>JAFIDM010000004.1:27272163-27295991 GCA_023159025.1 Thereuonema tuberculata | reverse complement strand
ACTAATTTGATGAGCCTCATTTGAATCTGGCTGCTGGAAAGTAGGTTAAAAATATCTGCATGTAATTATTATCTTAAGTAATGAAAATATCCTTAAATTTAAAATAAAAACTTTCTTAAATTTTCAAGTTTAACTTGAAAATGTTTAAACGAATTTTCCTTCCAGTCTATTATATTTTAGTTCATATCCCTATTTTAATTTTAATGAGAATGAGTAAATTGTGGTTCTAATCTTTAAGCAAAATATCAATCATTTGAAAGAAATTAGACGAGGAAATATTAACATATAGTATTTTGCACTGTGCTGTTATGAAAAATTCGGCAATCGTAGATTTATTTTATCTTAAAATTGGGATGTAACTTGTACGTAATTTTAGTGGTTCGAATGAAATCGAATATACATAAGAGATTCAACGAGGAAGATCCGTAGAAGTTAAAAGTATGAATTTTGATTTTTTTGTGAATTAACGCCATGAAAATGTATTAAATGTGTGGCCATCAAAATCTTTGCAATACCAATATGTCCAATATTAGAGTAAGACGTAAAGAAAGCCTTTCTTTTACAGGAACTGATATCGGAATACGAACAACAAAATTCAAAGAATTACACATTGAAGACAGCAAGCAGAATTTTCTTAAGCAATGACTGTGGTAAGTAGTGGACAGTAAGAAAAATTATTGGTTTACCAAGATAAAAATAAGAAAATTGTTATGTTTGATTTAGAACAAAAAGAATTTAAATAAGAAAGAAATTTTATCATTTTATAATTTCATCATCATCATTTCATTTATATAGTTTCCCAATTCTGTGTGTAATGCAATAGATCAGAAATCTGTCCGTCACGTCTGGCATCTACTGTAATGCACGTATAGTAGTGTCGGATGATCCAAGTGATGAACGAAACTATTGTGCAGAATTTCTTCGCACTCTAATTTTTCGGCAAGCCATCTCATAAGCTGAGCCTGAAGAAAGAATCAATTGTGGTGCTTCTTTCGCAATCGCAATCAAAAGAAAGGACTCTATAATGGCACACGATTGGTCGTTAATGAGTGTCATAGCAATTTAATCAAGGCAGAAGTTCTTTCGGAGAGCAACTGAGATGATATCGTCACTATTCCCAGGATCGATTTCAACAGAGTGATGTCATTCAAATTGAAGCGCCGTCAGTTCCCAGTAATGTCCTCATCATGCTTTCACGTTGACTGAAAACTATGAAAGCGGACCCAGTATTCTTGACAAATTTCCAATATTTTCTCTCTTAATAAATCTTTAAGATAGAAGCGTTAAATACGAATTTGTGAAGCATCTGAAATTAAATATAACTTCCATATTCTAAATTTTCAAAGTATTATGTCATTGTAATAAAAAAAAGTTTTAAAAATATCTAATCTATCTCTCTTTTGTTTAAGAACCGTTAATGTATTTTTAAATTTCTTCATTATTTAATCAATGTCAAAGATTTGCGAATTTCTTTTCTATCAGCCCATTTAATGTCAGTCTTTTAAAATCTATATTACTTTCTAAAGCAACTATCAGTTGTTCCATGTGTATATAAACTAGAAAAGATAACGAGCCCTTGAAATATCTTTGATGTAGCGTAAGATCTACAAAAATAGATATTACAATATATTTTTTTCTTATTTAAGTAAGTTTAGAAGAACTTGGTCTTTCACAAAAAGCCTGAAATATTCTGGCTAATCAAATGAAGAAATATTCTAAAAATATCCATTTAACTATTAATTTCCTTGCCTCGGAATTTTAGGTCTAAAAATATAGTCAATTTATTTAATCCAATTAGCCTGAAGAATGGTCAAATTTACAATTCCTCTACATCAAATTTACAGTCACACACGAAAGTAAACAATATCTAAAAAAAATTTTTTATAAAGTTAAATTATGATAAAATTTGGATTCCAAACTTATTTTGCAAAAAGAATCTTACAACTTATGTTGTTTTGAGAATTGGATACGTTGCTATTTGAGTTTCTTTCGCCTCAGCAGGTGAAATTAATTTGTCAAATCCCACCAAACTTGCTGAGTTTGCAGTGTGCAAAGTCTACCAGTCCCTTTCTGCTTATAAACATGTTGATTGGCAGTGTGCATAGTATAGTTAATAGTATGTAGTTCCTTTCTGCTTATAAACTTGTTGAGTTAGCAGTATGAATAGTAAAGTTAACAGTGTGCCATTACCAATAGTGTTTTTCGAAAGATGTTGGGCGAGTAACATTTGTTAAATATAATGTATGGAATGAAGCTTAGTATTAATATGCAAAATCAGACCCAACTTTTATTCAGGAATATGCCAACAGTTATTCGTTATCCTCATGATATATTCTGTAAACTTTCTCGTTCTCAACAGAAGTTTGCTGAGTATGTTCTGTAGCCAGTCGATGCTAGATCTCTTCGATTTTGAAGTGTTATCGAAGTGTTCCTCTAATTTTTATGAGTTGCAGAAATCTTACCTTTTCTGAAACGTCTTTCAAACGTTCTCTCAGCGGATCAAACAGGACTTTCTTATTATCAAATGAAAGCAATCCTAATACCCAAAATATGCCAACCTTCTTAAAGTTAAGACGATCCTTTATAACTTTTTATGACTTCACTTTGCAAACAATTTCTTTCAAAATAACAGTGTCTTTCTTTAGTCCAATCTTGATCAGCACGCAAAGAGAAATCGAAAGCCTGCATAGAGACAGAGCATAATAGTGAATATGATCCGTATGAGATCTGAAACAAATTAAGGGATCTTAATAAAGAACAATGTCTATGGGCCCACCTCTACAGCTCTTTCCGTTTCGTAGATAACGCTCCTGTCAAGTTACAACTGTGATTGCAAATTGCTCGGCCATCATCGTAGGTAGATTTCTGGTTTTTGTTATATTCATCTGCCCTGGAGATACTGGTTCTAACAGTATGACATATGACCCCCAACTACCCCAGCACCACGTGACCTGGACATGGTCAACAGGCTTTGATCCCCTAAGTCAAGATTTTGGTGTAGGTACCTCTTAGGTTTAAACATGGTATAATGGTATATATAGAGGTGTATATGCATGCCAAGTTTGAAGTTCGTAGTGCTTTCCTAAGTTGGTATATTTCTCAAGTGAATTTTTAACTTTGAAGTCGAATTTAAGGGTGAAACCCATGTTTCCGAATATGGGTAATAGAGAATAAAATGGTCCTCTCTTAGAATACTATCGATTGGGTGGGTCAAATTGTCCCTGCTATTTATTTTGTCTACCCACTATTAGATCGCTTTTACTATTAGGCCATGTCCCTATGGAGGCTTGCAGTTTCTCTTTCTCTTGAGAGTCGAAACTTTCTGACAGAACTGAACCATTTTTATTCTTGTCCACTCAATACGGCGTGCGCCAATTTTCTGATAAATGAGAGGCATCAATATCGTATAGTCTGATCTATCAACACATGTTGTAAGCTATTCTTCTAGATATAGGACATAAGATTTTTTCACTTAGCAAAAACCTAAATCAAAGAATGTTTATTTCATCAAAGCAAATGATCCTTTTTATTAAAACTGAAAAGAGAATTTAATAATATATTTTTATTTATTATGAAAATTATTAATTGAATTTTATTTTAAATTGTGGCTTCAACGGCAAAAGTAAATTAATTCATCGAATATGCAAATGTGACGACATCATATTTAAATTGATAAAAAGGCGAGACAGAGCCTCACTTTAGAAGAGTAGTGTAGCTCAGTTCAGTAATGATACGCAGTTCAGTAGTGCTGCGCAGATCCGTAGTTAAGCGCAGTTGGTTGTTCAATGCAGTTGAGCAGAACAGCTCATTAGCTGTTTAATGTTAAGAAATGGTGCGACCATAGAAGTGTGCATTCACGCAGTTGAATGCAGCCCTATTCAACTGTTCAGAAGATTATCGAATTGGCAAAATAAGCAGTTACAGAAGAATAGCTGATGGACATATCAGCAGGTGCCAGTGTTAATGATATTGTGTGAAGTCGCTCCGTCAATTCACCGTAAGAACCCACTACGAAGTAGAGACAGTCCCCAGAAAATATTAAGCTGACGAGACCGTCGCCCCTAAGAAGATATTGCCCGTTACCATTAGTCCAGAAGTCGCCGAGACAGCGAGACCGAAGACGCGGCAAAAAGACTGAGTCTAAAGAATTACTTATTCTATAACTAAGACGAAAATTAATCGAATAGAAATAAAGAAGAACGTTAAAGAAAATAGCAAGAAGCTTATTAAGTCAAAACGTCAAGAAGAATTAGAAGAAATAACCAACGCTTCAAATTATCAGGCGAGACCAATTAGAACCAATCGTTGTTAAGGAAAGTCACCTCAACGAAGAGAACATTCACAAGACGGATAGTCACATGTACTTCGGAGAAGACAACAGTTTGCAGTTTTCAACGTGAAGAAATTACTACGGTTCAATTGAAGGTTTCCCAGTTAATTAATTCAAGTCAAGTAGACGAGAGTTATTGTGAGTACTGTTTATTATTTATAAACTATTAGAAAAATCTGTTGCAACGAATTAAGAAGAATTAGTGCATTTATTAAATGAAGCAATTATAGTGAATCAGTCAAGTCAACTGATTTATTGGAAGTCTATTATTAAAGTGCTGCTTATATGTGCTTCGATAAATATTTACTAATCAGTGAATTTAGTAAGTGAATATTCAAGAATAGTGAATAATTGTGAAAACTAAAGAAAGATTAGTGCTATTAACTTATCTTATAGTGAGACGAGACGAAACCAGTGCTTCTCAACTATTCCAGTGTTAAATATTAATTATGCATATTAGTGAGTTATTCAGTTCGTTCGACGGGAACGTTAATAGACTAATATGGTGAACAATGTTCTACTGTGATTATATTTGATTATCAAGTGTGATAAAGCCCAGTACTTTTGGAACTTATCGTTTACATTTGAAACCTTATACCAACTTGTTATTAGCTCCTGTTCTTTCAAAGAACACATATGTAAATTATTTAATACTGTTATTATTATTAGTACGAGTAGTGTAAATAAAAAAAAATTACCTATTTGCCTTTCAAAAACAATAAAAAATTGGGCAATTGTTATTTTAAAAACAAATTAATACTTAAAAAATGAAAAGAAAAAGAAAACAGCACATGAACAAAATAGGAGATTGCCTTTCTGATTTTAGATTATTTCCTTCCCATAATCTAAAATCAGAAAGGCAATTTCCTATTTTGTTCATGTGCTGTTTTCTTTTTCTTTTCATTTTTTACTTATTATTCCAGCACGTTAAACTTTCTTTAAATTCATACTTACATCCGTTCTTTTCTTGATTTGGTATTAGAAGTGAAGCCAACCTATAAGAAAATGATGCAGAATTATTATGCTGTCCCATTGCAACAACTGGTATTTGGAACAGGTGAAGCGGAAGTTATAATTAACAAATGGATAGAAGAGCAAACAAATCATCTAATCAAAGATATTTTCCCTGTTGGATCACTAAACAGTGGTAAAAAGAAAAATAACGTTTTGTATCTATTTGAATAATCTTGGTGAATTTATAAGAACGAAGAAGGAAAGGATCTTCAATAATAGTTCTGAATTTTTCTTTTTGTTTCAGAAACCAGATTTGTTTTGGCAAATGCTATCTATTTCAAGGGCACTTGGCAAACAAAGTTTGAAAAAAAACGTACTAGGAAAGGAAAATTCCACTTGTTGAACGGAAATGACGTATTAGTAGATATGATGAGTCAGACAGAAATGTTTACTTACCTGGAGGATGCTGAGTTAAACGCACGAATATTAATGATGCCATATAGTGGGGAAAGCTTAAGTATGTAAGTATTAGTAATTTATCTATACTCTCTCCAAAGGACTGTGACCCCTGGATTATTAGACGACCCCGGGCACCCCCACGCTCACAAACAATCACAGGCAGGGTGGATCTACCTGCCCCAATGGTTCTTCCCTGAGGCATCTATTAGACCTTTTTCTACAAAAATACGTTTTTTAAACTCTTACCTTTACTTAATTCTTATTGCAATTATTAAATTCTACATATCATTACTTGCAAAAAGAATCCAAACACGGTGCAATTGTGATACTTCTAAGCATTTTAATGGTCAGTGGGTTAAAAAATAAACGAAGTCTAGACATTGCGGTAACAAGCATTTCATTTAAGTTATTGATATTTCATAGGTCTTCATCCTTCTATTGATTCTGAGTGAAAAAATCAATTTGATTCTGTTCATTAATTATTTCAGTTTTCAATGTTTTATCTCTAATAATTTGTTTTTTCATCACAGGCTTATAATTCTTCCACGCGAACGATTCGGACTTCCAGATGTAATGAAGAAACTTACAGGAAAGAAAGTGATGGATCTAATGGACGGAGGAAAGAAAGAAAAAGTAGGAATCGTAAAAACTCATTTTGGTATTTTCCGTAGCAATTACACAGTTATTCTTTATAACTATACGAAATTCTTTTGCTATATTTTATTATAAAAAAAACAATGAAAATCTGAAACAGATTTTTTTTTTAACAATATTATGTTCAGTAGTTTTTTTTTTCATAATTTAAGGAATGTTTTACATCTGAGGAGGAAGAGGTTAGCATATTTAAAAGAGTCCACTTCCAACGATGTCTTTAAAAATTTTGACTGAAAGGTAAACATTCCTTTATTTTGTAGCGGGAAACCGTAGAAAATTAGAGATAAATCAGAGTTCATGATCTAGTAAATTATGAGTCTCGTGTCAGGAAGAAGAAAGAAAAAAGTCGAAGCTTTCTGATAAATTCCTATTTGTCATAAAATGGCAATTGCAATTTTGAAATAATATTGAAATTTCTCTTATGAAATTGTTCATGAAATTCTCAAGCCTAGAAAAGATAACAAGACAAAGACTATGATTATCGGAAGAAAGACAAAGAAGATAAACTTAAGTATTCGGAATGAGACATTGGAACAAGTGAACAACTTTAAATACTTAGGGTGTACTATAAGTGGTGATGTGAACTGCTGCCAAGAAGTCAAGAGGAGGATAGCAATTGCAAAGGAGGCTTTTAATAAGAAAAGGAGCATCTTCTGCGGACCTCTGGAAAAAGAACTAAGGAAGAGACTAGTGAAGTGCTTTGTGTGGAGTGTGGCATTGTATGGGGCAGAAACATGGACATTACGACGCAGTGAAGAGAAACGACTAGAAGCATTTGAAATGTGGATATGGAGAAGAATGGAGCTTGTGAAATGGACAGACAAAATAAGAAATGAAGCTGTGCTAGAAAGAGTGCGTGAAGAAAGAATAATGCTGAAACTGATCAGGAAGAGAAAAAGAAACTGGTTGGGTCACTGAGAAGAAACTCCCTAATGAAGGATGCACTGGAAGGAATGGTGAACGGTAAAAAAGTTCGAGGCAGAAGAAGATTTCAGATGATCGACAACATTATGGTAAATGGATCTTATGTGGAGACGAAGAGGAAGGCAGAAAATAGGAAAGATTGGAGAATGCTGGTTTTGCAGTGAAGGACCTGCCCTTGGCAGAGAACTATTTGATTGATTGATTGATAAGATTAAATCATTTCCAAAAAAATTCGACCAATTCAGTCAAAAATGAAAAAAAAAGAAAAATCCAGCAAACATCAGTGGTTCTCTTTATACAGAATTTAATATTAACCTACCAACACCTGAGTAAAAATAAAATTATAAAGCCTTTTGAAGTTATTTAACATGAGGAGTTCATCTATATATTCTAGAAAACTAGACCAGCAACTCTCGAATGAATATAAAAGTTTAAACGCTTCATTATGTTCTCTACGTTTGATTATTACATTTAAAATTAAATTGTTTTCCTTTCGTTAGACAATACCACATTACTTTCTTTAGTTTTTTTTAAGTAAATTTCTATGAAAATGAATTCTTATGAATTCGATCAGTCTGTAAGTATCGGTGCAATTTTTGATGCGAAAGACAATGGAGCAAATTCTAACTGCATATCCAAAACCCAAAGACCATTTCTTGTGCAAAAGATTTTCTGAAGAAAGCATAAGACCTAAATAATATTCACATGTTACTTATTAAAGTCATTTGTTATTTATTAATATTTTTAGGTTAACGTTAAAGTCCCAAAATTCAAATTGGAAACGGAAATCGATTTGAAAAGCATCCTTCACCAAATGAATTTAACAGATATCTTCAATGAAAGGTAAATATCAAAAAAAATACTTTATAAACAAAATTTAACGTTTTTTCATTTTTATTCTGCCTATAACTTTATTTTAACTCACATGCTTTAACATATCAGTCAGAATAAGTAGAAAAGCAATTAACCACCAAGGAATTTCTGTCAGATTCAGATGCCTTGTGGTTCTGACAAAATAAACATAAAAGTGTGAATCACGATTTTAATGATCCTAAATTATTTTAAATCTTTGAAACGAAGTATCTAATTCCATAACACCTTATTTCGATTATAGTAAACTTTTGTGTAGAAAATGTTTTTTAAAGTTATAAAAGTATACGACCAAAATACGATTTATGCAGTAGCAATTAGATAATTGAATCTATATAAATAAAAATGAAATGAAAAATATCAACAGAATCTTGAAAAAAATAATAAATTTCATTTTCCCTAACTTTAATAAACTGCAAATTGAACAACAAAATCAAATTTTAATAAATAATAAAATATTATTTCCTCAACAAAGAGTTATTTTTAATTTAATTATGCAAAAATATTATATAATATGTTATAATATGCAGGAAGAAAATATCCATACAACAAGAAGTAATATAATATATACTAAACAAGTCTTTGATAATCCAAGAAATAACTTCGGATTACGAATTAAAAACAGACTTATTAATAAAATATTCGACCAATTTTCAATTGATATGAAAAAAATTGAAAAGATGTCTATCTTAAAAAAAATAATATTTAGAGATATAATATCTGGTAAAATTATTTGGGTCGACTAATTTTGAAAAAAAAAAAAAAGGATTAATTTTGTATACTTTATGTACTTTACATTTATTATGTACTCATAAGTTATGCATTTATAAGATATCATAAAAGTTTATATATAACTTTTATTTTCAAATTTTGAAAAATTGCTTTATATTATTCTTATTTTATTTGTAAAATTAATGGAATATTATGTTTACTCTAAATGTATATAGGACCATTTTTGTTTCTGATATCATTTTAACTCACAGCACCTACAACACAGGTCAATTAACCTAGTAGGACTGTAATGTAATATTTTGATGAATAAAAAAAAAAAAAAAGCATCGCAGACAACCAACTGTGGTACTAAAAGGGGAGAGAGAGTGGTCTATTCAGGAATGATTCTAATTTAGATTTTTTGGATCCATTACAACCACCAAGCTGTCTGTAAAGAAAGTTTCTGCGTTTTGACCTTAAAATTACAACATGTTTCGCTTAACTTTTTGTTAGATTCATTTTTTTATGATTAATTTTCCAATATCAAGTCAATTTCAAAACCATTTTTTCATTATCAAAAACACTAAATAGCTTTTTTTTTCGTTTATTATTTGTTTCAGATCTGACTTATCCAACATAAGTGACGAGCCCTTGTTTATTTCTAACGTTAAACATAAAGCTTTTGTCCAGGTGGATGAAGAAGGTACAGAGGCAGCAGCAGTGACAGTGGTACGAATAGTTCCGAAAATGGTACGACGGCCACAACAAAAATGGTTCATTTGTGATCATTCATTTTATTTTGCAATTTTCGACAATACAAATAAATTTATACTTTTCAGTGGCATTATTGTGGAACCAACAAACGAATAATGACAGTAAAGCATAACACCAACTTAAATAGAACGTAAATTTAATATACAGAAAGCCGTTCCGGCGTGGTCTAGTGGATTTGACGGCGATCTCCCACGAGGCTGATACACCGGCACCTGGGTTGGAATCCCGGCTTGGACGTTTACTTGCTTTCCTGTGTTTGTTCTCTTCTTCCGCCGTCTATGGCAATAAAGAATTGTAAAAATTTACAATAGAAAACAACAATTTCATCATTTCTGGCCATTGTAAGTTTAGAGCAAAAATCCAGGAGGATAAAAGCACATGTGTGACCACGGCCGCATGCCCATTTAAAAAAAAATAAAAAATAAATACTCTACAGATAAAATGTTATTCAATTGTATTAGAATACTAATGTAACTTTAGGAACTTTAAAGACTGCTGGGGTGTGAAACTAACAAATTTCCCAAATTGTACCATTATTTTCAGGTATTCTTCAGAACTTAACAATTTCTTTACAACTAAATAAAATATATGCGATTTCCATATTGGAATACAATAAAAAAAAGAAAATCAATTTTTAAAAACTGAATTGAATTGTGTCTTATAACAATGCTACACCTGTCCTTCTATAATAATAATATCTAAAGAATATTGGAATAACAAAGTGAAAACGGAAATAAGGAATACGTATTACTTGCTAATCATCCTATTAATAGGCAAAAGTTGTATGGATCTTTGTAGATTTCTAAATTTGAATTTGAAATAACCAATCACAGTGCAGCGTTGGAACACGTCAGGCATGACGTCACGCACGTTGTTTAACATGGCGCCTCGAATATTCTTTCCACTTCACCTCGACGGATCGCGATTATACAATTATTATCAGCGTATTGGAATTTTATTTCCCACTTAAAAGAAGTTTACACTGAAATGCATGAAGTTCATGCATCAAAATTTATCAGAGAGTTTGTAAAACCTCGGTTTTTACATAATTTCGGCTGCATAGTCACTCGCTCACTACTCAACAAGTAGGGGACAATGACGAAGCACATACCATTGTTGTCCAGACAGGATTATTGGTATTGGCTGTTGGACATTCGTTATTGTTATTGTTGTTGTTGAAACTTAGTCCAACGAATAGAGACCAAAAAGGGGGGTTACCTTACAAAAGGTCCGGTAGTTCTGATTTTTTGATATGTTGTCTAGGATGGTTAGTAAGTGTTTAAAATGCAAAATCCACAATTCCTCTCCCGCCGCGCCGCCGCTCCCGCCGCCATCTTAAAAAACCAAAAAAAATTGATACTTTCTTTAGAGTTTGGTTTAAAACTTCGTTTTGGTGCGTTGTAGCTACAAAAGAGTTCTACGCAATGTTGTAGAGAATACAATTTTCTACAGTATAGTTTTTAAATTTTGTTTCTAGGACTGATAGTTACGGAGATATGTTTGTTTTGAAGAAATAAACAAAAACGCACTTTCTGGAAACTTGTCAAACTTCTAACTTTAGGACACTGTAATTCAGTTATAGTCTATTCTAGGGAAACAAGTATGAGATTAAATGTGTCGGGAATTTAATTACCTACACAACGCATGTAAATTTTTTGATCCTACGGAGAGTGGGGTAAAAAAAAATCAAAAACAACGGAATATTGTGGTTTTTGTTATTGTGACGCACAGAGTATCTAAAAAAAATTCACCAATTACCTTCCAGTGTTGGCTTGAAATTGGAGGATATATCAATCCTACTTGAGTTTCTGACATGAAACTAAAGATGCTGACAGGTTGATAGTTGCCACAGCTAAATGCCTCTCCCCCACGTACGACGCCGTCGTCATTGTCGGTGAAGACATTGACCTACTCGTCCTGCTGACTAGCACAACACCTGCGGTCAGCAATGTATACCTCAAAAAACCAGCGAGAGGGAAACAGCCAGACGCAATCTACTCCGCCTCCTCCTATAAGTTTAACTCCACAAGCTGTGTCTTGCTCCTGCACGCAATATCGGGCTGCGACACCACTTCAACCATTTTTGGGTTTGGAAAGAATAAATTCTGCCAACTTTTTAGGAAAGACCCATCATTGCTGTAGAAGGCGGAGAGGTTCGGGGACCTTGCTGCTACTCCCCACGAAATTTCAGCAGCAGGGGAGAAAATCTTAGTATCCCTGTATGGTGGCAGTAACGAACAGTCATTGAGTCACTTCGCCACAGCAAATTCATGACCAGTACTACCAAGCTCAATCTGGCTAAACTACCTCCGACCACTGACGCAGCACATTTCCACTTCCTGAGTTCATACCAGCCGGTCATGGAGTGGATGGGGATTGTCAAAGACCCAGATCGAGTGGGGCTGGTGTAGAGGAGCTCGAGGACTGGAACCCATCAGAACGAGTAGCGACGAGTAGTTCCTCCAAACCTGCTTAAGACCATCTCATGCAGATGCACAACTGGCTGTATGGGGGCATGTGGCCTCAATTGTTCCGCCCTATGCAAATTCTGTGCTGGCCAAGAATGTGACAGCAGGAATGAGGTCCTCGTCGACGACGAAGACGACGACAATCGAGTAATTTCGCCATTTGACGAAAATGAAGACCCCGACTTCATTAACTCACCCCCTATGAAACGAGCGAAGCGGATGTAAATTTGTTTTCTTTTCAGTTTTAGTTCAATTAAATTTTGGTACGATTTTGTTATGATTATTAATGCCTTTTGTTCTTACTTTATTTACATACATGCATCTGTAAAAAATGTATCTGCTATATTGGTGGGATATTTTAAATTGAACATCCGCTCTCACCAGTAGGTATTCCAGTGAAACAGTACCTGCCTCACGATCATTGCGCTGTAACATGTCAGAAACTCAAGTAGGGTTGGTATACACTCCAATTTCAAGCCAACACTGGAAGGTAATTGGTGAATTTTTTTAGATACTCTGTGCGTCACAATAACAAAAACCACAATATTCCGTTGTTTTTGATTTTTTTTTACCCCACTCTCCGTAGGATCAAAAAATTTACATGCGTTTTGTAGGTAATTAAATCCCCATAACTGAATTACAGCGTCCTAAAGTTAGAAGTTTGACAAGTTTCCAGAAAGTGCGTTTTTGTTTATTTCTTCAAAACAAACATATCTCCGTAACTATCAGTCCTAGAAACAAAATTTAAAAACTACGTTGTAGGAAATTGTATTCTCTACAACATTGCGTAGAACTCTATTGTAGCTACAATGCACGAAAACGAAGTTATAAGCCAAAATCTAAAGCAAGTATCAATTTTTTTTTGGTTTTTTAAGATGGCGGCGGGCGCGGCGGCGCGGCGGGGGAGGAATTGTGCATTTTGCATTTTAAACACTTACTAACCATCCTAGACAACAAATCAAAAAATCAGAACTACCGAATCTTTTGTAAGGTAACCCCCTCTTTGGTCTGTATTTGATGGACTAGTGCGTCACAATAGCAAAAACCAGCAATATTCCGTTGTTCTTGATTTTTGATTTTACACAACACTCGTAGGGTTGGTTCATAAAAATTTACATGCGTTTTATAGGTAACTAAATTCCCTACAAATTTTATTCTGATACTTGTTTCCCTAGAATAGGCCATAACTGAATTACAGCGTCCTTAAGTTCGAAGTTTGACAAATTTCCGAAAAGTGCGTGTTTTTTTTATTTTTCAAAAAGTGCATATCTCCGTAACTTTCTGTCCTAGAAACAAAATTTAAAAACTACATTGTAGGAAATTGTATTCTCTACAATATTGCTTAGAACTCTTTTGTAGCTAAAATGCACCAAACAGACGTCATAAGCGAAAATCTAAACAAAGTGCCGATTTTTTTTGTTTTTCTTAAGATGGCGGCGGGCGCGGCGGGGGAGGAATTGTGCATTTTGCATTTTAAACACTTACTAACCATCCTAGACAACATATCAAAAAATTAGAACTACCGGACCTTTTGTAAGGTAAAACACCTCTATTCGTTGGACTAAACTGGTAAATCAATTTTTTATTTTAACAAAATTTGGCTTAGTCATTGAAATTATATGTGGGCTGTTGCGGAAGTCAGGGCTTTTAAAAAATGAGCTTAGAACATCTTTTTCAATCTTGTGTTTTTCAAAAATTTCAGGGTATTTCAAAAATGTGGCATTTGTTTTACTTCCGTTAATATTGTCTCAATTTCGACGAGCTTATTCTTTTAAGGCAGCAGGTTGCCGTTATGTTTCATAATGAGAAACTGCAACGCTGGTTATTACGAAAGTGGTAAATCATTTTTTTTTTTTAATAATATTACAATATTATTTTAACAAATAAGCCGATATTCAAATTACATATGGGCTGTTGTGGAAGTCATGGCTTCTAACAAAATTAGCTTACAACATCTTTTTCACTCTTGTGTTTTTCAAAAATGTTTACTTCCGTGAATATTTCACATGGCGTAACTAGTAATAATGAGTGATGGATGCAAATTGCGAAGAAAATTTAGTTCTTAAAAGAATTTCAGTTTATTCAGAAAATGACAAAATTAATGCACCTACATTAAGAGTTTGGGCGTTTATTGAAAGACATCGAAACAAAAAAAAAAATAATAAAAAAAGAAAATCCTAATTCGGAAATTTAACAAATAAACATTAATAATGCTGAATTTGATTAAAATTTTACATATTTCAGATATCTGTACGTAAAATTTTAGATATATTAGATATTAGAATAATACTTTATGTTAATCGTGATTAATAAATGAAGGTAATGAAATTTCATGAATATAAGAGTTACGTTAAGTTTCGATATTAATGACTGAAAATTGTTGAGATTTGTCTTTACCGAATTTTTCAAAACTTGCTAAAATAATGTTTGAAACAATTAAGATCAGTATATTAATTTTCGTTTATACTTTATACTTTCCTTTATAAAACTTTATCGTAAAATAATGCGATAAGAAAAATTTGTTTCCAATAATTAAACTTCGCAAATTTAAGCTTTTAATAAAATGATTATTTGATTTTTATTTAGAAACTCTTGTAGAGTTACAGATTTTATATAAGAACTAGTCGGCTACCAGTCTCGCTTATGTAACGGAAAACAACTTTTTATTTATTAAAAACACACACACATACACACACAAATTACATCAAGTAAACTAAAACTAAAATTTTTAATTTTTTTTTTAATTTAATTTTTCATGTCTACATTCTCTCAATCCACGACTGCCTTTAGAACCAGCGTGTGAATCATATATCTATGATATATTTTTATTTTTTATAGAGGTCAGAATGTAGTCCTCGTGATCTAATGGCTAAGACGTATAACTTCGAAGCAGAAGGCTGCATGTTCGATTCCCGTAGCGAACTTTTAGAAATAGAAATATTTTCTTAATAAAAAGTTTCCTGCCATATAGCACTATCCTTGGTTAAAAGATGAGACATAAAATGATGTGAATGGGATGAACGATAAAAATATGTGAAATTACATTAAAAAACGTACGTATTCGAGCCCCCTTCTTATGGGGTTCGTTTTCAAGTTACTCATGAATAAAAAATGTGTCTCTCCTGCAGGAGTCGTCAAATGAAATGGCAATGGGATATGGGTAGGGCGTCGGACCTCCCTCTGGTGTAGAAAATAAAAAACAAGTGTGATCGTCTGCTTTCAGATATTAAGGCGCTATAAGAAAGGTGTTTCAGCCATTGTTAGTTAATGATACTTTTAAATTCCGTATTCATTGATGTTATTGGTGGATAATTCATGGTTGTATGGTTTTCGGGTTTTTATCAAAGCAGATTCGTAAAATTTTCTCAAATATTCACTGTTATATTGAGCAAAAATGATAGGATTTTTGTTGTCTAGCTCATGTGATTTTTGTTTGCAGTGATTAACAGTGTAGTAGGCAGTATTACCTGTTTTAACAGCGTTCACGTGTTCATATATACGCTTTTAGTTTGACCAATGTATAAACATTGGTTATTATTGGAACATGGTTTGCATTTAATTCCATATACCGTGTTTAATTTTTTTAAATTCTGGTCTTTTTTATTAGGGTTTTTCCTTTGGTTAAGGAAAGTAGCTATGGTATTGGATGATTTGCTTGCTAATCCTATCCCAGCATTTTTTAATAAGGGTTTTAATCTGTTATTTATTCTTTTATCATAAGTGGTAACAGCGTATTGAGTAATGACTTTATTTTCCTTTTTGTCTATATTGCCGTAATTATATCCTATCTTATTAATTCTTTTATATTTAATTTTATTAAGAGCTTTTTTAATAAAATTATCAATAACATGTATCGGAAAGTCATTATTAATAAATATCTGTCTTATTCTTAACATTTCTTGCTCAAGAAGGAGAGGGGTAGAACATATATTAATGGCTCTTTCGATAGACATGTGAACGGCATTCATTTTATAGGCGGTGGGAACGGAACTGCGGTAGTTGATTGTTATCATGGCATCAGTTTTCTTTCTAAATACATTCGTATTAAAACCATTATATTGGTTTTAAAGCGTATATATGAACATTTCGGCAAAGCGTATATATGAACACGTGAACGCTGTTAAAACAGGTAATACTGCCTACTACACTGCTAATCACTGCAAACAAAAATCACATGAGCTAGACAACAAAAATCCTATCATTTTTGCTCAATATAACAGTGAATATTTGAGAAAATTTTATGAATCTGCTTTGATAAAAACCCGAAAACCATACAACCATGAATTATCCACCAATAACATCAATGAATACGGAATTTAACTAACAATGGCTGAAAAACCTTTCTTATAGCGCCTTAATATCTGAAAGCAGACGATCACACTTGTTTTTTTATTTTCTACACCAGAGGGAGGTCCGACGCCCTACCCTATCCCATTGCCATTTCATTTGACGACTCCTGCAAGAGAAACACATTTTTTATTCATGAGTAACTTGAAAACGAACCCCATACGAAGGGGGCTCGAATACGTACGTTTTTTAATTTAATTTCACATATTTTTATCGTTCATCCCATTCACATCATTTTATGTCTCATCTTTTAACCAAGGATAGTGCTATATGGTAGGAAACTTTTTATTAAAATTTTAGCACGTTAAATTTTATTTAGTCAACATGAGAAATATTTTCTATTTTCACAAATTACAACAATTGCACCAGACAGATAGAGAAATAAAAGATTTTAATAATATAGATATACTTTTCAGTGGTTTTTGAGTAACAAATACTGATTTTTCAGTATTCTATCTAATAGAAATAGTGCTTCTTTCTTTCTTGAATTTCTTTTTTTAATTACAATTGATACATTTCAGTGTTTTTTTTAGTTACAAATAGGGATTTTTTAGTATTCTATCTAATAGAAATAGGGCTTCTTTCTTTCTTGACCCTTTTTTTTTATTCAAACATCTCCTGTGTAAACGTGCTTGTTTTTCAATATCAGATAGAATTTGATTAAGTTAGAATATTATATTTAAAATATTCCTATATTTCGGCAATTTTAGTTCTAATTGTTATTTTCGAATTACAATTAAATAGACGGTTCGGAAATAAATAAAAAATCTTGAGATTCAAGAAAAAAAAAAGTTGAATTCATTCATTATTGAGTAGGGGAAGGGGAAGGACACATAAGTCAAAAAACAATATAAAGTGAGTAACAGTCACCTTGGCCTAATGGATAAGACGTCTGACATCGGATCAGAAGGTTGTAATTTCGATTCCTGTCGCGGACGTTTCATTGTAAAAAAAATTTTCTATTTTCTATTCTGAAAGGAAATTGAGCCGGACAGACAGACAGAGAAATAAAAGATTTTAGTTATATAGATTCTTACTGTTTTTGTTAATCATTAAGTATATTAAATCAATTGAAAGATAATAAAATAAATAATATTTGTTTGAAAACACTAATATTCTCAATTCAGAAGAACAAGGTTCAGATATCATTGACCTTCGAACGTAATTTAGTCACTTGTTGTCAGTTAGATCAATATTAAGATATTTTTAAACCTAGAAAGTTTATTCCTAATAATAATCAGTTGTCGCAGACTTTCATCCTTCAATTAGTTAACGGAAAATTCATTTTGGCTACAATTGTCAATCGAAATACATAAATAATATTTATTTATTTTTTATTATTGACTAGCAAAACGATCCGTTCTTCGCTCGGGTTACAAATAACAAATGTTCTAATGTGGATGAAATTACAATTGCGAGATCACTTCGAAACTTTCCCGGTTGGTAAAAACAACAAAAAACAGCAACAACTCAAAAGGTCTGATCTTATTACACATCTATATCTATCCCGAAAACCTCGTAGAAGTATTTTTGAACCTTGTTTTCTCATCCACTCACCGTCCTCCCAGTGTACACCCCTAGTTCAAGGTTAGTCGAATTTTGTAACGTCATAACGCTATCACTTCAACCATTCCTAGTTCGTAAAAGATCATCTGACCCGAATACCCGATATATCTAACCCGAAAACCCCGTCGCTATTATGCACAACAATATTTTAATTCCAATTGTTGCACAACACTATTTGTACAGTTAAAATCACGATAACAAATCCTAAAACCTAGCAATAGTAACGGAAGCAAACTTTCAGCTTTATAACTTAAAGCAAGGGTTTTTATTCTATCCCGAGGGAATATCGAAAAAGGGCTTAACTGATTATAATTACCTACTTACATGCCAAATTTAAAGTCTACTAATTATAGATACGGAAATCAGATAACTTTCAAGCGAAAGTAAACCCTCCTTATTCTCGAACCCGTGGGAATTTCAAAAAATCATGAAAAAGGATTTTAGTGATTATAACTACCTACTTACATGCCAAATGTGAAGTCTCTACTAAATATAGTTACGGAAATAATTACGGAAATAACCAATAAAGCGACAATAAACCCTAGTAATTCCCGACCCCGTGGGAATTTCGCAAACTCCGGCCTTATTCCTTTTCTACAACATAAAGGGAACCTCTATGCAAAATTTCAGCTAACTAGGTCCAATGGTTTGGACTGAATGTTGATCAGTCAGTCAGTCAGTGATTGAGTGGCTGAGCCAGGTCTTGTCTTTTTTTAAAGTTACATTTTTTTTAACCGGTTATTTTATATGGAAATTTTATAATATCGTCTCAAAGGTAAACATTGGTGTGCATAAATAAATCCCTATATATAAAAGCGTTTATAGGTAATAAATGTTCTATCAATTTTTCAACCTAGTTGATCTGGGGGCACGGCAGTGCCCCCGCCAAGACGAGCCGAAGGCAGGATGGGCACTACGTACCTTTACTGGAAGTGTTTCGTCGTATTTTCGAACCCTCGTAGCTTCGGCCTGGATAATGCTAGAGAGCTCAAATTTTCAGGATAAGATGCAGTAAGCAGACTAATGAAATACGCTAAGTTTCATTTATTTAGCTTTTATACTTTGGATTTTATTAATACCTAAAATACGTCGATTTCGTCAATGACTCACTCACTCATGATCATCAAAACCTCTAGGGTACTTCCTGAAGTCCTAGAAAGCTGAAATTTGGTATGCCGGCTGGGATTAGCACACAAACAACAAAAAAATTAAGAAATCCGTAACTTTCACCTTCCAACCCCTCAAAAGGGGTGGGTCTGGTTATGTATTATCGAACCCTCATAGCTTCGGTCTGGATAATACTAGAGAGCTCAAATTTTCAGGATAAGATGCAGTTACCATACTAATGAAATACGCTAAGTTTCATTTATCTAGCTTTTATACTTTGGATTTTATTAAGATCTGAAATGCGTCGTACCCTCAATGCTTCGGCCTAAATAATACTGTGTAATAATGTGATTTCTTACAAAAGTGCAAACAGCTTGTATATACAAGTTGACCAATAGAAAAACAGAAAAGTAGGGTATTGAAAAAAAATCCATTTTTTAAATAATCTTAAAACTAAATTTAGTTGTAATAGATAATCCCACCCAAAACATTTCATGTAAAATAAGTTGCCAAGACTCACATGCTCATAACGCTTTCACTGTTAAAAAGTTATCAGATCTCATCTTACAAAAAGAAATGAAATCCCACCCAAAACATTTCATGTAAAATAAGGGGTTGCCAAGACTCGCATGCTCATAACGCTTTCACTGTTAAAAAGTTATCAGATCTCATCCTACAAAAAGAAATGAAATCCCACCCAAAACACTTCGTGTAAAATAAGTTGCCAAGACTCACATGCTCATAATGCTTTCACTGTTAAAAAGATATGAGATCTCATGTAGAGCCAAGCCCCTAACTCTACGAGGCCTAACTCTACAAGCCCTAACTCTAAAAACCTTATATCTTGGTCAAAAAGTATGGCTTGGCCGTTTCATGGAACTATTTCATCTCACCCAAAACATTTCATGTAAAATACGTTGCCAAGATGCTCATAACGCTTTCACTATTAAAAAGTTATCAGATTTTATATAGTGCCAAGCCCCTCACTATACATGCCTAACTCTAAAAACCCTAATATCTTGGTCAAAAAGTGTGCCTTGGCATACTCCATATCCTTTACATAACTCCATGGGATTGTCTGTGTGACAGCCACGAAACGGCCAAGGCATACTTTTTGACCAAGATATAAGGTTTTTAGAGTTAGGGCTTGTAGAGTTAGGCCTCGTAGAGTTAGGGGCTTGGCTCTACATGAGATCTCATATCTTTTTAACAGTGAAAGCATTATGAGCATGTGAGTCTTGGCAACTTATTTTACACGAAGTGTTTTGGGTGGGATTAAATTTTTTTTTTTAGTAATGTTATGATAACTATTTATTATTTTTCATAATTTAAAATAAAAAACTTACAAGTTTCAAAAAAAAAAAAAGGAAAGAAAACAAAAGAAATGGCAATTCCAATTAATAATAAAATTTTTTGTTCTTATATTTACAAATCTCTCCCTGAGACATCTTTTGCCTGTCATTTAGCGATGCTACTCATTGAACAATGCTAAGACACTCTTAATAATTTTTCTCAATGAACTCTGTACACAAATCAGTCTAAAAGTCTAAAAAAAAAATTCAACAATAAAAACGTATTAATAAAATAACAAAATTCTCCAAACTTCTCAAAGCATGACGGTAGTGACGTTTTTTAATAGATAAGGGTTAGAATTGCATGTCTCTCTCATTAGAAGCTGAAAAGCATTGAATTGCGTTGTATCTAATCATCTATAGTGGAAACAGGAAATGATACATTATGTGGTGGTATTTCTTGTTTATTTTTCCTTCGAATGGAGAACAATCTCAGTCAGAATCATTGGTTGAAATGGAATCCGTAGTCAAAGCCTGTAATCAGCTCAGTTTCAACCTTCATCATCAGCTACAATCATCCGACGACAATGTTTTCTTTTCACCATATAGTATCTGTTCTGCCTTTGGCATGGTTTTGCTTGGGGCCAATGGGAATACAGCAAAACAATTACAGAATACATTTCATTATAAAGAAAACCTAAACATACACATGGATTTTAATGTAAGTCGTAATCGAAAACTTTTAAAAATTTATCTCCTCTGTTTTTAAACTGTTTTTAATTTACTACTATTTATTTTATAATTTTTTATAGAATTTTCTGAAGTTAACTCTAAATTTTCTGAAAAACTCCTGCAAATTCAGCAGCAATTCAGAAGAAGGATAAAAATGCAGAATATGAAAGCCATCACTTGTGGGCTAACAGTTCATTCCAGAGTCCATTGGAAAGAAAATGTTTTGCTTTTCTTCGTTAAACGAAGTTTTTAAATACAACAATAAACTTATTCACCTTAGCTGGTATTACATAAATATAAATATAATTATTCATGATATTATATAATATCAAAACCTAAAATATAAACAAATAGGCTACAAATTACTTGTGATTAAACATATTAATACAAATACCTTTTGTGGTTGAAATAATAAAAAAAAGGAAAAAAATAATTTTATTTTCTTTTAAAAATGCTTTAAATATAATTCAACTATCTATAAAAATAAGGTCGTAAAAAACTGCTTGGGCATTTAAGTAAGAACATCACATTGGTTGTTAATACAAATTTATTGAGATGAGGCGCGAAAAAAGTGACGTGTAGGTAGGCTTGGTAGTTAGAAGAGGGCACTCGCATTGAAGTGAGAAGTGCACACTCACAGCACGCAAATGGCGACAGGATACAGGAAGGACAAACAGGTGGAAAAGCTGTTCACATTGTAAGGGACAAGACAACCTGAAAACATGGTTGCGACTTCGAATATGTAGGAGGGAATACATATGAAAAGTCAAGTAAGTGTCTTCAACTCATCCATTCGAGAAAACGTAACATTTGCCAGCGTGAATTTAAGTTATGGAAAAATGCAAGAAAAATCAGGTGACGAAATACAAGTTTCCAAATACCTATTTCTACAATTGAAATAAAAAAGTCATATCATCTACAAGAGTGAAACAATTAATTATTGAATTAAAAGTGCTTCAGATAATTTCTGCTACAAAATGTGAAATCAAATTGTGTTTAAAAGAATTAATGCCTCGAAAGAAGTGTTTCGATACAAGACGTATCGTTTTGATTTTGTGGACAATAGTTTCCGAAAATGTGTTCTGGGAATATTTGAAAATGCAACGTAAGCTTTCTATTAAATGGAAGAACGTTCTATCAATATGAGAAGAACTTTTATTTTGAACTTATATAATTACAGTGTATTTTTTTACAACTGCTCTGTTTAGTAATTTATGCAAATTGAGGACAATTATAACCCACACCTTTTATACAATTTTTTTAAACAATTATAATTCTCCATGTTAACTATACAATAATAGAGGAAAAGATAATGTGCCCACCCCTAGTTTGTTTTTATGTAATAAGAAAAATTTAAATCACTGCGGAATTGATTAGTTTATGTCAACGGATTCTCTTGTTTCATCGGTCTGAGATGGTTTAGTCGGAATTAAGTGAAACTAGTTGCGACCCGTGAAATATTCACAGAAGTAAAACAAATTCCACATTTTTGAAAAGCACAAGATTAGGAAATATGTTCTAAGCTATTTTTTTTAGAAGCCATGACTTCCATAACAGCCCACATGTAATTTGAATATCGGCTTATTTGTTAAAATAATATTATAATACTGGTAAAATAAAAAAAAATAAAAAATTGATTTACCACTTTCTTAGTAGCCAGCGCTGCGGTTTCTCATTATGAAACATAATGGCAACCTGCTGTCCTAAAAGAATAGGCTCGTCGAAATTGAGGCAATATTAACTAATGGAAGTAAAACAAATGCCATATTTTTGAAATGTCCTGAAATTTTTGAAAAACACAAGATTAAAAAAGATACTCTAATCTCATTTTTTAAAAGCCATGACTTTCACAACAGCCCACATATTAGTCTGTGGTCAAATGTACAAAAATTGGCTTCCGTGGGTTAGTTGATGATACAAGTGTGGGGATGGTCTCATTCTCTTCATTATAGTGTCTAGAATGAGTGAATGAATAACAATAAAAGATTATTATAAAATCAAACAATAAAAAAAAATGAATTTTTATTATAACAAGCAAATATCTAAATTTCAGTACCAAAACTTCTATAGAGATATAAAATTTGTAGCTTTAATTACAAGCACACTTAAAAAAAAATTTTCAGAGATTTATTTTAATAGAGAATTATTGGTTAAAAATATCCGCAAATTGTATTCTGCTTAATAAGATAGTAAAATATATTTTTCATGATGGACAAACTCATTGACTGAGGAATTTTCGCACTCTGGGGTGAGATTTATTCAAATGCTTCAGTCCGATACCTCGGGACTTCTTCAGAAGATGTAGGTTATTACATTAAGCCTGGCGCATTTCTGTTGTCAGTTTTTTCGGATATTCTCTCCCGTTATATCATATAGGTTTTTTATTCTCTCCCCATTACATCACTGTGCCGGCATGTCTCCAAAAAGCAAGCCACATACACAACCAATCCGAAAAAACTGACAGAAATCCACCAGGCTTAATGTAATAATCTGAACAGTGTACTTCTCCTGAAGAAGGCCCGATGTACCGGACCGAAATATTGAGTATATCCTCATCACAGAGTGAAAATTCCTCAGACAATGAGTTTATCCAGTATCCAGTTTATCCACTTCTCCTTCAGAAACAAAGTTATATTTTGC
>JAFIDM010000004.1:27246960-27261666 GCA_023159025.1 Thereuonema tuberculata | reverse complement strand
ATCTATCTATCTATCTATCTATCTATCTATCTATCTATCTATCTATCTATCTATCTATCTTTTGTTTTAGAACTATTAATCTGATTTTTCAATATGCTCACCCTTCTATCACCCATTTATCAGTGTCCAAGAGTTACCGAGTAGCGTTTTTGTTTTGTACCAGCCCATTTAATATCAGTTCCTGAATAATCTGTACTGTCTAAACAGCTATCAATTGTTCCATGTGTAGAAAAGATAATGAGCCCTTGAAATATCTTATCTTTAAAACATTCGCATATGATCTTTACAACTGTTTTGTGTTGTAAAATAGACTTTTTTTTCTTATTTTAAAGTAACCTTACAAGTACTTCAACTATTACAAAAAGCCTGAAAATGTTGTGGACGTGTTAAGGAATATTCTAGAAATTTACATTTTACTGTTAACTTCCTCGCCTAGGTATTTTCATAAGTCTAAAAAAATAATCAATATAGTTTGGCCTATCATTATAAAAGGCCAGATTTGTAATCCTCCTAATAACAAATATACATTTACTTACGAAATTAAAAACTACATAAAAAAACTAAGTGATGATAGCATATTAAACTATATTATTCTTCAACTTGTGTTTCGGCGATTTTAGTCTTTTGAATTATTTAGCACACGTTAAAATACAACTTAAACTAAATGATTTTCAGTAAAAAAAGCTTTATAAAACTTTACATCGTAATAAAACTTTACATCGTGATAAAACTTTACATTCGTGATAAAATTTCGATTCCAAATAGTTATAAAACTTATTTGGGTAAAAAAAAAATCATGAAACTTACATTCTTTGAGAAATTTACTACTGGGAATTGGATACATTACTCCATGAGTTTCTTTTGCCTCAGGGGGTGCAATTAATTTATGAATTCCACCAAAATTGTTGAATTAACAGTGTGAATAATAAAAAATAAAGGGGCGCCCCTTGCTGTTTAATAACAATAGTCTTTTTCGCAAGATGTTGGGCGAGGTAACATTTGCTGAATAATCTGTATGGAAACAGCTTATTTAGCAATCCCAGCAGTTACGTGTTATCTTCTTGAAATTCTTTAAGCTTTCTCGCTTTCTATAGAAGTTTGCAGAGTGTATTCTCAAGCCAGTCTATGCAAAATCTCTTCGACTTTGGAGTGTAAACATCCCTCATACTTTTTATGAGTTGCAAAATCGTCCCCTTTTCTTAGATTCTTTCTAAACGTTCTCTTGACAGGATCAAACAGGACTTTCTTATTAGCAAATGAAAGCAATCTCAATACCCAAAATATGCCAACCTTCTTAAAGTTAAGGTGATTATTTATATTTTTCATCAATTACGACCACCTTATAAACTAATAACAATATAACAGTGTTTTTCTGTTGTACAATATGGATCAGGACGTAAATTTCCCTGAGAGTCTAAACTTTCAGACAGAACAGAACCATTTTATTCTGTCCACTCAATAAGGTGTACGTCAAACTTTCTCATAAAGTAAGAGGCATCAATATCGTATAATCTGTTCTATCAACACATGTTGTAAGCTATTCTTCTTTCTTTTTACGATATTTCTCATTTAGTGAAAGGTAATAGAAAGATTGTCTTTGCTCTTTATTTCATTAAAGCATATGGTTGGTTTTATTAAAAATTTAAAAAAAAATGATTATAAAAATAAATAAGTACTTATAAGTACTTATATCCGTTTTTTTCTTGATTTCATATTAGATGTGAAGCCAACCTATAAGAAAATGATGGAGAATTATTATGCTGTCACATTGCAACAACTGGTATTTGGAACAGGGGAAGCGGAAGTTATAATTAACAAATGGATAGAAGAACAAACAAATCATCTAATCAAAAAGATTTTCCCTGTTGGATCACTAAACAGTGGTAAGAAGAAAAATAACCTTTTCTGTCTATTTGAATAATCTTGGCGAATTTATAAGAACGAAGAAGGAAAGGATCTTCAATAATAGTTCTGAGTTTTTCTTTTTGTTTCAGACACCAGATTTGTTTTGGCAAATGCTATCTATTTCAAGGGCACTTGGCAAAAATCGTTTGATAAGGAAAGTACCAGCAAAGAAAAATTCCACTTGTTGAACGGAAATGACGTATTGGTGGATATGATGAGTCAGATAAAAAAGTTTACTTACCTGGAAGATGCTGAGTTAAAAGCACGAATATTAATAATGCCATACAGTGGGGAGCGCTTAAGTATGTAAGTATTAGTAATTTTATCTAATTAGTTATGGTGCTTTTGAACCAATTAGCATACCTGACCTTAAATAGTGTAGGATAGGAAGTTCGTCGAAAAAAAAGGCTGCCGGAAAGCAACTCGAAAAAAGAAGAAACAGGAGAAAGAATGAAGCAGCAGAGACAATTTCGGAAATCGAATCAATTACAGCCAATCAGTCAATTTTGGTAATCCAGGCGTACAAGTTGTAGGCTAATTAATTTGCATGATTGAAACACACTATGTTTCTTATTTAGTTCTACAGCAGTAGGGTTGTGGAAAAATTCCGAATTTTAAATTAATTATGTCGGTGAATTTTATCACTCCTTTTAATTTCTATTTTAATCAACTTATTTTAAAGATTTGGGGTCTTAATTCTTATTCTTTGCTTTGATGTAAACCAATATTGTTTGTAGTAGTATTAAACATCTTCTACAATATATTGTAGTTATTGGGTCCTCGGGCAACTCCTTCACGCATACGAACTTTTGAATCATCGTTACATTTTTTCCTTTTGATCAGATGTGTGCATCTTATTGGACTGTAGAAAATTATAAGTTTAAAAAAAGACTCTGCATGATGGAATCGTAAATGATTGTAATGATGATATTTGATTCGATTTAAAATGGAATGCTCAAAATACAATATATGTTCAGGCTCAATGTGAAAGTTGGAATTTGGATCACTAGATGTGTTTCATTTTGGACGGAATGATTGTAATTATACAAGAAAGATTTAGAAATATATTCAGAATGTACATTCAGAAATAAAAATTAAGTATGATTTGTTAGGGATACCATTGTAAGAAACTGGATAAGTTGCAAACCAACTCAGTCAGCTTTGACCTGAATGGAGTGCTGTTTTCTGCAGTTTTTGTAGCCCTTATTTTTTGAATCAGCCATGGCCGTTGCTATATTCAGAGACAGAATAAGACAACAATTGCTTTTCTCTGGATAAAGCCAAGGAAACCACAGATGTTTTTACCAAAATATTACAAGGAGTTAAATATCATTTATAATCAAAGGACTTTGTACTTCTTAAATATTAACAGCCTCTCAAATACTGATTTTTTCATAATGGGAAAGGACTATGAAAAGATATATGCGATCACTAGGCAATTTCTATGGTTTTATTATAATATTCATAAATTAATACATTTTAATATAGTAATCCTAATATATTAAATATTATTTTAATATACATTAATATATGATATACATTTTAATATGTTAGGATTAATCAAGAGATTATCAGTTTGAATTGTATTATTTGGATTGATTTAATAGGTTTTAAGCGTTTATTTGTTAATTTTTGCCCATTAAAGTGTTTGGAAAAATATTTGAATCGATATCAGTTATACCGGATGATTCATAAAGTACTGGAAAGTACTAGTGGTTTTCACCGCCCCATATCTTTTAAACTATTGCTCATAAAAATCTGAAACTTTTTATATAAAATCGTCAAACATATAACACCTCCAATATATTTAAATAACTGTTGTGATGTTGTTTAAACTCTAAAAGTCCGGATCCAATATTCAAATGATACCGAAACCTAATTCGGAAACTTTAATCTAAACGCTTTTGTCATTAATTCCTTTGTTTAATTTTTTTTTTAAAAAAAACTGTATTTTTTTGAAAATGCATTCTAATAAATGACTTTTTTGGGAGACAGTCGAATAATTTTTTTTGGATAATAATTTCGATATATTGGGGATGTTGGAACGCAAATAAAATGAATTTCATTAATAATGAATAAATAGTAACATGAAAATATAACTCTTATATGTTTAACGATTTTTTATAAAAAGTTTCAGATTTTTATGAGCAGTAGTTTAAAAGATGAAAACCACCAGTACTTTCCAGTACTATACAGGTGCACAGAAAAGTCCTAAGTCACCCCACAACTTTTGATTGACGATAGCTCGAGTTAGAGAAGTTAGATATTGATATAGGTACAACCATGCGCTTTCAGATGTGGAAGTTAGTATCCTAATCTTGGAAACTGAGAGATACAGAAGAAAAAAATAAATATGAAACTCGTAGAGCATCACCGAATTAGTAGGAAATGACATTTTACAGAAAAAAATCGTGCAAATAGAAGGCGGAAGACGATAAGTTTTCGGAATGTCATTTAATGCAAAAGCTAATATGTCCACCGTCTACTGCAATACACATTTGTTTCCGGGAAAGAACTTCCTGTTGTACCTTCACCAGGATTGTGAGTGTCAAGCTCTCACAGACAGCAACTATTCTACGTTGCAGATCTTGGAGAGTCGTCGCTTTCATTTTCTCTTTCAGATAACCCCAAAGAAAATTGCATTGGAATCAGATCGGATCGTGGAGACCACTCTAATTGACCACCATAACCAATTACATTATCTTCGAATGTGTCGAACAGGAAGTGCTGCACCACTGCTAGCTTATATGGTGGAGCATTGTCATGTTGGAACCACGATGATCATAGGTCCTCCAGAGAAGCATGATCTAATCAATCAGGTAATGTACCCTTAATAGCTCCAAGTTCCTTGGTCCAGATAATGTTCCAGCGTAAAACACAGGCCCAACAAGTCGGTCCTTCCAAACATCCAACCAAATGATCGACCAGCGGGATTGATATTTCTGCTCCTAGATCTACAAATAACGAATTCGTAAGCGCCAAACAATGGGCACTTTTCCACATGTGAATTGCGCCTCATTAATTCAAAGAGTATTTGATAAAAATGCCAAATTTCCATCTCTTTTATTTAATAGGAATTCAATATCATTTTTTTCCAGCTAAAACAGGCAGTTGAAAAAAAAAATCAATTTCTTTTAATATAACAGATATATTTGCGAATTCGATGGACCTTTAAAATATAATTCAAGGAAATCTTATTTTAAAAAAGTGAATATCTGATTGTCTGAACCATTCTCACGCTCTTTGATCTACTGTGATTGTATTTTTCACAGTTCTTACCTAAGTCATTGCCCAGATATCATAGAATAAACTTATGTTATTCTGAATTTTTCGTACAAATGGTCTGTTTTTTAGCAACTCCATATATTGAGCAACACATTTTTTATTATTTCTAGTATAATTTTGTCCTTCCAAAAATGATTTGTTCATTTTAGTACAAGGATAAAATGATTTGTTTAGTTTATATCTGCTATTTTACAGGTAAAAGAGGGTTATTACGAAAGGGATCCTGCTCTCAGCTCTCTGCAAAGAGCTCTAATTAACATATCTCAATGAAAATTGAGATCTACGCTAAGTAAACCATGAGGAAGCGATTTCCGATAAAAAAAATGGTTCAAAGTTTCCACCAGGTGCAAATATGATGCTGTATATATAGACTTTATAATTCAAAGACAGTTACAAAATATCAGTATGTGAATATTTCAATGTGTTCCAGCTAAGTCGATTACATGTTGGGTGAGTAATACAGCGTAATCAATTGTCGCATGAAGCATTTTCGATAGAATGTCAGCAATATGCCGCTGTGTATTTACCTTCTGATCAGGCAAAGATCTTTTGTCTTTCAGATAGACACCCTCTTTCAGGTATCGCGTTAGCCAGAAATCACAGGGATTCAAGTTCGGAGATCGTGGGGGCCACGTATATGTAAAAGCACTGAATATTATGCGATCATTGCCGAAGATTGCACATAGCAATTCCTTCACTGGTTGACCAATCTGCAGTGTTGCTTCATCTTGGATGAAGACAGTGGTCTCCAAACAATCTCTTTCTTCCAAGCCATCACTCTGTATCACGCATCACCATGTACTACACTTACAGAAGCACTTTAATTATAAGCACCCGATACTAAAACTGTACATAGGCCTATGATGAAGTCACTTATAAGATATAGTAAAGGCATTTTAAAATTATTTTGATTCCCCCCCCCCCCAAAAAAAAAAATCGAACATATCAAAGATATTGTTTGTAACGATGTACAATTTTTCATAGGAATATGAACTTCGAAGAACTAAACTGACCTGATGACATCACTTTGTCTCATTTCTTGATTTACAATTTTTGTTCTTATCTTGGGTAAGAGGAAAGTTTTGAATCTCTGTTTTAAATTTTATAAATATATCTTATTGTTTTCCTTTTTAGTCTTCGCAACTTTTCGTTTTACTTATGTGAGGAGGCTAGAATCAAAGGCAGCTAAATCCATGTTTTGAAATTTTTATAATTTTTTTTTTTTTAAGGTGGTAACGTTTATGAAGAAATCTTCAATGTACTTAGAGTAGGAATTAGAACTCAATGGATAGCACACTGAACGCCTATAATGACAGGTTATTCCTTTATTGAATAATTAAAATGTATTGAATAATTAAAATGGATTTAGCTGCCTTTGATTTTAGCCCCCTCATTTTTTTTATGACTCTTACATTCTCATGTGTTCGGTGCCTGTTTCAATTCAACAATTAAAAATGCTGGAAACATTATATTTCGATAGGTAGATAGACCTATTCAAGGATTCTCAAACGATCATATTTCTACGTGGAAATGATTTTGAGACAAACGTGTTATCCTATTTACCAACCAATACGAGAATATTAGGTCTACGAGAACGTTATCCTCCTTCTATCCTAATAAGTGAATAATGTCAATATAAACCTTTGTGAAATGCACATTTCGTTTCTTTGCGTAGTTTAACACTTTAACCTTCAGAACTACAGAATACTGGCATAAAGTATTGTATATCGAAGCACTGGATCCTTTACGATTGAGTATTTTTTAAATGCATTTGTCCTCTGTCTGTTACTGATATTTTTTACATTTGCAAATGGGACCTTAAGTCTACAGCCTTAGGGACCTGAAGTCTTCTGATTGAAGAAATCAATTTGATTTTGTTCAATGTTTATTTCATTTTCAATGATTTAATCTCTAACTATTGGTTTCTTCTTCACAGGCTTATAATTCTTCCATACGAACGATTCGGACTTCCAGATGTAATAAAGAAACTTACAGGAAAGAAAGTGATGAAAGTAATGGACGGAGGAAAGAAAGAAGAGGTAAAAATCGTAGAAACTCATTTTGATATTTCACTTAACAATTATATTGATATGCTAGATAGTATATTTTTTTTACTCTTTTATAAAAAAAATAAAAAAAAATTACAAATTTGATATATAATTAAGTATAAAATTTTCTTGTTTTGTTTTATTTTTAAATTGAAGAAAAATTTCAGTCACTTAAAAAAAAGAGATAATACAGTGAGTAGCAAATGTTACATGTTAATTTCGCACAATTATAGATGAAAAGCTCCACATTCGGCTCTCTGTCTTTCATGATTTAGCATCATCGCAATTTTTATTTGAATTATCTTACAATTTCTGATGTATGTTAATGACGGGATAATCTATTCAATATATACATATATATGGAAGGTCAAAATCGTATAGAGCATAGCAGATTAGAATATATCCTAAACACTTTACATTGATGCTGTGGCGACAGTTCTACGATAGAGGAATAGGCAATAGAAGAAGATCCCAAGATCTACAGCAGCTTTCTGTATATAAATACAAAAATAAAGAGCAGATAACTAATGAATGGTAGTTTATTAACTTTCCTAGAACCTTTCCTCGGCAACTGAAAATCTGATCTACGTATCTTCGAAGATAGATCAGAATTTTCGTTAATGAATTTTCGAACAACAGACATCTGGAGAGCGTAAGCATATGAAAATATACATCTAATATATAAGTTTGGAATAGTAGACGTGTAGGTTAATGATTTGATGTGTTCGATTATGAGGCATTGACTATGAGGCTGGGTAGATCCTAGGACCCGTTTGGAGACGAAAGGAGCGTGAAAAAATCCCCGCCCTCCGCCGAAGCCGGGAATCGAACCCGCTACCACCAATCCGCAGCCAAGCGCTGTTGTAATAAAAGCTATAATAAAAATTGCAAATGAATATACGGAAAGTAAAGATATACCTGAAGAATTGACTGACGAAGCAAATCTCCGATCAGAATCCACTCTAGGTGTTTGAAGAGAACTTAAGACTTGACTCCTTAGCAAAGAGTACTTATGGAGAGCAAGTTACACCACGCCGACCATTTCCTACAACATTCTGTGTTGAAAAGGACTTTTAGAGAAAGAATACTGAACCTAAGAAAAAAAGAGAAAAAATAGAGTCTTATTGAACCAATAAGTAAAGGCAAGATGCACAAATCTTAAATGATTCAAAGATTTATAATGATCAAATTAAAGTTGTTTATTTCAGAGTTTAATTAATCTACAAACAGTAAATAATAATTATTCATGTTTCAACGTGCAAATATACATAAATTATTAAGAACCATCATTGCACAATATAAATGTTAAAAAGATTTTAACTTATAAAACATTTCAAAATCTTACAGTAGACGTTTCGAAGCTAATAATTTTATCGAGACTTCATTTTCAATCAGTTATTCAAACGACAAAGTAATTGGGTTATCACATATTTGTTACAGGTTAAGTTCTATCGTCATCTGTTACTATGTTCAACAAACTTAGTCCTTTGTTTTACTGAAAATGAAGTCTCGATAAGATTATAAGCTTCGAAACATCTAATGTTAGATTTTTATATGTTTTATAATTTAAAATCTTTTTAACATTTATATTGTCAATGATGGATGTTATTAATGTAAATAATAATTTTATCAGCAGAAGCACACAGGGAACTAAATACATGTCACGATGTAAGCATGGAACGAATAAAAATGTTTATTATACAATATAAAGAATGGAATGGATAAATCTAAATAATGCATTATTATGTTCTTCAGTGTTATTTTTAAACATTGAAAAACATAATAACTCTTATACAGACAAAGATAGTTAGGTTGAACTTCATCATTTCAGTTACTTCAATTATTAAGAAAAAAAACCCCAGTAAACATCAGTGATCTCTTTATAAAGAATGCAATATTCACGATATCAACTCCTAAGTAAAAACAGGAATTACAAAGCACAGGCCTTTTGAAGTTATTTAACGTGAAAGTCCATCCATATTCTGCAAAACTAGCCCAATGTAGGTCAAATTTTATCTAAGCGTTTCAATATGTTCTCTACGTATGACTATTACATTCAAAGTTAAATTCCCTTCATTAAACATTACTTTCTTAGTTTTTTAATGTAAATTTCCATGGAAAGTAATTCTTATCAATTCTATCAATCTGTGAGTGTGTGTATAAGTGTCCCTCATAATTTTTTAAGTGAAAGACATGAAGAAAATTCTAATTGCATATCGCAATTCAAAAACCAAAAATACAGCAGCTACATCATTTCTTGTGCCAAAGATTTTCTGAAGAAATACAATATCTAATTAACATTCACATGTTATTCATTAAAGTCTTTTATTATTTTTAGGTTTTCGTTAAAGTCCCGAAATTTAAACTGGAAACGGAAATCGACTTGAAAAGTGTCCTTTATCAAATGAATTTAACAGATATCTTCAATGAAAGGTAAACAAAGGTTATAAAAAAAAAATTGCTTAAGGTAAATGTATCGGTAGTGACACTCAGGACTTAAACAGCAAAAAACAAGAATTGAAGGGGTAAAAATCTTTTTTAACTAATGTGGTTTGGTAGTCGATACCATCTACGGTTGACTTTGAGAACTGTGTCCCTCGAAAAGGATCATAGGAAGTGATTTTTTTGAAGATTGTAAACAGTGTCTGTTGTTGTTTAGTGAAGCATATTGCCACGCTGTCACTTAACTATTAAGAAAGTTTCTAAATAGTAATACTTGTCTTATCGTTACCAATTGTTGAACACATGTTTAAGTGCTATGGTGTTAATATAGCATGAATAGATTGAAGTTTTAGATTGTTATTTGACGTTTGAATGTGATTAGGGAATTAGATTACATGTCAACAACAAAAATCATTAAACCGATGAAACAGATGCCATTGAGATTTGATATTTTATTTATGTTTGGCATTTTGAATTCGCAGTTTCAAAAAACAAATTTGTTGATTTTAAGTTTTTTGACTGTAAGAACTAGTAATGAACAGGAGGGGTCCACTAACAATGCATTAATTTCTCACTGAATTGGAGGAATAGAGTTCATGAATGGCTACTGAAAAAAACAAGGACAGAGCAGCATTGAAGAGAAAAGGAATATGTATCATTGTTAAAAGAAATTCTCAATTAATTTCCAATCTTTTTTATATCAATCCTAATAATTCAAAATGAGTTTAGAAAATATGGGCTGGTGCCCTGAGATCCTTTAGCTCCAATTGTTACAAAACACAAAGATACTGAGTTGCATTAAAAAGCAGGGGAAACAAATTGAAAAGAGCTCAAAAATTTGGAAGATCATATAGAAAATGAAAAGGTGGCTTCCTGTAAGGAATCGTTAATCTGGACAGGCATCGAAGAAGACGACGTCTTTATTTAACCTATGGCATTAGATAAAGTGTGACGTCATCAAAATTGATGAACCACTGGTTTCTCAAGAGGCGATAGTTTTGACAAACGAATGTGATCCAAAAACTGGTTCCCAAAATCAAAGAAGCTGAGAAACATGAAAGTCATTTGGAAGTCGTAAATAGTCTTAATATATGTAATGATAACGAGCCAAATGTTTAGAATTGTCCCAAAACGTTTGACATATCAAGTCCATTTAAAAGATCTTTGTCTTGACCAGAACCAAATGAAAAAGGTAATTACAAGAAAAGAGACTGTTCCTTCAGTAATGACTTTAAAATTGAGGAATAGTGGAAGTTATTATGGAATGTTGGAGCAATATGAAATACTTGTTTTTCTTGTATGTGAGGTGCTATTATTTAGCTGTAAGCAGCAAAACTGCCTCAACACATTCCTAGCACGCTTTGTAGTCAGTGTCGTTATTATTGTCAAACCAGTTGTTTCGTTACGAATTAAAATCAGAATTTCCTGTCTTTTAAATTCTGCAGATAAGTTTATTGAAATCTGTATTATGTTGTAGAAGTGTTGTGATTTATTGAATCATTATACAATACAAAGTATAAATAGTCATAGTTGTATCTCTTACAGTTGTTTTGATTGAATGTTTTCAAGAAGTAGGGATATCTACGATTTCACTTCAAAACGATTTGTCGGGCAATATGTAGTAGTGTTTTATTACATCTTTCTCTTCAGGTCTGAAATCATTCTTAAGGCAACGGGAAACAGCCACTCTATATTTTCCTTGAAATCCTGGCATTCTTCCAGGCATTTGCCATGTTGAGCATACTAGAGATCCATATAACACGGACCTTCGGAAAAGCAGTAAATTCCATTTGTGACTTTTGCAAGTAATATCATGAGAAACAATGGAATAAACTCTCCCAACTTTACTATATAACTTTATTTTAACTGACAGCATTAACATAACATTCAAAATAAGCAGAAAAGCAATTAACTACTGTCAGATACAGATGCATTATGCTTCTGACAAAATAAAAATAAAAGTCTCAATAACATAAGAAGGTATTTTTAGTGATCATAAATTATCCTAAATCTGTAAAACGAAGTATCTAATTCCAAGGTAAGTTAACTCCTTATCAGCTTTCAAGATTGCAATCAGCTTTCAAGTATGTTTAGAATGTAGTCCAGTAAAATGGTACATTTTGGTATGCAAAAGGTCGGCTAGTTCTGAATTTTGGATATGTTGTTAGTGTTGGGCATATACCATAAAATCCAAGTTTTCGACCTCCGCGCGCCATGGCGCGCCACGTGGTATCAACAAAAAAATAAAATTTTGGACCTTCTGTATGTTTTTCCACAATATCTCCTGAACGGTTTGCTGTACAGAAAATAATACCCTTTCCAAATGTAGAGTAGAGTAAATTTGTCACAGTTTGAGCCCAAAACCAGCTCTGCAGCTGCAATAGTGACCGAGACACAGACATCCCAAAAATCACGATTTTCTCAAAAATGTATGAAAATTGTGATTGTTCATCAATTTCTGTTGAATATCGCCGAAACCAATAAAAATAGAGCAAACGTCATAAGGAACAAATTTAAAGGCTAGGAAATTTGCTATAAAAAAAGCACAATAGGATGTTTCTACGACATATATTGAAAGATATATAGTTTTTCAACGAAAGGGTTTAAAAAGTTTAATATCATAAAATAGTCCAGTAAAATGATACATTTTGGTATGCAAAAGATCCGGTAGGTTTGATTGTTGGATATATTGTTAGTGTTGGGTGTATACCGTAAAATCCAAATTTTCGACTCCCGCGTGGCGCCACGTGATATCAGCAAACTATCAAAATGTTCAAGGTCCCTTTCCCGGGTCGTTCTTTTGCTTCTCCAATATAAATTTTACCACAATTTTGACATTCTAATTCGTAAATCAATCCCAAATTAGCCTTACGTTCATTCATATTTACCTTATGACACAATGTATTCTTCAATTTGTTATTATATTGAAATCGAAAATATTATTATATTTTCGCGCGGAGGTCGAAAACTTGGATTTTGTGGTATAAGCCCAACACTAACAACATATCCAAAAATAAAAACTACCCTACCTTTTGCAAAGCAAACCCCTATTTTCTGACGGATTTACTGGACTAACATACTTTTTATAGTTAAAAACTATATTTATGATGGAACCTACAATATTATATTAAAATATTAAAGCATCGCAGACAACCAACTCTGGTACTAAAAGGGGAGAGAGAATGGTATATTCAAGAACGATTCTAATTTATAGTTTATGGTGCGACTGCAGCCACCAAGCAACTAGTCTGTGTCACGTGTTGTTTTAGGCGCACGCCATCGAGTGCTCTCCCAAGCAAGCCACGGTTACGGGACAAAAGGGGAAAAGGTAAATGAGGGGGTGAATGAGGAGATTGGACGGGGAAATAAAGGGAGGTGCCGTGGAACCTTCGCTAGCCTAGTGAAGGGAGTTTGCCGATGGCCCGCGCCTTCTCAAAGATGAAAGACAGATTGGCTTAGTAGAGTGAAAAGAAGGCTTTATTGTGGGTTCGGGGAAGGGAAAGATTGGAAAATACAAATGAAGGTAATCGGGAAGACTCACGGCGCCGGACTAGGTAGGGCACAGGCAGGTCTGGAGACGCTGGAGATCACCGGCGGTTTCCGGCGGAGGGACGCTCGCTGCTGTCGTCAATTCGTGGACGTCAGCCGACTCTGGGGAACAGGAGGTCCAGATGCGAGCAGGTACTCAAAACGCTCCGCTAGATTTCTTGTCGGAGAAGACGCAGCGGGAATCCAGAATCGCACCAAGTATCCCGGTGCTCAGCTTTGGGATTATTCCGACCTCTGATCGGGGACTCACAGATCAGGAGGGCGGTGTGGTTCTGAGAAGCGAGGGAGATCGAGCAGGGATCTTGAACCTGCTCCCTGACAATCTCATTCGCCGACTGTGCTTGTTGTCTTGTTTTTCCTCTCAAGGAGCGAGCTGTTGGTCCCCTTCGTCGCCTACGGTCAAGAAGGGGTAGCATCACTTATATAGTCCCGGTTGGCCTTTCCTTTTGTTTTCCCCCTATTGAGAGCAGAACGGTGGTGCAATGCATAACAGGGGGACAGGGGAATTGGCTTTTAACGCAGGAAACAAGTTTTCACGGGCTGGTTGCCTTTGTGTACCAGTCGTAAAAACACTTACTGGTCACTCCTAAAGTCGGGAAAAGAACAGTTTAATAGGCATAAGGGCACCTGTTGGCGGGGAATAAGGGAAGGAGAATCCTTGCAGCACTAGGAATTGATAGGAAGGCAGAAATTTAAAAATGACGGGAATATGTAGTGAAATAAGCAAGGAACGAGATGTGGACTGAAGGAGGGCAGAGAAAGGGTTAGGGCAAGCGTCGAGGCACGAACTACGTTTGTGACATCTATAAAGAAAGTTCTGCATTTTGACCTTACAATTACAGCCTTTTTCTCTTAAACTTTTGTTAGAACCACATTTTTCTGATTAAAATTCCATCATCAAACCATCATCAAATTCTCATTAAAAAGCCATTCTTATTATCAAAAGCACTTAATTTGTTATTTTATTTTGTCTTTTGTTTCAGATCTGACTTATCCAAGATAAGTGATGAGCCCTTGTTTATTTCTAACGTTAAACATAAAGCTTTTGTCCAAGTGGATGAAGAAGGTACAGAGGCAGCAGCAGTGACTGTTATGCTGGTGTCTTATTCAGCTTTTTCAGAAGAACCTAAATTAAAATGGTTCAATTGTGATCATCCATTTTATTTTGCTATTTTCGACAATACAAATAAATTTATACTTTTCAGTGGCGTTATTGTGGAACCAACAAACGAATAATGACAGTAAAGGATAACACAAACTAAAATAGAATGTAATTTACAGTACCGTTAGCAGAGATACCCCCTCCCTCAAAGATCTTCTGACGGAGGGTGCGGGGGGGGGAGGGGGGGGCTTGGCCAACATTTGCATTAGGACCCAAAATTTCTAGCTAAACCACTGGCTGAGAGCGCTGAAATCGCTTAGTTCCATTTCATTCAATTTTGTAAAAGTATTAAAAGAAGTTTATATAATTTTTCTA
>JAFIDM010000004.1:27228820-27246860 GCA_023159025.1 Thereuonema tuberculata | reverse complement strand
ATAAAAAAAAACCTCCAAACCTATCTGTTCAACCAAAAAAAAAACCTCCAAACCTACCTGTTCAACCAAAAAATAAAAAAAAATAATAAAAAAAAAACTGTAGCGATAGTTAAAGTAATATTATATTTTTTTATAAAAAAAAAATATAAAAAATTAATTAAAGAATTGTGCTTGAAAAGTTTTTTTTTTCTCTCTTCCCTTATGTTGTATGTGACAACGGAAATATTAATTTGCATATGCAAATTGTGTGTGAGACGTAACAAGAGGTTACGTTATATTAGTAGAAGGGAAGTTCGTTTTGTTTGTTCAGTCAGTCAGTCTATTCCAAAAGGATAAGGAGAATGATTTAAGGACGTAAAGTCATGATACTGATTGAGGCGATTTGAAGTCTTAGTGACTGATTTTATTATTCGAATTAGTAAGGAGAAGAAATACGTCACAAAGGATGTGACAGTAAGAACAGGGAAAGATAACCCGTCGCCTGAAGTCCGAAGGAACAATTATTATTATTTATTATTTCTAATTTCTCAGAGTGAAGTGAACGAAATTATTCCAGCCGTTATCTGAAACCTGGGCGATCACATTGACAAAGAGAAGGGACGTATCATTCTCTTCTCGCTGTTCCTGGACTAACGGAATTAAGAATTCTCCACGAAGTAAAGTATTTCAATATTTTGAACTGATTAATTAGAACTTTGAATTTATAATTATAAGAAGATAATCCGTTTGATTAATCACTTCTAAAGATTAAAAGAAAACTATTGATAAGTGCGCCGTGAACCTTCAACGTAATGAGCTGTTCCATAGATTAAGAGACAGGATGAATCAGCTGACGTGAACGCCGAGCGCCATATTCGAATAAATTTACCGAAGAGGAAATCGGGACCATCGTAACTAGTGGACTCAAGACAGAGGTTTGATTCTGGATACTGCGAAGGATTAAATACATACGGGTGAAAATCTTACGAAGATGCCATTATGTAAGTAATTATTAAGCTATTATTTTTGGATGGGATTTGTGTTCGTCAACGCAACCGTTATTATGAATGCAGTACAAAGTGAACATTAATTGCTAGTGAACTTGGAATAGTTATTGACATTGAAATAATTATTATTATAACCATAAGAGGAATTAAATCGATCCGAATAATTGGATGAACATTAGGCTACGTGCTACAATGTTAATGGTCAGATTAGGAATTAATCAAAGAGAGCCATTAGATATATTAACGATAATTATTAAATTCATACAAGTGAATAGACGTAAACTAACAAGTAGATTAGTTTATATTAGTGTTAACTATAACCCGTAAACATACAGGTGGAAAAGAATAATTATTAAATTCATACAAGTGAATAGACATAAACTAACAAGTAGATTAGTTTATATTAGTGTTAACTATAACTCGTAAACATACAAGTGGCAAGGTTAAACGTGAACTAATGTTTTATATAGGCGACGTTAATATAGCAGTATTATTACATGACTGAATGAGCGTGCTACCTATATTATAAAAAGAATCCTAGTTTGAAGATTATTATTTAGTTACCTGCTATAAGTGCCTTTGTGAAAATTTCAGAGAACAGTACTTATTTCGAATTGAAACAATTGTATGCAGATTTTAAGGAAAATTGTTTTCAATGAACTTCGAAATAAACCTTTTTATAATTTTAACCATATACACACTAATTTCCTTGTATGCTTTATTTGATTATTATGCGTACTGCAACAATACCGCAGCAGTAAGGTTATGGGCCCAGCACGCTTCCACTGCGCAGTACCAAGGAATTAGTGATGTTTGGTTTGCTGTACTGGATATAAGTACATATAGTTGCACAAATGAACAAGGTAGTATAAGTCATACTAACCTAGCTAACGGAACTTTAGCGATATATTGCTCTCTTATTCATGTGTTGTTTGAAGTGAGTCATATTAAGAGCTTATCAAGTTTCAAAATGGCGGCCTTACAAAATATTAATGAAGATACTCATAAGTTTAATGGTGAAAATTACTCAACCTGGAAGTTAGGTATGAGAAGTGCTCTTATGAGAGAAGGGCTTTGGAAAGCTGCTAATTTGTCCATTGAGGAAATAGATCAAATTAGTGATAAGAAAGAAAAACGAATCCTCAGGGACAAATCTGAAAAAGCGTTTGGGTTAATATTTGAATTATTAGAGAACAGGTTCAAATTACAAGTTAAAGAAGATTCAGACCCTAGTAAACTGATTAAAGAACTTGATGGCAAATATAATAAACCAGATAAATTAAGGATATCACGTTTAAAACGTAAAATTTATCAATCAACTGACTTTAGTGATATAGATAACTTAGAAAGGGATTTGATCAACATTGAATTAATATTGAGGGAGCTAAACCAAATTGGTGGATCATTCGATGAAGAGGAACTTTGCTGGATGATACTGTCCGGTTTACCTTCAGAGTTCGATTCAATAGCTCAGGGATTAGTGTTGACCGAAGATACTCCCCAGTTTAAATTTGAAGTAATAGTGGATAGAATAATCCACGAAATTGATAGGAGAAAATGAAATGTAAATAGATCAACTAATGATAGTGGAATACAGGCTTATAAAACTAAGTTAACTAAAACGAGTTTACCTTATAAAGAGAAACGTAAATGTTACAACTGTAACAAAGTAGGACATTTGGCTAGAAATTGTAAAGTCAAGAAGAAAGAAAGAGAACCTATTGCCTGTGGTAGTAAGGTTAAATCAATAAAAGAAAAAGATAAAGACCGTGACACGGATAAAAGAACGTACACAGGTATTACAGTGAGTGAAGGAAATCAATGCATGCTAGCGAGTATAAGTAATGAAACCTGGTTAATGGATAGCGCAACAACCAATCATATTTGTTGTAACAAATCAAGTTTCGTAGAATATGAAACGTTAAGTAAAAAGGTGGAAATACATGGAGCGTCGGTGAAACCGATTAATGCTACAGGAAAAGGCTCAGTAGTTTTAAAGTGCAACCATTCCAAGTGGAGAATTTGTGACAATAAAATTATTGAATGTGTTTCATGTACCAAATTTAGGGATAAACCTTATATCCTCTACTCAACTTGCTCATAAAGGATTTGTGCAACACTTAAGAGGTAAAACTTATTTTGTATTTGATTGGAATCGCAAGATGGTTATGCAAGCTGCATTAGTTTCAAATTTGTATTATGCTAATGTCTCTATTTACAAAGAAGAGCATAAAACGTTTATGAAAGTGCCTGAAGATAGAGCAATTCTCTGGCATGAACGGTTGGGTCATCCATCTTATCGTAAACTTGAAGTTATTAAAAGGAATGAACTGTTAAGAGGAATAGATCCCATTAACATAAATCCTAGAGAAATTTGTGAATCTTGCAAAATAGCTAAATTCACGGATGCTGAACACAGAAAATTAAATTTCATTAGAAGTTCTAAAGTATTAGAAATTGTACACACAGATGTGTGCGGACCTATCAGAGTACCCAACTATTATAGGGTACAGTATATTCTAACTTTTATAGATGATTACATCAGACGAGCTTTTATTTATCTTATGAAGAGCAAAGATGAGGTATTCAAGATAACCAAGGACTTTATTGAGTTTGCCGAGAGACAAACAGGACAAAAGGTTAAAGCAATAATGTCCGATCAAGGACGTGAATATACTAATTCAAATCTAACCAAATTCCTAAAGGAAAGAGGAATCAAGCATATGATGTCTTCTGCCTATACCCCTCAAAATAACGGGATAGCTGAGCGGTACAACCGTACCCACATGGAAAATAGGCTCATCCAACCCTAACTCAAAAACCGATTGATAGGTGGCAGCACAAGACAGGCAACACAGGGCAGTTACAGCAATTTGATAATCAATTATCAGCAAATTGTTTTCGAGAATGATCAGATATGCATTTTGTAAGCCCGGTTATATTGACGATGACCCAAATGTTGGTCATTTTCGATCTCTAAAGGATATCTAAAAAAAATATTAAAATTAGTTTTTTATTCTTATAATAACAAAATCAAAATAATTGATGATGATGTTCTGATAAAAAGTAAAATACTCACACCACAACAGAAATTTATTATAATTTGATAATTAGTAATTACTTCACTCTAATTCATTAAAGCAACATACCTACTAATGGTAATTACAATATGAGAAATAATAACTACTTAAAATTACAATATCCACAAATTTTAAATAGTTATGGAGATAATAATTCAATGTATCTATTACAATCTATTATTAACAAAATTGGTTTAAATAATATCAATAATTTTTCAAAAATTTCTTTGTTAAAAAAATTTGTTCGAGAATGGCTAGTAAAACATATTAAATAGATTAATATTTTATAAATTTAATTTCAGAAGTTTTTTTTTTTTTTTTTTTATTTTTTTTTTAGTAATAAAAAAATGATTTTTAAATCTGTAATTTTCTGTGTGATTAATTATTGTAATGTTTTTTATATACTGTTATTTTATGTAATTAAATAATTTGTATTACATTATCTAAGCACCTGTTGATAGGATCTCTTTGTGGAAATCCTAACAGGACTTCAATATTGTATTAAAGAAAATAAAATTTATATTTATTTATTTTTATTATTATTATTATTATTATTATTATTGTTCGTTTTTATTAGAAAGTATTTACAGCAGGAGAGAGTCACGAAATAATATTCTTAAAATAAATACCGGATATTATATTGTATGATAGTGTGTTGTAAAATTATAAATATCAATGCTGGAGTCTTCTGAAAAATAGCTTATTCTTGGCTGATAAAAGATAGCTAATTCAGAACGTACTATTTGCAAGTATTAATCTATAAAAACATTTTGAATGATGAGGCACCATTTATTTTCTAAAACACAACAACAATTAATTGGGAAGCAAACAAAATATTTCATCTGAAATACAACTGATTTCCATTTTTTAAAGTTGAAGCAAAATTATTTTTTTTTCTTTTTTTTCTTTTACAAAAATCTAATGCAAGAGGAATGGAAAAGGAAGTAAATATCTAATCGATATCTGTATATCGGTTAACAGAGTGATTAAGTGGGGAGAAATTAGGGCTCGAAGAGGAAGTTACGTCTTATTCTAACGTTACTCAGTTTCAGATCTCTTCAAAAATACACAAAATGAGAAAGATTATCAAATTACAAATAAAAAATATTATCCCTTTTTGTTTTTATTTACTTATGATTACATCAAAGTAGTCAAGATAAAAACTTCAAAAAGAAATATAAATATATAAACCAGAATCTAAATTTTAAATTTATTTTTGCTATTTAATTTTTGTTTCGTAGTTTTTTTATATTTTTATATTCTTGAGAATGGCCACTGTATTTGACCGAAACGTCACGTCAGATTTTCATTCATAATTTTATTTTTGAATTTTTAAACTTTTAAAATCACTTGCACGTTCAAATTACTCCTTTCCATCGAAAAAGGGTTAGGTGGAACCCTTCTCTAGTTGAAAAATATTTTACTCTCCTAATGTTGTGTAACAGCATTTAATGAACTCTGAGCTCAGTCGGCCGTCATATGAGATCCCTGGCCTGATACAGATCAGTACATAAAATCTTAGTTCCAAAAAAAATTTTGGGATTTCCCCATTAGGTTCTTTTCGAGAACCTCGCAAAGCATGACGGTATACACGTTAACAGATAAAGCAGCCGAACTGCGTCTTACAAATTGTCGAAACCTGTCTGAAATCTAATCATCTTCCATTTGTTTAGAAATGTGGTGGTACTTGATGCTGTGCTTGCTTGGGAATGAACGAGACTGTCAATTGGAGCCACTGACAACTAGAACTCCTTCGCCATTGGAGATTGAATCCGTAGTTAAAGGCTGTAATCAGTTCTCTTTTGATGTCCATCATCAGCTACAGTCTTCAGGTGGCAATGTTTTCTTTTCGCCGTATAGTATCTGTGCTGCTTTCTCCATGGTTTTGTTGGGATCTAATGGGGATACAGCAAAGCAACTGCGGAATACATTTCATTACGACAAAGACCTAGATGTTCACACAGTTTTTAGTGTAAGTAATAAGTAATTATTTATTATCTATTATATTATTATCTATTATATTATTATCTATTATTATCTATTAGCTATTTTAAAACTTTAGAAGAATTACATTGACTATTTTCGATTCAGTACTTTTTAAACTCCTCTAAAATTCTATTTCACTTCATTAGCTTTAAAAGTTACAGTTTTGTGAGTGTTTGTACTCTGAACTTTGAACTCATATCAGTCGATATGTTATTAGATCATCACAACATATTTAAATGACTTTAAAAAAAAAAAAAACTTCCTGGTTCACCAAAATGGAGGCGTCCTTCTAAATAATCAATTCCTCTGAACTTTACCCTTATTTCAATTTAATCCAAATAGCGAATTTGTTTTCGAATTTTGGTTTATTATTTCAGAAACACAGACTGAATTTTCTTTATCTGATATTCACTAATTGCGAATAATATTAAAAGGAAATACTGTACTTTTCTATCCCTATTAAAATAAATTATAGACTATAAACTACGAATGATTATTTCTGTTTGATAAAACAATATTTTATCAACGTTGTTGATAATTCGTCCAATAAAACCATAGTAGTTGTCAGACCTCTTTGAAGCAGAAAGATTTACTCAACATTTAATTTATTTATGTATATTGTACTATATACGTGTACGTATATACGTATTAGACGAGTTTTAAATGTCTTATGTAATTAAATTACAATTCTTAAATAAAGTTTCTATATTCAAATAAACCATGCCGGCGTGGCCGAGCGGTCTAGATGGCGGTCTGCCGTGCGGGCATTGTGTCGGCACCCGGGTTCAATTCCCGATGTGGCTGTTTCAACTTTCTTTTCTGTATTTGTCTGCTTCTTCGCTGTCCCCTTTCTCTTCCCTTCTCATTACCCCAGTCACCTGGTCAGTAGGGGTGATTATGACCAGAGTCCCCTCAATATTGGGACGCCTTCGTCCCGCTGTGGACTGAAACTACAAGGCCATCAACAAACAAAAATATTAATTAAAATTAAGAACATCAAAGAAAAACTTTGAAAAAAAAAATAAAAACACACAATAACTAAACAACAAAAATTTCACTGAGCTGATTTTAGATTAATTTGCTGGGTTATCGAGGACGACGCCGTTTCGGGTTTCTACACCCTCATCAGCTCGGTCCCGTCCCAGCATAACCCAGCTCAGTGAAAGATACAATACATCAAACGGACAAACATTTAAAAGAATGACCCTCATTTCACTAATATCAAAAAATCAAATAAACAATACTGAGCTGGGTTATGCTGGGACGGGACCGAGCTGATGAGGGTGTAGAAACCCGAAACGGCGTCGTCCTCGGTTACCCAGCAAATTAATCTAAAATCAGCTCAGCGAAATTTTTGTTGTTTAGTTATTGTGTGTTTTTTATTTTTTTTTTGAAAGTTTTTCTTTGATGTTCTTAACATTGTACACACGGTAATTTTGATTTCATTAATTAAAGTTGATATACATATTTATCAGAATTTCAGGCAGGTACAGAGAGTAATGAAAACTTACGTGTTGATATTTAATATAATCTTCTTCCACTTCAGCTTTTCCTACTTTCCGTGTGAGGTCGCTGATGAGCATGTCTCTTTTGCTCAATATTTAGTTTGGCAAGGATTTTACGGCCGGATGCCGTTCCTGTCGCCAACCCATATTAGAGGGCGAACCCAAAGATGCCACCGACGGCGAAAGAAGAGACAGACAACACAGGAAAGAAAGCAAACAGCCATACCCACGCTGGGATATGAACCCAGGTTCCGACTACGCCGGCTGATACTTAATATAATATAAATATATAATTTTAACATACTGTATATACAATAAATCCTCGTTATCCGCTGACTCCGATCCCACGGATCCTCTTATCCACTTCTTTAACTGCAACCTAATTTGCATCACAACTTTTATAATTCTTTACATATATATATATAGAAAAAGGACTCAAACAACCTAATTTGCTATTTGAGAGACTCTTAGTGCAGTAGCGGAAAAAATTTTTGGGAGGCCTAGGGCGCAGGGCAGCGCTCTACCGAAGGATACTGTGGTCTTGTTCTCGCGGCTTCTGCTTTCGTTCTGACAATATGCCACGTATTCTCTGTTACGCTATTTTTGTAATGAATTTATTAAATTTCTACAATAACAAGCGAGATGTTTTAATATTATAAGTATATTCTTATTCGCTCTACCAGAGTGAAATTTTGATAAAAATGAAATATCAATTGGCTTAATACTTAAGCAAAATACATGTTAATCAGTAAGAAAATCTAGTCAAGATTCTCGTAATTCTTCTGCAAAGTCTTTTCTTTTTTTTTTTTGCTGATTTTCCGTAATTTTACTTATTAGTACTGAATCATTGGCTTTTGAAGGATTTATTGTGAAACTGCTTGTTAGAAGTAGTAAATTACACCTTTACCTTCGACTATTGTTAACTACTATCTGTCAACTTTCTGCTTTCGGTTTAACTCAAAAGAAACGAAATTATATATGGGTGAATCTACGGAAAACCTGTAATTCGTGTCACAGAGCAATACATTGAAAATGATTAAAAATATTTGTCATTTTTCAAAATCACACATTGAAGTACAAAATATACTATAGTTTAGTATATTTTTTTTTTTAATTTCATGGAGTTTCCAAAAAAAAAGTTGTCCACAGAAGGTGATTCGTCACTTCCGTGGACTGTCACAAGCTACAGTTGGATAGCTTCTAAAGATCCAAACAGCTTTATTTTTTTAATATTTTTCAAATAATATATATATTGTGAAATCAGAAAATATATAAATTTAACATAATATTGAGTGAAATTTTTTTTAGAATTATCAGTAAAATTTTTTTGCAACCTCAAGTCTTGTCACAAGGTTTAGCCATCGCTTTTGTGGACATTCCTAAACTTTCTAAAAAAATCCACCCGATGCGCTAGTTGTCTTCCATTTCACTTAAAAACAAAAGTTAACACGGCGATTTTGGATTGGGAAGTGATTTTTATTCGTCTGAGTCGCACATTTGTCAGGAAAATATTACCTTTTTATTCATTTTTCGTAATTTGCACAGCTCATCCCATCACTTCTGTGGTCTTTTTTAGAACCTAATTTTTCTATGGAAAAATGATTATTTCTAGGCATAATAATTGAAATATGGTAGACTTAATTTTCTGAATGACACGTGTTCCTAACCTCAAAATGAAGAGCACATGGGTCAAGAAACATAAGTATTCGTCACTTCCGTGGACATTTGGGGTCCATGGAAGTGATGATCATCAACAATAGAAGATACTATGTTTTTCACGAAGACTTGTCTTTCACTTCCAGTGTTTGTTAAATGCCAATAAGGATATTTATAATTATGTAATATATATATAATATAATATATGATGTATGCAATTATATATTTACATTTTTATAGACGTTTAAGATTGACAGTCTGATTCATTTTTATTGTACATGATTTCCTCTGTTGATTAAAAGTTCTTTTAATTTACAAATTAGTCTTCTATTTATTTATTTCATAGTTTGTCCCACGTAAATTCACTATTTCGAATATAATTTATATTAAAATTCGACATCGTTATTAACACAAGTCACTTCTGTAGACATAGCCTACCATTATTTTTTATTTATTTTTTTTTTTAAATAACCAAAATGCGTTGACCTGAACCACATATATCATGGATGTAAGAACGTCAAAAGCAATCATCTCAATTTTTTTGAAAAGGAAATCTTGTAATTTAAAATCTCAAAAATTTTTGACTGAAATTGCAGGTTTTCTGTAGATTCACCTATATGCACGTCTGTATTGATACTATGAAAAAATGAAATAATACATAAAATTTTAAATTAAGTTGGTAGTTGAAAAAAGAAGTTGAAATAGTTTCTCCAGAAAGAACGTAATTTAAAATAAGTCTGACAAGTGTCTTAAAGCTTTAAAAATACATTATAAAATGGCGAAAGCTTTCGAAGTCCTTGAACGGCTTCCTTGTCAATTTTTAAAGTTTTATTACATTTTTAAAGAACCTATGTTTTTGTCAGACTTATTTTAAACTCTTACCTATTTTTAGGCACGTTAAATCAATTTCTTAACAGAAAGAACATGAGAACTTATTTTTAATAAGCATTATTTTTCTTTTAGAAACTGATATCAGAATTTGAACAACAGAATTCAAAGAAATATACTTTAAAGACAGCAAGTAGACTTTTCGTATCGAACCGCTTTGGTAAGCAGGAGATTCCTAGTTTATTATTATCTGTTTATTATATATGTAGTTCAACATTTTTACGTGTGTTATTCAATTCGTAAGAATTAAATAACAACATAACACAATTAAAATTATATAAATAATTATTTTAAATATATGCACATGGAACCGGTTTCATTTTACATGGCTTGAAACCGGTTCCACGTGTATGTATTTTAATTAATAATAATTTATGTAATTGCGTGTTTTTGTTGTAATTTAATTCTTCTTACTATGTAAATATAGGCACAGCCAAGATTTCTAGAAGGGGATTAATATAAGTTTTTATTTAAGCTCCAATCAAAAAATATGGTAGCAAGTCTCATCTTCAATCTTCTTAGGGAGGAGGAGGAAGCATCTTTATATGTTGGATTTGATTTCACTTGAACACGGTTATCCTTTTCAAATACGATTCAGTGATTTTCAAACTGATTTCTCATTTCCGAAAATGTTTTTTTGGGTGCTTCAGTTCATTTTGTAGTTTTTGTTTCAAAAGACTCATGCTGATAAAATAACACTATGGAATTAAGCAAAGTCATTTGGAAAACCCACAGCATCGCATAAAAAAATAATTCCTTTGTTAAAAGTAAACTTGATCCTACCGGTTGCTTGAAAAACTACGAAGAAGACCTTATTAAATGTATTGAAAGTTAGATACCTACCGTCACCTACATTAGTGCGACAATTGATCTACACGTTTGTTGATAAAAATAACATTAGAAATAGGTTCAATTGTGAAAATAAATTAGCTGGGGCGATTAGGCTCAACAACTTTCTGAAACGCTACCCATTGAGAAAAGTAAAAGGAGTGTAAGTTGATTGTGGTCTCGGCATGCAGGGCCCCCACAAAGGGGGGGGGGAGGTCAGTTGGTCCCTCAGCCGTCAAAAGGGCCCGGGCTGAGATCTTAAGCGAAAAAAAAAAGTATGAATTAGCCTATCACTTCTAGGCTTTTTTTTATAAAAAAATGTCTGCACTTTTTATATTATAAACTATTTTTCTACTTTAACCGTCTGCAAAGAGCTATTATAAATTACAATGTCTGCATAGAGCGATTTTTTTTTTAATTTTTCTCTAAACTTTTGGAGACAGCTGGAAAAAGTAGATGTTGATGTTAAATTAATCAACTTTAAAATAATGCTAAAACTGTGTATGGCATATTTAAATCGTGTGATATTTAGGTGATATTTTTAGCTAAGAATCCATGATTTTGCCCATAACATTGGTACCTGGGCCCTGAATTTGATGGGGGGGGGGGGGGCTATCGTCACGAATCGAGTAAAAGTAAGCAAGTATTTTTATCTGCTCAAGACTTTAAAGCTTGTGGTATCTTCCCACGTACCTCACAGGCGATACCAGAACATACCTTTGCTATTTCTGATAATGCGCAGTTAACAATCGAACCCAACTAATTCTCAATGAGTCGCAAAATCAAGATCCAGATGTTGAGACTAATTTACAGATAATAGATTGTCAAGTGTCAGCTCCCAATGAAACTAAAGCTGGGTGTTCAGAAGTTATTCAGTTAGGATGAGCCAAGAGCCTTCTACATCTACTTCCTTTGACTCCATCACATCCATTCAGCAAATGCCCATGCCTAAGACATCAATTGATAAGCACCTGCGAAATTGCTAACTGCCAAAGACCACTTTGAACAACTGAGAGAGAAGCCAAAAAGAGGAAACTTGTAACAACAAAAAAGCTCAAGTAACGAAAAACAATAAGAAAAGAGCGAAGACTAAATCAAATGAAAGCGATGAATCATTTCCGTCTCTAGACGATTCTCCAAGCGGCGAAGAAGTTACTGACAGTTGCTGTGGCTCTTGCGAACTATTTGAGACTGACTGATAGTGAGGAGATCGATAGTTTTACCTAACTTTAAGGTGCAGTGTATATGCTGCAGGATAGATACCAAAACACTGTTTGAGATCAAAGATTATTCAATAAGAATGACTCATTGTACCTAGCATTCCTACAAAAATAAGATTGAGATTTAAAATAAATGATTGCTCTAAAAGATGATGTAATACTCTATTATTTAAGTGATATTTTCTCTTTTAAATTATTCTTCTGCCTGTGGCGTTTTACATCGACTTACCTTATGTCATTGTCGCTATTAGGCATAAAGATGGGAGGGGGGGTCCTGCTCCGAAGACCTATTCGTAGGAGGATTCTATGGATTTAGTAATAGGTTGTTTTTTTTTTCAGTTGTCTTATGTTTAAATTCGATGCTCCAGCGCTGCACAGTTTATCGTGTAAGGCTTTAGGAAGCCTAACGCTCACCACGAACTCGGACGAGACACATACAGGCTGGTTACTACTGTTCTGCTCAGTGTTCTTCCATTCATGGAGGACGTTAACTCCATTACTCCATTATTAGCATTACTGCATTAGATGTTTCCCTTGCCTATATCCTTCAACAACTTCGAATGACCAGCATTTACCACATCCCAATATTGTACACACTGAATTTCACTATCCCATCTTCTAAGGTGGACTGAACGATTATGAAGTAACGCGGCTGGTCATTGTATTTTGACTTCATTGTTTAATTATATATTTACCTATAAAACTGAAGCTAAAGAGAATAACTTCGTTCACTACACAAAAACGTAATTAATCTTATGTTCTTTTTTTTTTTTTATTAAATGTTAGAAGTCAGTTCCGCTTATCAGAAAATAATGCAGCATTACTATGCAGTTACAATGAAACGTTTGGAATACGGAACAGGTGAAGCAGAAGGTCTTATTAATCAATGGGTGGCAGATGAAACAAATAATCTCATACAAGAACTATTCCCTATTGGATCACTCGAAGCAGGTAAACTATCTTTTCAACAAGTTACTTTTATTAAATTATTAGAATTAATTATATGAAAAAAATTCAAGCAAAGATGCTACAGACATTTAACATAAATTCTTAAAATCGTTTTCTTCTATTTCAGATACTCAACTTGTTTTAGCAAATGCTATTTATTTCAAGGATTCTTGGGAACACCCGTTCAGTGAAAAATTAACTCAGAAAAAGAAATTCCGTTTATTAAATGGAAATGAAGTAGATATTGATATGATGAACCAAGAAGGATGGTTTCCGTATAGGAAAGATGCTGAGTTAAATGCAAAAGTATTGCAATTACCGTACAGTGGAAAGCGTTTAAGTATGTAAGTATTAATATTACTTTGTTCATGTTTTTTTGTCATTGGTTCATTTCGGTCATTAGCCTTTTTTTCTATTAAAAACGCCAATAAACACAATAGAACAAGAGTTAGAATAAAAAATCATTACAAATATAAAATCTGAATGCATCTTTGTCTTTTACTTAATAGGGAATCCTTTAATGGGAATGTTGCTGAATAGTTGTCTCTCAAATTGTCTTAACATGGAACAAATTCAATTGCTAAATGATGAGCATCTGTAATGCAATAATTTTACATTTTCAAGAAGTTACTTTTCTCATATTCTTCGACCGCGGTCAAATGATTCACTACGACTGTAGGTTAATTCCTAGGGTATATCTTACCTGTTTCTATGAATACCAGAGAATTGTCTGTTGAGATCTTTTATTTTTGTTCCTCTATCTTGTTGGCTAACGATTTGTTCCCGTCACAGCACAGCCTAAGTTCTTCTTTCCCAATTAATAAACGTGCAACAAAAATCTCTTTCATACACTGATATATATTTCTGTAGATTTTGTAGTGTTAAAAATCTAACCCTAAAAATATTATCAGACAATTAGATTTTCCTAATTATTGAAATCTGCAAAGCTATCGAAGATCGGCTATTTTCGCTTAGCTGAGAACGCACTGTCCATTGTTGGATCTGAGATGCTTCGTGATAATAGTGAGCGATTTTATTTGTCGATCTCATTGTTGCACGAGCGAAGCAGCCACGCATCGTGCGGTGAAGAACATTTCTCCTATGCTTGATCAGTGAGTCGAAGAGTAAGTTGAGAGTTAGTCGAGTGTGCGGTTGTATCGAGAGTTGAGTCTCGAGTAGGATGTAGCTACGATAGGTAGGCTACATCGCGGCGTCCCTTAGTAGGACAGTCCGGATGGTGTTATCTCTTTGACCGGCGTTATGCATCGGGATTTCCCTAGGACGGGAAGGTCGGTATTTCGATGTTGCTGGGAGAGCCGTCTGCGACTTAGCGTTGGGAAGATAGGAAGCAACGGGAGCTGTCTTCATCTTGCCGCTGCGAAGATAGGAAGCAGCTGGGACAGCCAAGATCACGGAGCGGCTAGGATACGAAGTCCGCATCCTGATGTCTCTCGGACCGGCGTTATGCAACGAGATGTCCCATGGATGGGAGGTCGGAATCTCGATGTTGCCGGGAGTAATCTGCGTCTGCAGCGAAGTGACTTGGACCGGCGGCATGCATCAAGATGTCCTTTGGATGGGAGGTCGGAATCTCGGTGTTGCTGGGAACAATTAGTGAGGACAGTGAGTCTATATCGTGATGTCTCTTGAAAAGGAAGTCTGCATCACAACGATCCTTAATCGGGAAGTACACATCTCGATGTCCCACGGACGGGGAGCATAAAGCACAATCTCCCATGGATCGGCAGTCTAGGTATACAGCGGCGAATTGATAGGTTAATAGTATAATGAAGATCCTATCGATAAGTTCATCGTGAGGAAACGATACTAGTGTTATCTGATATCTTTTTGGGATCCGTTTAAATCGTCCAGTGAATGCAAATTAATGACTGTGCTGTTTGAATATATTTGCTGGGGACGAATTGAACGAAGTAAATTATTTTATTTACTATTTTCATGTTTTTTTTAAAAAATATTTTCAGTATCATATCTTATAAAAGATTTTTTTTATTATTTTCACAGGCTGATTATTCTTCCAAATGATATCTTCGGACTTCCAACTCTGATGAAACAACTTACAGCTGAGAAAGTGATAAAGTTAATGGAAGCACGAAAAATTGATGTAAGTATATCAATTAGCTGCTTAAAATATTATCTGCTTAATTAAAAAAATAAGCTCTAATAACTTTTAAGTTCCTTACTTACATCAAGTTATTACAGCTTACTTCTTTAATTAAGCAGATAATATTTGCTGTCTCACATATAAAATATAGGTGATTCAAACGCATTTAGGACTTGACTTTGATTCAGCAGTAATTAATTGTCAAAAAATCAGACAAGCATTTCCTATGGCTTAATACTTATTGTTAAAAAAAAGGAGACGAAGTATCCTAAAGTATATGATTTAAATTTTTGAGAATGAAAACTTTTCCAAATAAGTTTAGTCCAGTTTGATAAAACTGAAGACATGTCTTCTGCTTCAAACTGCATTTTTCGAATCTTTGTAATTCCATCTTGGTAAATAGCTAACGATGAATGCAGATTTTCTTTCATTAAGAAAGAATATTTCGAAGAATGCTCATATTATCTTTTATGATTATCCATATGTAGTCTATTCAGTATTTTTTCTGTTACTTAAACTGATTAGATTAGAGATAAGTTGTGACGAGGCCTGATGCTTAAGAACTTGGTCCAAGCACAGCAATCTATTGATTTCAGAATTGCTCAGTGTACTTTACATTTATCTAAATTCAAAAAAACAAAAACAAATGGTATAATTCTAAAAGAAATTAGAAGAATCAAGTTTTGGCAATCTATTGTTATCATCAATGTCTTAAATGTTTGAGTCAAGGACATGGGCGGATTTACGGGGGTGCTAGGGGGTGCGCCGCACCCCCAGATTTTTGGAATGATAATTTTTTTTACAGATAAATAAAAATGTTTTCTGTTATAATAATTTTATTAATTATTAATTTAGGCCTAAAAAAGGAACATTTAAATTGGGTTTTGGTGTTTGAATTTGGTGTACAAATACCTCATACCGGTATGAGCTCCCACCCCCAGATATCAAGACCTAAATCCGCCCATGGTCGAGGACTAACTGACAACATTCATATTTGCTATAATTGTCAAAGCATTTTTACACTCAACAAGAAACTAAACTCAGTTTTAAGAGAATCTGAAACAAATTACAACAACACAAAAACTGCAATATACTCGAATTAGTAATAAGATTCAGTTAATGCTTTGAATAGATCGACGTTGTGATTTTTTCCATAAGCAGTCTTCAACAAGATAAAAAAATAGTCTAGTGAATTCATGATCTAAAAGAAAGTTTTCCATTTTTAGATCAAACATTCACAGAAAAACAAACTTACATCAAACTTAGTAACCGACAACTGAAGTGCAAATCTGAACGACGAATTATTCTGAATTTATCCGCCCTGACTGTCAAAATCCAAAGTTATACATCTACTGGCAAAAGGCAAAATTTATTTTAAAAATCTACAAGATGTGTTGTAACTGGTTATAATAAAATAGTTTATTATAATGTACTGTCATGGCAAAATTGAAACGCCTGATTTGAAATCAAAAAATTAAAATATTCATTAAATTTTAATTCATGAACCTTGTTAACTAATGTAACTCTTTCTTAACCAATTTTGTTCAAGCAAATCATTAATTTTTTAGGGAATCAGTTACCACGTTACAGAACCTTACTGGCTTTTCTCAGACTGGCTTATATTTGCTTTGAAATGCTTCTTCTTCTTCTGCTGACAACGAAGCTTTGATGTTGCTTTTGAGTCAAGTATTACATGTTAACTGCTTTGATCTCTACCTTTTGGAACTGTTTCTTAATACTCTGTTATCTGTTCTGCGAATAACGCCTGTTCATAAAACAATTTGGTCGAGAACGAAATTATCCGCTCAGTCCATTTGCCAAAATGTTCGAGGAAGTATTCATTATTCTATTTCTGCAATATTTCACTGAATCACTAGAAATACAAGTAACACAGTTAACATTTTAACATTGGAATCATCTCATGATCTAAATAGACATTACATTACTTCTATTTATGTTTTCTTAATCATTTGATTAAAGAGTGGTAATAATAATTCTTTAAGATCATATTGTTTTCAAACATTGTTTTCGAACATTTGATTCGATAGAAGCAAGTAAGGAATATACTCTTTTTTTTAAGTTTTATTTCAAATTGTTACGGACATCTTTATTAAAAGCTACATAAGTTACCTACTTCTTTTATTATAATTTATTTTGAAGTAACATCTTATCTTTTCTTCTTTAATGTGTTATTCTTTGACTTTAGTTGAATTACCTGAAAGACAGAGCTTTGCTCCGTAAAATAAAGTGAAACTAATAAAATTAATATAATGTAAGAACATCATAAACAATCTCGTGTTTACCCCCTCCCCGCTTTCAGAGAAATGTACAGCTCCGCATTGAATACATGCGATGCTAAAAGGAAAAAGGTTAAAAAATTATTATTAAATAAAATTAGGCGTAAAAACGCACAGAACACGAATTTATTAAGAATAAAATAAAACGAAAATAATGTAAGAATCCTATAGGCAATAACCTGGTACCCAGGTCAGTCATTAACCCCCTAAATGAGTTTTCCCAAAGTCAAGGCCTAACTAAATCGCTTTCTCGCACCCGAAAATGGTAGATTAAGCCCACTTCATCAAAATCCTTAAGCCCGTTTTCAAGATAATATTTACAAGAATTGCTTGCTTTATAGAATTTAATTTGATTAAAAATATTAATATTTTCATGAAGTAAAAAGCGATGATCTCATATAATAGTTGTTAATGTTCTTCATCTTAGTTCGAGGAATTTAAATCTTTAATAATATTGTTACCTGGCGTTTTGTCCAATCCCCCTTCAGCGCAGTCGACTCGACCTTCCCTGCGTACCTCGGCCG
>JAFIDM010000004.1:27214367-27228720 GCA_023159025.1 Thereuonema tuberculata | reverse complement strand
TATAAAACAAGTTAAATTAAATAAAAATTTCAAATCTTTAAAATTAATGAAATAAATGTAAATAATAATAAAATAAATTTCCAAAACTAAACAGTTGAAGGGAAGTACAAAAAAATAAAATAATATTGATTTAGGCTAGATTAAATTATTGCTCGCGAACGTATGCAAACTCGCGAAAAGCAATATTATCTAAGCCAAATTTACATAAATCTTTACAGATTAACTTTTGTAAAATAATTTAGTGGGGGAAAAAACAAAACTGAACTGAGGATCGAACATCCGACGCCATTTTTGAGTTCGAAACTTCCTTAGGCGTTTGCGACGTTTACTGCAAATGCTTACCTCTTTTCCTTAAAATAAACGGGATCCAGTCCATGCTATTTCCCTACTTCAATTGATCTACGTTGATGAAAATGATGTTTGTAACACCTCCTTACTCAGGTCCTGTCCAAAGTTGAAGTGGATAATTTGATTCAGCAATGCCAGACGTGGATTCAACACTGAAGGAAAAATAATGCCATTCGGAAGTGGATATTAAAAATAATATAATATAAAAAAACAAACAAAAAAAAACCACTTTTCTCTTATTTAATTAATCTTTAACTTATTAAAGAGAAAACGATATTAAAAACACTAACCCTTCAATAGATTCAAATAGATTAACTTTGCGCTAAAGAAAAAAAAACAAACAACAGAATAATGACTTTTAAAAATTACAACTTAAAATTTCTTAACTGATTTAGATTTTTACTTAGCTTTTAAGATGAATCATGTCTGCTGATATTAAAATCCATGGTAATAGTTCTAATGAACGGATCTAACAAGGGAATGGTTAGGTTTGACAGGTCGAAAAATCCCTTGAAATTTTTATCGTTTATTCAGGACCTCAAATAGTTATTGTAAATCAAATTTTAGCTTACGCACTGGAAGGGATTTAAAAAAATGCTAAAGTTACAAGAAATAGTAAGTAAGTAAGTAAGTAAGTAAGTAAGTAAGTAAGTTTATTTAACTTCAATCGGGGTTTTACCCTTTACAAGTTATATGATTCCAAAGCTGTTAGACTATTATTTTACATTATAAAATTTTTTAGTTATTAATTACAACAATATAAGTTAATCCTAAATTAAATTTGATTTTAACTTTATCCTTCCAATCAGAATAAGTAATTAACAATATAAATGTAAATATATCCATATAAATAATATCAATCCTAAGAGAGGAGAAAACACAAAAAAAAAAAAAAAAAAAAAATCTGTATACAAACCATACACATACACAATTTCATTAATCGAACAAGGCAGCACCAGAAATAAACAAAATTATAACTATTTTACATATATATAATTCCTTAATGGCAAATTAAAAGAAGTTAAAAAAAAAAAAAAAAAAACCTACATTTCCAATCAATTCAATTGCAACTATACTAATTCCATTTTTTTCCCTTGCTCAATAAATATTATCATGAATTTACATAATTTTTTATTTACATATTGAGAGCATAAAATTTTATACCACCAACCTCTTCTATCCTTAACAATCTTAATTTCCCAATCTTTCTCTTTCTTCCGTCAATTTCTCGCAATCAAAAATGTTCCCAACCCTCTATTACTTTGCATCCTAACCTACAAAATTTATCTTCTGTTTTTTTCCAGTATTTGCTTTTCCTCCATAAGCATCCCATTCTTAATTTAATATATACTTCTTTTATATACTTATTTTTAACTTTTGTACAAATGTAGTAAGAACCATTTATTTGCCAATTTAAAAATTTGAAATATTCATTATATGCTGAATTTTGTATTTTATTATATATTTTTTGCAAAGTTATTTCGCCAATCCTCTTTATAATATTTACTTTATTGGATGCCCAGTAATCGGCCTCTAAAGCTCTCTCCCATTCTACTACCCCTCCCGCTTCAATAAATATTTCATTAATTTTTTGGGTCCAATTATTTAATTTTCCAATTTTAGCTTTCTCAACCATATCTTCCCAACATATTCTCGGTAGTCTTGTTATATTTAAATTTATTATTTTTTCCAAATATGTAAATGCTTTTTAACGAATCTAGACGAAGAGGAAACAGACCTAATTCCGCATTAATAATATATCCTGGGACATCTCTATCCATCGACCAAACAACTTTCATAAACAAATTTTGTATAGATTCAAATTCTTCTCTAATTAACCATCCATCAATTTCCATTCCATAACTTACTATACTTTTTATCATTGTTTTAAATAGAAATCTAATTTTACTCCAATCCTCTAATTTTGATCTTTTTATTAATTTAATTACTTCCCAAGCCGCTGCAACACCTTTCTCTTTTCTATATTTCACGTTTTCATTTATACTGTTTTGTGTTGTAAAAAACCTTCCTAAGTATTGATAACTATTTGTAATTAAAATTTCTTCATTATCCCAGTGCCACTTTTCATTTTTCGCTGTTTTTCCTCCTCTCCTAAAAATAATAATTTTTGTTTTCTTTAAATTTATTGTTAGTTTATTAACTTTTGTGAATTCCTTAAGTATCTTAATCATCTTATCTAATTCTGCTTTTGTTTCCGCCATTAACACCAAGTCGTCCGCATACAATAAGCCATAAATTTTTTCTTTTCCTATCTTAGTTCCACCCCATCCTTCTTCTCTTAATTTTAGTTCTAGATTATTAATCAAAATTATAAATAAAACGGGACTTAGACCACAACCCTGTCGTACATCTTTATTAAATTTAATTTTTTCTGTTCCATTCCCAATTGTAACTATAGTTTCTTCATAGATATTCCTAATTATTCTCAAAACTTTACCCTTTATTCCTATTTCCTCCAAACATTTTAGTAATATCGTTCTATCTATGGAGTCAAATGCCGTTTTAAAGTCTACAAATAGTGCATACAATTTCTTTCTTTTTTCCATTAACCTTGTAGCTATACATGTATTTAAAACGAACATATTGTCTATTGTCGAATAACCTTTCCTGAATCCTGCTTGATTTTCTACAATCAAAGTTTTTTCTTCTAACCATTTTTCTACTCTACCTCTTAAAATTTCTCCGAATATCTTAAAATATGTATTTAATAATGTAATTCCTCTATAGTTATTTGGGTCGCATTTATTTCCCGATTTATAAATAGGGATAATTTTTCCAGTTCTCCAATTATCCGGGATTTTTTCGGCCTTCCAAATCCGATTCATCCAGCTTAAAAATACATTAATCCCTTTTGTAGGCAAATTCTTAATATAATCATTTTTTATTCCATCAGGGCCTGCAGCTTTATTCATTTTTAAGCGTTTCAAAACTGACATTAATTCTGTGAGATTGACTTCTTCATTAAATAATTCTATTTCCTCATCTATCTTCACTAACCTATTTTCAATTTCTTTTTCCTTTCCTTTTTCAAGTTTGTTACTTTTCTCAGTCTTCGAAACTCTAACCCCCTCCAATAATGTGATAAAATGATCCTCCAATACATCATCATCTACTTCTTTATTATAATCACAATTTCTTACTTTACCTCTGTATTTCTTAATCATGTCCCAAAATTCCTTACCCGTATTAATCCTATCAAAATTTTCTTTTATGTTTTCCTCCCATAATTCTTTTTTCTCTTTGCACATTTTTTTAAATTGTTTTTTCAATGCTATATATTTTTTTCTTTCCTCTATTGTATTTTCATTCTTAAAATTTTTTAACTGTTCTTTTACCTTCCTTTTTAAATATTTAAGTTCTTTATCACGCCATCCCTTTTCTTCTATATTTTCTTTCTTTTCTCTTATACTATGTACCCCCTCTTTTAATAATTTTGTAAAGCTTTCATCAAATGCATTTATTTCATGAATAGAATTTAAATCGTTTAATTTTTCTGAAATTACCTGTTTATATTTATTTATATTTTCCCCTATTAAACTCACTTCCCATATATATTTCTTTGTTACATTCTCAACTATATTTTTTCTACATACCCTATTTCTTATTGAGATTGGCAGATGGTCTGATATCCAACAATCCCCTACTTCAAAATAAATATCATTTTGTAAGAATTTTTCCTTAACAAAGCAAAGGTCGATCACTGAGCATCCTGTATTACCAATATAAGTCCAGTTTCCTACATTATTGTTTTCATAGTTTCCATTTAAAATTACAAATTATTTTCTCTTGCCCATTCCATAAGTAATTTTCCCTCTTTATTACACACCTTATCCAAAGAGTTTCTATCTTCAAATAATAATTCGTCCTCAAAATTAGAATTAATACATTTACAATTTAAATTACCTACGCGCACATTCATGTCCCCTATAACAATTATATTTACATCATTTTTTAAATCCTCTATAATGTTTTCATATAATTTATGTGATAATCTATTTATATCTTTATTATAAATTGCAATAAACTTATAGGGGTCTTTTCGACTCACAATATTTACAATAATACAATCCTCATAAATCTTTTGCGACACAAATTTAATACTCTTGCTCTTATTTATTCCTAAACTAATGCCCCCACTTAGTCTTCCAAATTTACTTTGTTTATCTGCTAATTTATGACTCCATTCATATCTATTACTTAAACCAATATTTTCAATATTTTCAGCTTTTAACAACCATGTTTCAATTAAAATTATTACATCGAAGTCATTTAACACTTTCCTTAAAATCACTATTATCCTTATTCATTAAACCATTCACATTCCAGGCTACTATCGTTGGAACTTTATTTTTAACTTTTTCCTTATTGGAATTCTTTTTCTTTTTTCCATTCATTGGTTGTAAATTACTTTCTTCCCCTTCACTATTATAACTTGTGGACAATTTTTCAGTCTTTTGCAACCTCTGTTGATACCTTTCTAAGCTTTCTTCACCTTGTTTAATCATGATTTCTCGTTTTTTGAGTCTTTTCCTTCACTATTCGTCACACCTATTTCATTTACTCTCCCCCTTTCGTCTGATTTAGCTTTTCTCATCCATTCTTCATACGACCATATTTTATCATTTACCTTTAGCTTATTAAAAATAATTTTCGCTGAGTTTCCTTTTCTCCTTTCTTGTATCATAATTTCTATCAACTTTTTCCTTATTGCTCTAGTCTCTGCTGAAAAGTCTTCATCCAAATAAATCTTCGTACCTTTAAGGTTAGATCTATTTCTTATAATTTTTTCTTTTTCCTTCCAGTCATAGAATCTTACAATAATCGGACGTACCTTAAAAGTATCCTTTGTATTTCTTTTTCCTATTCGATGTGCTCTTTCGATGGATTGGACCTCCACTCCTAGTGGCTTTCTACATATTTCTTTTATTTTTTCTTCCGCTTGTTCCCATGTTTCCTCATTTTCTTCCTTTATTCCATAGAAGACTACGTTGTTTCTTCTTCCCCTATTTTCCATTTCTATCACCTTTTCTTTTAAATCTTTAATTTCTCTTTCCAATTTCTCTTTTTCTATCGCCTTCTTCGTTTCTTCCTCCTTTAGTGACTTTATCTGTTGCTCGAGATATATCATTTTATTTCTAAAGAGTTCATTTTCTTCTTTTATTATTTTAATTAGCTTTGTTTCTTCTTTGACTGCTTCTATATCTTTCTTCAATTCTTTGACTACATCTATATCTTTCTTCAATTCTTGAAGAACTTTTAATATATTTTCTTGGAAATTAGAACTCATCTTATTTTCTTCCCTTTCCCTTGCTACCTTCTTAATGGCCTCTTCTGACTCTAACGCTGATAATTGACTCTCCGCTTCAGTATTTCTTTTTGGTCTTTTCTCCGGCGGAGATCTACTTATATTACTGCTAGTAGCAAATATATCCAGCTGGCTTCTTGAATCACTGCTATCTTTAAGGCAAGATTTAGAGGAATTTAAACTACCCAAACTACCTGCACGAGGTCTTCTGCTAATAAACTCGTCCATCTTTAAATTACTTAAGACGGCCTTAATATTTTCACTGGCTTATTTAATCAAATAAATTCAAAAGTTCAGTTCAGTTCTGTTAATTATTGTTTTCAGTTTGTATCCCTATTTATATGTAATTAGAGTACTTACAGGCCACATAAGTTGAACCACCTTCCTAATCGCTTCTACTTGGACTGCGTCTCACATGATTTTATTCTTCGAATATCTTATAAGTAATTTTCTTCTTTACTTATCCTTTATAACTTATTGAACTTCCACAGAACTTTGTACAAATAATTTTCACACTTTGAGCACACCTACACAGAATTACAATCAATCAGTTTGCTAAACTTTAGCGGAGCTCCTACAAGAAATAGTGATGTGACGTCATCACTCTTTGCGATCCACGCATGACGTCATTCTATCTCCTGCAGCCCGCGACCACTCAAGGTCAGCCAAAACGGATTCTTTATACATTTCTCCATACAGACTACACCATTGAGAAATAACATTCCTCCATGCGGCTGCTGTAAGATCGGAATCCCATCTCTACAAAGCTGCTACCAACTCGGAATCCCAATTAATAATAAATATTTCTTTTCTGAAATAGAATAGTAAATCTAGGAAAAACTGATGACAAGTCCAGAGTTGTTAACGATAAATTTCTCTACGTAGAGGGCTATGGAGCGCGTTCTAAGGCTCCAAATGGAAAGAAATTTGGACAACAGATACTTCAAACGATGCGCTCACCATTTATTGAAAAAAAAATACAAAAATGGCTATAGATGGCGCTGTGGCAATAGCTAACCAGAACTAATGTAAAAACAATAACCCAGTATAACTCTAAAAACATGACTTAAATAATACAGATAATATACTAAAAAGATCTAACACAAGATCTAACAAAAGACAAAAAGCAATTCCGTCAAATTTGACTACAGTAGTTGACTACCTCTCGTCCGCCCTCGGCTGGTCCGCCACTCCGGTTGATCCGACCGTGCTCGAGCCGGCCGAACTTGTCCCCAACTCGTCGATGACTCGTGTGACTCGTCGATGACCACCCGTCACACCATTGTGTTGTTTACTTGCATATACAGTGACGGTAGATTGTGAAAGCGATCTTAAGAAACGCAAAACATTGAAAAGCTTAAACTTGAACTGCTTGACAAGGCAGTAAATCCGTATATTTTACTGTAAATCCGTATTTTTCTGTACTTTCTGATAATCCGACCTTTTTTGCGTTCCGACCATACCCCCAGTCCTAAAGGTGACGGATTAGTGGAGTTCTACTGTACTTTAAAGTTCCGCTCCATGTGCCGAAGGCAGTGCGAAGAGTTTCGTCACTGGCCACATGTCGCTCTCTGATTGGAAGTCGCATCACGGTAGTGCATAATGTTGACTCTCAGCTTTATAAAAGGAAAGAAAATCTTTAAAAGCATTAGATACTTAGGCACTTCACGAGCAATGCCAACGCTGCTGGAAAAAGCGCTATTGGTGAAGTTGTTCTATCAGAACAACAACAGTACAGCTGCGGCTATTAGAGAATTCTGGCGTCAGAAGCTTGTAAGGGATAAACCAATGTCTGCTCGCGCTGTCCACAAAATGATTACAAAATTGGAAGCAACAGGATAACTTAGCGTTCTACCAGGTAAAGGTTGAAAACGAATGAACTCTTCTTGAATATGTGGCTACGGGTATCGTGGATTTGTCACATCAATCTCCATGTGTTCGTGTAATTGCACCAGCTGTTGCCCGTGCAGTGGAAATTCCGTTTGCCACTAGAAGGCTAGTGATATTGCGGTACTATCCGTACAAGATAAGGAGTCTACAGCAGCTACAGCAAAGACATTCCTGTAACATTTGCGCTTCAGTTTCCGGCGCGAATGCAAGTTGATATCATTTGGCCGTGGAACATTCTTTGGAGTGAGGAAGCCCACTTATGCTTAAATGGGCAAGTGAATACCCACCACTGTTGTATATGAGCAACAAGAAACCCTCATGTTATCTAAGAGGTCCTGCTGTATTCTCGAAAAGTGACTGTGAGGTGTGGATTTACGGCTAATTTCATCATTGGGTCATGTTTTTTTGAAGAGGTAATTCCAACTGGGCCCCGCAGCTATTCCAAATCCGGCTACGGCAATGTGATATGTTGGCGAATTTCGTGATACCAGAGCTTCAACAAAGCGAGTGCTTTCAGGAAAACATATTCATGCAAGACGGTGCACCTCCCCACATCACCCGACTACCCCTCATTTGTTTAAAATTTGTTAAGATTGTACTTTACAAATGAAAGGATTATCAGCCATTACTTCCAGACAACTTGGCTTTCCCGATCACCCGATCTCACCGCATATGACTTCTGGTTCTTGGTTTTTTTTGGAAAACCAGGTATATCGAAAGATGTCATGTTCTAGCAATTCCAGCAGACGTATTGCCTTGTGAGGTAGAAAATGCCGTTTTGAGAATGGAAAATGTTTTTTACAACAATGGTGGACACTTTGAACATTTGTAACTCTGTTCAAGTGATTTGTATTGCTACAGCGCCATCTATTGGCCATTTTTTGTACTTTTTTTTTTTTTTTCAATAAACGAAGGGCGCATCGTTTGAAGCCTATTGTCCAAATTTCTTCCCATGTGAAGCCTTAGAACGCTCTCCAGAGCCCTCTATGTAGAGGAACTTTAATGTTAATAACCCCGAATTAATTTACAAAATCATTTGAATGAAGATATATCTTTTCCTTTTTCTAACAATTACAGGATTTTTTTTTCCAATTTATTGGAAGCAACTGAAATGTAATATATTTCCAGTGTGGGAAGTTGAAGTGACTTTTCTTTTTTTTTTTTTAATAAAACATTCTTTTTAACATGCAAGAGGAATATAAAAGGAGGTAAATATCTAATCGATATCTACCTATCTACTCAATCTTAAAATGCACAGATCGAGATTAATTAACTTCGGTGAAGTTAGGACTTAAGAAAACTAATATCTTGGAGAATGTTGAAAATTTTTTAGTTTCAGACTAGTTTATCTCTTCAAAAAAATACAAAAGGCAAAATATTCTCAAAATAACACTTAAAAGCGGATAAACTCCATTTCTTATTTACTTATTTTTTTTATATCAAACTATTTGAAATGTAAAGATTTTAAATCTCAAAAAGAAAAAAAAATATGTTTCATATTGAAAATATTAAAAACGACAGACTGGTCAATTGAATATTATGCACCTAAAAACAGTTGATTTGAATGAACGATATTTTACTTTCTCTAATTTTCGGTAACAGAATATAATGAACTCTGAGCTCAGAGTCAAATGAGATCCCACAGCAGATTATTGTAGAAAATCTTATTAGTACCCTAAAAAGAGAAAATTGGGATATCCCCAGTAGATTATTTTTGTAGATTTCGCAAAGCATGTCGGTAGTGATCTACACTAAACATTTAAAGATCCGAATTGCATCTCATAAATTGTCGAAACCTCTGGAAATCTTGCAGTAATATTTCTCCATTTATTAAGAAATGGGTGGTATTTGATGTTGTGCTTGCTTGGGAACAACTGTCAATTGGAGCCACTGACAACTAGAACTCCTTCGCCATTGGAGATTGAATCCGTAGTTAAAGGCTGTAATCAGTTCTCTTTTGATGTCCATCATCAGCTACAGTCTTCAGGTGGCAATGTTTTCTTTTCGCCATATAGTATCTGTGTTGCTTTCTCCATGGTTTTGTTGGGATCTAATGGGGATACAGCAAAGCAACTGCGAAATACATTTCATTTCGACAAAGACCTTGATGTTCACACAATTTTTAGTGTAAGTAATAAATATTGATCTAATTATAATTTTTTTTGAGTTTTCAAGAGATGTATTACAGTCAATCCCTTTTTGAATTCTTATAAAGCTTTTAAATTCCTCTAAAATCATTAGTTTCTAACAATTGCTGCTATGTAATTACTTCTTATATTCTTAACTCTTAACATCAATCAGTCAATATATTATTAGATTATCACAAGATATTTAAATGATTTTGAAACGTTCTTCCTCGTTCACAAAAATGGAAGAGTCCTCAGTTACTCTAGACTTTAGCCATAGATCAATTTAATTAGTTATTAAGCTAATTTATTTCGAATTTTTGTTTATTATTTCTGAAGCCTAGATCTGATAGTAACATAGTTCGTTAATTTATATTCTCTAATTTGCATACAACATTAAGACTAAAGTGAATATTTTTATACCACACACACATAAAGTACAGGCATACATTGTATATAAAGTACAGGCTATACATTGATTGATTTATGTCTATTAAAGAAAATGTGTTTTTTGTCTATTAGTTGTTGAATATCAGGAAATCTCATTTCTAAGGTTTTAAGTTTTTTTTTATTTTGTAGTAAATTTCATCAAAATAAAAAGTCAGCATCCGTTGTTAGGGGTGCCATTAATAAAATATATAAGAAGTCATCAATAAGCCCTCCCCTCCAAAACAAATTCGTTCACTAAGGACTTTGATATGTACAGTAGTTATTACAAAAGTATAAAAAAATGAGATATAAAACATTTTTTACATTTCAACTTACTTCCTTATTCAAATACTTTCTTGTAATCAATATATCATGGAAATATCGCCTTTCAGTTCTTCAGTTTATCATTTATTACAAAGAGAATTACATTTCGATTTGATATGCTACAACAATGTTTAAAATACAAAGATGCATTAATATACTATAAATAAACAAAAAGAAAATAACACAGACACTTAATAAACCAAGAAAGTAGTTCATCAGTCACCTATAAAATAGATATTATCTGCTAAACAAGTTACATACAGGATATTCCAAAAGGAAGATTTACTCAAAATTTAACAACATCGGCTGTTGTTCGCATGGAATTCTGGGATCTTCGAGTGGTCCTTTGTAAAGAACTGAAGAGTTATTCCTAACAAATGGGAGAAACATAAAGACATCTTCAGAATGCAGCTTGCTAAATTTCTCTTAATTTCTAAATGTAAATCTTTATCATATCAAAGACTTCAATAATTATCAAATTTAAAATTTTAATGATTCAAAAAAGTCTTTTCGCTGATTGATCAAGTTTCAAAAGCCTGCACTATCATTCATTATTTTCTACAAAGAAAGATTATTTTCTGGCATTATCTGATGCAGAGAATTAATATATTTCAGTGTAAACATTATTTCCTTCGAATGATAACCTTATTTGTAAAACAATAAATTTATGAGGGTTTTTAGTGCAGAGAAATATGAACTGAACAGTAGCGGCTGAATATACTGTATTTTGGATTTATGGACTAATATTATCCTTCCCGTCTTCTAGGATACGCTACTGTCCCGAAACGCATGAATTACTGTGAATCTACGGGAATGGACAAAGAGCGAAGTGTACAGAATATTTGTTAAGGAATAAAAAGAAGACACGAACATATAAAAACATAATATATCAGCATAAAGCGGGCTTTGAGTAGAGTCCCGCACTGTTAAAATCATTTCCGAAAATGTACATAATAAATATACATACATGTTAAGATTGAAGGTATTTAAAAGTGACTAATGCTACGACGCTGTAGGATTATTAGAAATTACAAATTTCTGTTTCGGTTTAAGAACTAATGACACTTTTGTTATGGTCTTTCTTTTGGCTTTTTCCAAGTTTTTTAAAACAAATAATTTTTATAAAAATTTACAGCTTTAAGTGTTGAAAATATGCTTGTGCACTTCTACATGGATTTCTGCCTAGGCATGCAAATTTCCTATTTCTAGCTACTGTAGATTTTGAATAAAACGGTTCACAAAATGTGATCTGGTTGGGAATGGACAGACTCGCTTCGCTCGTCTAAATTAAACAGTACATACACTATCGATTTCGATAATATCTTATTCCCTTCTTCAATCGTACATATCTACAATTGCTGTTCAACAAAATGGCCTGTTTGTATTTATTTAAAAAGAAGTTGACAATCTAATATTCTTCTACATAACAAACACCATGCGACGCTTTATAATAAGATGTCATGTGATATCATTGATTGTAATAATGTAATTTCATGTAATTGCACTTTATGTTGTGTTTGAATATCTGTTACTGATTGTTATCTTTTATGACGACTTAGGCCTTAATGTTGGCCGCGCGGTTGGCGATGTCGCTAAGACACTGGCCTCTCACCTCTGAGTCCCGGGTTCGGTTCTCATGTGGGTTTCGTTGATGGTGGCGACCCGCGCTGGGCAGGTTTTCCCGGGGCTCTCCCGTTTCCCCTGCATTTCTCACACCATCCTTTCTCAGTCTTTCTCTCCGTCTGTCCTTCTTTCCGTGGGATAGTACAAAAGATCTTTCAGGTAGACGTGCTCGGCAGTCATGCCACCCACTTTCAATTAATCTAATCTAATCTCATCTAGGCCTTAATGTGCGTTTATTTACTATTTGAATTTACCTGTTACTTGGAGATATTATTCTATCACTTGATATGTGCGTGTCTTCTTTTCATTCCTTAATAAGTAAATTTCCGCAAGTTAAATTTATTTTGTTTATGAACAGAATATTTCTTTAACATTGGTTGATGGCAGAATGAATGTTAGTCCTGCATAAAGGAGCTTCAAGATACACTTAACAAGCAACACATCATGATCACACAAGAGATGCCACAAGCATTGATGTTGACTGTGGAATTATTGAAAAATTAATGTAAACTAAAACAAATTTCTCAATTGAACAATCGTTATTAGAATTTTTAGTTGAACAACAATCAATCTCACTAATTTTGAAATTGCACATTCAAGTAGCTTAATCTTGGAAACCGTTCGGAATAGGACATACGGTCAGATAATTTTGTTCTTCTTCTTAGAATCAGAGATACTAGGACCTCCAAGAAAGTTGACCTTTCTTCCTGGAATACCTGTGCCCATTACTGCCCTTGAGTCATTAAACACATAATAACTGACTAACTAATTAACTGACTATGTACTGAATAAAATGTTATTTTTACGAAAACTTGTATACATATATTAATTAATTAAAATACGAGGCCCTTCAGGCACAGCTGAGTCCGATGAAAATCTGAATCTGTGTTCGAATCCCGGGATATCCATGGATGCTTTCTTTTTTTCCTGTGTTCATCTGCTTCTTCCTCTGGCTGGCTAAGGCCATTTCTGTACGAATTCTAGTTTCCACTGTGTGCCTAAAAGCAACCACTGCTAATGGGGATAACCACAGTCTATTCAAATTAAAAAAAAAGTAAATGTTATATATAAGTAAAGTACTACATACAGTACGTACTTACTCTCTGAACCCGGCTAGTTAGCTGAAATCATGATATGGTTTATGAATTGGCATTCTATTTCCCCCTGAGATACGCTAAAGGTGATTATAAAATTAGATCAAAAACAGATCTTTAGTTTCCCTTCATACACTTTCAAAGTTTCTTGTTTTCGATGCTACGACTTTGCCACAAAAGAATCGATATACTGTACATCTGGATGCTCAAACAGTCGATCGCGATCGACCGGTCGATTGCAGAAATAATATAGGTATCAATACAAAAGAATTTCATTCATACGCGATCACTCATACGTGACGCTTTTAAATAATAATTACGCATTAAGAACTCCGAAAATTTTAGTCTAGATTAATTGTTTAATAATAATAGTTTCAATTCAAGTTGAGACCTGTCATTCATTACGCATGCACACTATATCGAAAGCATTGTTGCCTAGACAACACTGATTGCGCTCTGATTGGTCGGAATATTCGAGAAGCATCACAACCGCGTGATGTTCAGGGCACTGATTGGCTAGAATTTTACAGATTCTTCTAGAAGTAGTTTTTCACTAGTTGCGACGCATGAAATATTCACGGAAGTAAAACAAATGTCACATTTTTGAAATACCCTGAAATTTTTGAAAAACACAAGATTGAAAAAGATGTTCGAAGCTCATTTTTTAAAAGCCATGATCTCCGCAACAGCCCACATATAAATTGAATGAGTAAGCAAAATTTTGTTAAAATAAAATAAAATAAAAAATTGATTTACTAGTTTCAACATTAACAATAACAATAACGAATGTCCAACAGCCAATATCAATAATCCTGTCTGGACAATAATGACGGCACGTGTCTCCTACTTGTTGATTAATGAGCGATTGACTCCACAGCTGAAATTATGTAAAAATCGATATTTTACAAACTCTCTGATAAATTTTGACGCATGAACTTCATGCATTTCAGTGTAAACTTCATTTATTTGGAAAAGAAAATTTCAATACGCTGATAGAAATTACGTAATCGCGATCCGTGGCCGTGAACTGAGACGAATATTAGAGACGCCATCTTTAAACATGGGCGTGACGTCATGCCTGACGTGTTCCAACGCTGCACTGTGATTGGTTATTTCAAATTACAAATTTACAAATCTACAAATTTACAAATTTATAATTTCACAAAGATCGTATAACTTTTGCCTATTAATAG
>JAFIDM010000004.1:27194988-27214267 GCA_023159025.1 Thereuonema tuberculata | reverse complement strand
AATTAGAAGGCAACTGCTGGAGTAGGCGAAAAACAATTAGCAATGGCGGACAGACAGAATTAAAACAAAAAGAAAGAAAGAATAATTAAATTTGATATTCATGTTTCGATGATAACGTTCCGTATGGAAATCACCCAGTGAAAATTTCAGTTAGAAGTGAACGTTCTTTAACTAAGAATGGAGTGAACTAATCAAGAAAACAATGAGCACGCACAAATTACGCAAGAAAAGGATTCGCACCCTGAGCTGTCACCGGGAAGAGACTGGAACAAACCGTTTCGTCCTTTTTAGGACTCATCAGCCAGCCAAACTAGTCATCAGTCACTAGTCACTTCCCGGTGACAGCTCAGGGTGCGAATCCTTTTCTTGCGTAATTTGTGCATGTTCATTGTTCTCTCGATTTCAGTTAAAAGCTTCAGGAAATTCCTAAGGAATTTTAATTTTCTTCAATGTTTAGTTGTTAGGAATAAAAGGCTTCAGTAACACCGTAAAATTTATTGTAAATAGACAATTAGAAACCTACATATTATTGGCATCTTGGAATAACAACAATAACAAAAGATAAGCCATACACGAGCCATATAGTCTTTCAAAATAATATTATGCAACACAATACAGTTATGAATATAAAATTACACATGCAAACACCCAGGATAAAAAACATATTTACAATTGAAAAGATGCTAGCTTTCGAATTGTTACGGTTCTTTCTCAAGCAGGTGATTACTAAATAAAAAATAAAAATCTTACATGGATACGTTTGAATTTGTATTTTTTATTTTGTAATCACCTACTTGAGAAAGAATCGTAACGATTCGAAAGTTAGCATCTTTTTAATTGTAAATATATTTTTTATCCTGTGTGTTGGCCTGTGTAATTTTATATTCATAACAATTTCACACAGTTATGTTTTGTTAAGTTTTAATATATAATACAGTCAGGGCTGCCCAGAGGGGGGAGGGCAAAAGGGGCACATTGCCCCGGGGCCCCACAAAAAGAGGGGCCACATGAGGCCCGAGGGGCCTCGCCGTATTGGATTGTCCAATAGGGTGTGAGAGAACATTTTACTGAAAAAAATTGTTGAAGAACCATGCTTTAAAAGTTAACATGTATCAAACAGAAAATTTAAAATTATCAATAATATACTGTGGCAGAATGGATACATTAATGAACATGCATAGTAGAAATTGTGTAGGATTCATAGATCCTTTCTCTATTCTTCTATCTGAATGATAAGAGAATAATAATATCTCGATAAAAGAATAAATTAAATAAATTTAGAAGTCAGTAAGATATTCAGATTTATTGTCGTATATACACTCATTACCAAAAAAAAAAAAACGACGCACCTAGAAGGAGTTGTCCGATTGTAATGAAATTTCGTGTGCAAAGACATTGGGACCGCCCATGCAAATGATTAAACTTTGGTGTCCAATGAATGAATAGCGAGAGCTACAGCGCATCGGAACTGCGCACTCAGCAGGTGTATATAAGAAGCGATTCTCAATCTCATGGTCAAACTTTATGTTGCATTGCGAGTTAGGATACCTTTCAACGACTGAAAAATGCCTCGCCGCATGATTCGAGCTCATTACGTGCAACTATCAGAGTTTGAAAGAGGTCGTATCATTGGATTGAAAGAGACAGGTTGGGCAAATCGGAGAATCGCTCGTCATATGGGTCGAAGTGATGCGGCGATTAGAAGATGCTGGCAGGAATGGGTGGACAATGGCAGATTTCAGCGTCATGAAGGTAGTGGTAGACCTAGGGCCACAGCAGAGCGGGAGGATAGAGTGATTGTCAGATCAGCTGTCACAGCGCCTGATCATTATCAACCATTAGATGTGCGACCCGCACACGAGTGTCCACCATGACCATTCACAGACGGCTGAGAGAGCGACATCTACGCTCGTACCGACCGTTACGCGACTTGACACTCACGTCCGCACACCGTCGGGCCAGATTACAGTGGTGCTTGGCTCGATCCGGTTGGAATGATGCTGACTGGGGACGTATAGTGTTTAGCGACGAATCCCGCTTCCAACAGTGTCCTGACGATCGTCGCAGACGTGTCTGGAGACGCCCAGGGCAGCGTGCCGATCCTGCTTTCACTATTGCACGCCACACAGGCCCTCAACCAGGAGTTATGGTCTGGGGTGCCATTTCCCTTGATAGCCGGACCCCTTTGGTCGTCATTAGCGGCACACTTACAGCACAGCGGTACGTAAAGGACATTCTGAGACCTGTTTTGCTACCCTTCCTTTTGCAGTACCCTAGCCTTATTTTTCAGCAAGATAATGCCAGACCACAAACGGGGTTTGCATTCAGGGTAGAGGTGGGTCAACACCTTATTGAGCTCGTTACTTTGTAACTCTGTAACTCTGAAATAAATCATTCAATTTGTCTGAAATTTTAATCATTTTCTATTCTGTACATAATCTTCCTCTCCACCAATTTTTGTCTCCATCGGACAACTCCTTCTAGGTGCGTCATTTTTTTAGATAATGAGTGTATTTTGTATATATTTATTTATAGCCTGACAGATGAGTGGTGACGAACGAGATTTCTCGAGATTCACGTAAGTCCGAGACAAGTATAAATTGCAAGTAATTTTACCTGCAATACAATCTTGTGTGCGCTGCTTTGTACAATAGTGAGTCGATATTTTGCGAGAAGCCCCTCGGAAGGAGGCTATTGTCTCGGGACTTTACGTGAATCTCGTTCGTCATCACTCATCTTTCAGACGATATACCGTATGTATAAATCTTTTTGCCGAAAGATCTCACCCACAAGGAAAGGGAATACACAACCTAAATTGAAGTTTTAACATACAAGATGTTAACATACAAGATGACTTCACGAAGTGATTATAGTGAATTAAGTCAATTTATTGGAAAGGAGACTCATAATAATTGAATATGTCAAAAATAACTCAATAACGTGATTATAATGATATAGCCAATTAGTATTAAGTTACTTTGTTGAAAAAGAAACTCAATAATGTAAAAGTGTAGTATTGAAAAGGAAACTCAATAATGTTGAGATAGACTCGAAGTTATTTTGAAGAGAAGGCTTGAAAAAGCGAAATGATTAAATTTCGCGAAATATCGCCAAAATATTATAAGAATATTGAAGAAAGAAGATTTCTAATGGTGTAATGTTATATTATATAAATAGAATATCATAGGTTATAATACAAGATAGTCTGTTATCTATCTTATATGTTTCGTAAGAGCAGACGAAAGGGCAGTCGACTGTAAAAAATACTCCGTGATTATCTAACAATATTACATGTTTTCCTTACCCACATCATTCATAAATTTCAGCCCTTAAGATATTTCAATATCCTATATATTTACTTTCCCATTCTAGAAATTTCATCTGCTAAAGGTAGAATGAACGATTGTAAAGTAAACCGATTAGTCTGTATATGTTGGATGGAGTGTTAATTATATATTTAACTATAAATCTGAAGCTAGTTTTTACTTACTTCAGAAACCAAATATGTAAAATTAATCCTACTTCTTTTCTTATTGAATATTAGAAATCAGTTCCGCTTATGAGAACATAATGCAGCATTACTATGCAGTTACGATGAAACATTTGGAATTCGGAACAGGTGAAGCAGAAGGTCTTATTAATCAATGGGTAGCAGATGAAACAAATAATCTCATACAAGAACTTTTCCCTATTGGATCACTCGAAGCAGGTAAACAATTATCTTTTCAACTAGTTATTTTTCTTAAATTATTAGAATAAATTATAAGGATAAATTAAAAGAACAAAGATGCTATAGATATTTAAGAATTTCTTAAAATTGTTTTCTTCTATTTCAGATACTCAACTTGTTTTAGCAAATGCTATTTATTTCAAGGATTCTTGAAAAAAATCATTCAATGAAAAATTCACTTAGAAAAAGAAATTCCGTTTATTAAATGGAAATGAAGTAGATATTGATATGATGAATCAAGTAGGATGGTTTCCATATAGGAAAGATGCTGAGTTAAATGCAAAAGTATTGCAATTACCGTACAGTGGAAAGCGTTTAAGTATGTAAGTATTACTATTACTTTGTTCATGTTTTTTTGTCATTGGTTCATTTCAGTTTTTAGCCTTTTTTTTTATTAAAACTGCCTAACATACACAACAGAAGAAGAATTAGAATAATGTAGCATTAGAAGTATAAAATATGAATGTAGCTCGTTTATGCAATCTCATTTATTCAGGCAGCCCTGTATCGAGATTGTTATCTCTCATCATGTCTTAACATTGATCAAATTACTTGTTAAATGATGATCACTTCGAATTCCACTGATTTATCTTTTTAAGAAATTTAGTTTTCTTACATTTTTTAGATGATGATCGAATGATGCAGTCGTAAATGATGCACTAGGGAATCTAAGTTAATCTCGAGGATTTTCTTCCTTATTCTACGAAGATGGTAGAATTGAGATCTTTTCCAATATTCAATTTCTGTTCCTCTACTTGACTCTCAGTTGTTCTTGCGCCATTTATAAAAGTGCAATACAAAGTATTTACATAGACTTATGTTTTTTATTTCGACTTGCTATCTAATTCCTTACCTTTGCTGTACTTCGACTTACCTTTACTTCGACTAAATCAATTATACACAGTTATTTGTTTCAGTTTTTATATAATTTTCGATATGGTGGATCAATTTTCAATATCACTTCTTCTAATTTCACAGACTTATAATTCTTCCAGAATTCTTCTTCGGACTCCCAACTCTGATGAAACAACTTACAGCTGAGAAGATGGTAAAATTAATGCACGCAAGAAAACTTGATGTAAGTAAGAAATTTAAAAAGCTATTAGGGCTCAATTCTGTAATTAAAAAGGTAATAACTTTTAAATTACAGAACCCTATGTATCTATAGGGTTACTCTATGTATCTATGTAATCTTCAACTCTCTTAACGTTTACATTAATGATGTTTAATGTTTAAATAGAAATTTAAACCTTAAGAATCGTATATGTAGTTAGCAGTAATTGAGGAAAAATCAGAAAAGCATTTAGAACGTCATTGGTTGAAATCTCATTATTAAAACAAAAAAAAAACAAAACAAAGTGCTTTCAAGTAATTTAAATTTAAGAATAATACGAGAAGTTTGAAGTATCTCAGCATTATTTCTGATGTTGTTGAAGATTTTCTATCTGTGTTTTTGTTCACCTGGGTCAAACTACTCGTCAAGACATACACAGATGTCTTTTGCTTCAAACCGTATTTTTCGATAATTTCCACCTTGGTAAGTTCCTAATGCAGAATGCAGATATATTTTCTAAAAAAGGTTTTTTAAAAATGCGAATTATCTTTTAAAGTGAGTTTTCATACGCAGTTTATTCGACATTTTGTTGCTGTTAAAAAACAATTAGTGATAGAACTAACCTGAGATGAGGCCTTGCAAAGAACTTGATCCAAGCACAGTAGTTCAGAGTATTTAGAATTGCTGTGTGGTCTTTATCTATAATCAAGTTTAAAAAGGGTTAGTGACCGATATAGAGCTTACAAAAATCCTGTTTGAACACTATATTAAAGTATCAATGATTCTATTATTACTGTTATTAACGTCTGTTATGTTTAAGAAAGTCGAAGTCAAAATAACACATTAACAGTTACGTTCCCTAGAGTTGTCAAGACATTCTTACGGCTCAATAAGAAGCCGTACAGAGTTTTAAGGGAGCGATGGAATAAATTACAAAGTACTAGATGTAATACAGTGCCTTCTGTATTGCATTACTGAGATTTCTACGATAAATAGTGAAGACGATAAATAGTCTTCACACATGAAAAAGCAAAAACCTAGTGAATTTCAAACCACAGAGGTTTTCCATTTTGAAATCAAACACTGTAAAAAAAAACAAACAAAAAAATGCTGTCCAAATTTATGGATCCGTTCTCAGAAAGTAAGATTTATTTTAATAGTTCAGAATGGAAGCTGGGTTATAAACTGTTGCAGTGACAGAGAACTTTGAACCCTTCTTTGAATCATAAGCTCAAAATTTGCATTAAATTTTCGTTCGTATTGCTAAGAACCTTTTAACTAATACAATTCTTTCTTAACCAACTATTTATTAAAAAAATCTACAACTTAGATAAATTAGGGAATCAGAGTAATAGCAAATATTATCGCATAACAAAACCTTGTATCAGACTAGATTTTCTGCTGTGTATTACTATCAACTATAACTTCCAATTTTACGGAATATGGAATTTTAGTTACTTAATAAACCCCAATGATACGACATTTCCACTGTAGAATATAGATAAAATGTTTTTACTCTTTTTTACTCTTTTTTCTTTTATCAAAATGGCAATTGTTTGGCATAATTCAGTGATTTCTGATAAATATTTTCCATTTCTGCTTTAGTTTTGAAAAGGGATTTGTAGCATTTGTTTTGCTGATGTACTTAATAGAGGGAGATTTAGAAAGAGATATTTAATATTCCATGATCTTCCTTTTTTAAAAATAACATTAAGGTTGCTGTACATTATATATAAATTATATGACCATAATGAAAAATCTGTTGACAAAATGAGGAAGATTATTCTAAAATATTGTTTAGATCCTATTTGAATTGGAATAGAATATTTGGAAGTTGTATTATTTAAGTAGAAAAGAGTAATGATTATCTTTAAATGACTTTATTAAAGAGATTTCATCAACTTGAATACGTGAGTCCACTAAGGAAGTCCAATATTTTTCTATTCATTCTTAAACTAGAAGACAAAAATCTCTTGGTGAAAGATGTCATTAAACCATTTAATTTAGCAAGTAAAAAAAAATGCATATTGTTGAATGATTGTAATCACTTCTTATTCAAAGATTAAAAGCCAACATGTTGTTTTTGTTTAATTTCTTTCTTCAATAAAAAAGCTTGATTAACTCTATTTGGAGCCAGTCGAAAGATTCGTAAAAAACTAAAATTATTTTAATACGTAATTTATTAGTTATATAAAACAAATTTTCTATTTAATAAACATGTTATTCTTTAGTTTTCTCAGGTAAACGTTCAGATCCCTAAATTTAAATTGGAAACAGAAATTGAACTGAAAGAAATCCTGGAACAACTTCATTTAACAGACATCTTCTCTGGCAGGTAAAGATTTTCGAAATATTATAATATATCCGATGACTTTACCTATTTACCTCTATATTCAGCTTCATGAAACAATTTGTGAATTTATCCCTTAAAGTTTTAAAGATTTCTTCCTTTGACAGAATTGGTTTAGATTCATAGTACAAAATATCTAGAATCTATCCAGAAAACACAAAATACATGTAAGACAATGTCAAATTTATAAATTATATCTGGAGCTGTATATAGAGGCAAAAAGTGTACTGTGGTAAAACAAATTAACATCATAGCAAGATTTTCTTTTGATTACTTTATAAAGTTACTTTCAAATAATTCGTTCTGAATATCTGTGTGTTCAAGGTGGAGGTCTGTCATGATGCTGCTGTATCTGAACCTAGATTCGAATCGGAGAGGCAACAAGGATGTTTCTTTTCTTTCCTTGTGTTTGTCTGCATCTTCTTTTCTTTCTGTCATTCCGCCATCTATGACATACAGTAGAACCTTGTTATAACGGACCAATAGGGGCTGAAGGTTGTCCGTTTTAATGAAAGTCCGGTTTATAACAAATAATTCTTATAGCGGTGTAATGCAGCAGGGTGTACATCAATGAAAGTACAATAGTTAGCTGTAAAAAGTATTTATTATATATTAAATAAAAAACAGCCTTCAACATAGTAGGTTGAATTGAAAAAGATGTGTACGTATACACTGCATTAATCTTTAGGACAAGAAGGTCCTGGTTCATGTTGATTGCTTACATTCATTGGTTTGAAAAAATAATTTATTTTTTGCTGGGTTTGTTTGCTGCTTATTTCTTCAGTTAATAACTGACGGAGGTGCCATAAGTGTTGATAATATGCAAACACATTTTCATTTGCCGATTGTTCAACATATTCAATAACAAAATTTAAATGGTCTTTCACTTCGCTCACCTTAATTGTAGACTGCCAATTTTTTTAAAAATTGTCCGTTATAAGCGACGTCCGTTATAATGAGGTACTACTGTATTCTAAAAAATTTAGCGTTTGTACAAGAGGTACCAGTGGGGCTACCCACGGCTCTATTACCAAAAAAATTCAGATAAAATCCTTAAGAGTTTTTAAATTGACAAAAAATGTTTATTCTGTATAAAAATATTTTTTAAGTTCAATAATTTTAATTAATATATGTATTACCAACGTATATTTTTATTTTGTCTTGGCATTTCTTTTTATATAAACGATACGAAGTTAGAACAAGATTACAATAAGTTAGTGATCTTTGCAGGTAAAGCCAAAACAAAGCAGAAATTTTTGGCGAAAGTTTTATATTTCCATAAGCTTTTTGCAAAATTTAAGAAGGATGTTTTACCATCCTCTGTCGATCAATCTAACTTCCCACTCTCGTTTTTCCTGGCTCCAACAAAGTTTGATGGCTGTAGAGAATGAGATATAAAAACGTTATATTCTTGAATTTACATTGACATCGGAGTGACAAATTGAGACGAAGTAATTGCACGAACTGATACTACTTTGAAGTTTAGCATTAACTGTCATAAATTCTACGAGATACTCCCAAAGGAAGCTCTTAGGAATTACTTTCCAATGTATTATTCATCTTCTTATTATTACAATATTTCTATCAGCTGTAACAAATCATTACTGATCTTCGTCAAGTACAGTCTGAAGGGATAAATCCCTTCTACTAAATTCGTAAAGATTTTAAAGCTAACAATTCATGATTACAACAATAAGTATCATTTTACAATAATCAATACTTATTATATACATAATAATCCTCATATTCTTATAAACAATAAAGACTAAAGATATGATATCGCTTTAAACTACGAGAATTTTTTTATGTTGTTAATATTATTTTGAAATAACTCAGTGAATATTTATTAATTTTGACTCCTTTTTCTTTATTAATAGATTTGAAACTGTTTACAATCAATGCTTCCATAATTAATCGTTCTTTATCATTTCTTACCTTATTTAATATAGCAGTAATGGGATCAGGTTATGATTATTCTTGGAGCAGTGATCTGTCCAATCAGATATGTTATTTTTCCGATTCCTGTATACCAATATGTTCTCGAATACGTTCTTTGAATGTCCGGCCTGTATTATCGAAGTACACTTACCCGCAGTCTCTATACGTAATATACGAGTATATTACCCCCATAGTATCTAATTTCTCATGCTCCGATTTTTCTTGTTTTCTTCTTAATCTAGATATAATTTTGTTTCCATTAGTTTGTATCATTTTGTCATTATTTTCTTCACAGATTTTTCTAATTTTTTAATATTTTTAGTAGATTCCATTCCTGGTTGGATTTTGATTATTCTATCGTATTTTACTTTCTTCTTTTGTTTCTATATTTGCTTATTACTATTTACTTCATCTAAAAACTTCTTTTTGCAATAATTTACAAATATTTCTGAGTAGTCGTTCATATGTAATTTCTTCTTTAATTTTACTATTTTCTCTTCCCACAAATTCTTATCGTTTGTATTCGTTACAATTGTAAATATATTGTTCTTTATAACAGCTTTCTTTATACTAATATTGTTACCTGGTGATTTTTCCTCATTTGTTTTTCCCCCGTAGGTGGACTCTTCCTTGCCCGGTGCTCGGTTTCCCCGTCACCTCTGAGGTTAGTTGACCGTTCCAGAGCTGATGGCGAGGCTGGACGCCGGGATATAATGGGGAGTTCCACCTGTGTTAGACAGTTAGTGGAGCGGCAAGCCAGCCGCAGGGAGAAGCTCTCCGTCTTCGTCCGAAGCACCGAGAGAAGAGTGTGTTTGTGCGTGGCTTAAAAACTCCACAGGTGTTTCTCCAAGCCGGGGAAAGAGCAGTTAGTGAGTGGCCATCTCCAGCGCGGACGGCAGAACCGCCCTACCCGCCTGGAAGCCGGAAAACCCGGCGCACGAAAGGCACGTCGCCGGCAAGAGTCGAGAGGTATTGCCGTTCAGTTCAGCGGGATTGCCAGACCGCTCTCCCCGCTAAACATCGCTCAGAGCCGGCCAACGCAGGAGACGTTGCCGGCAAACCGAAGACCGAAGCTATCCGAAGTCCGGAGTTCCAGACGGGTTCCCCGCGGTCGAGACGACCAAAGGACCGCCAGCTTCATTGAGCCTTCCCGGAGTCGATTCCGAAGAGGATTTGCGAAGCCCGCAAGCCCGCTCCTTCCAGTCGACGAATAATTGAAATAGGTCAGACGCATGCAGAGAAGTCGACGCCGACCCCTCATCAGATCCCCACCCACCCGTTGCTGACGATTTTGGCGGATGGCAAAATCGACAGGCAGCAATATTATGTCATGATTTAAAATTTATAAAATGGTTACTTTTATATTCCTTTTCATAGTACTTATATTCTATGCTATTTATTTATTACACAGTAATAAATCTAGATATGATATTTGATTGTCGATTTCTTCATTTTTCGTGAATTTTACATTATTATCAATTGAATTACAAATTCAAAAAAATTTCCATATTGTCTCTTAATCCCTATCCATTTTGAACTGTAAGCATCCTGTAATATTCAAATTTATTTTATCCCATTTTAGTATTCATCTAGTTTCAACTTATAGATGTTGCACAATATGGCAGATAATTTCCCATGGGTTTCCCAAGGGAAATTGTTAGTAATTCTTAGGAATTAGCCAGTTGTCTGTGGGTAATTCAATAAAGATTGATTTATTAATAATTGTTCCATACCTTTTTTGTAGGTCCTTTCTCCTACAATATGTACTGTGATAAAAGATCTTCAACATCTCATAATGAAATGTAATATTTTACATTTATTATTAAAAAGCAAATTTTCGAGGGAATTTCGTTCCCTCTTTCTCAAGTCTATTTACAACAATAAGTTAGCGAAATTTTTTTTGAATAATCAAATTATTCTTTCTTTTATTATTAAATAAATGTCCTAATTTTTGAATTAGTCTTTGGAGTTTTTCATTATTATTTCTTCTTTTGGAAGTTGAAAATTTCGCACTATTTTATTAACATACCTGGCTAAATTGTGAACTGGAGAACCGTAAGCATTTATTACAGGTCTTATTGGGTTATTAATAGATAAGTCAGAGTTTGCTGAACATTGTATGAAAAAAAACGCACTGCTTTAATAGTTTTAAAATTAAAAATTTTATGTGTGGAGAAAGAAACAAAAACACGAAAAATGATTGAAAGCATGTACATTTGTAACACGAAGGAAGAAAATATCAATAGGAGTGAAGGAATTAAAGTCAACGAATATTTTGTGAGAATAGCAAAAGAAGCTTTTATTGAGAAGCTGTATGCAAATTGTAATAATAAGGTTGTAATAGAAGAATTAGCAATAATTAACCAATAGAATGTTTTTCAATTTATTTTGTTTACTTTTTTTTATTATTTTTCTTATGTTTTTCTCCAATTATTAGGGATTTATCTTTTTTCTTGATAAAAATGTTAATTATTATTATTATTATCAATTTACATTGATCGGAATTTTTTACTTGTTTTCATGTTCAGTTCATAAACTTAATAATTCGATTAAAAACTAAGAAAATAATAGAAAAGGAAATTGCTGTATAAGATCAACCTTTTATTTTCTAAATAAAAGACAATTAAATTTCTATTGCATTTGAATTATAAATAAATTATATAGTTAGGGTATTTGAAGCTCTCTATCCTATATTTGTAAACCACAAAAACTGAACTAAAACTGAAATATTTGAAGTTGTTATTCCTGAATTTCAATCAAAACAATCTAACAACGGTTGGTTAAAGAACAGTAAGAGGCCTAACCATGCAACCTAATAACTTATGCTAATACCTTTATAATACTATCTTGTTGTAGTTGCTTATGTACATGAAGGTTACTAATCATCATTAGACAAAAAAATAAATATATAGGATTTATCAACTGTAAGTCAACTAAGTAAGAACTTTCACTTTTCTAAGAGAAAAGAACCTTAAGCAAAATAATACCAGCCATTGATTTCATGAAAATCATCAACTTCCAAACTTGCGTTGCTAAAAATGAATATATGAATTTGAATTTACAGAGAATGGTGAATCTATAAATAAGTTTTATTCAAACTCAGTTGACAGGATAATTTATGTAGACTTACAGACTAATAAATTAATTATTATTATGTATATTAATGAATTTATTTTATTCATAAGGCAATTGCTCAGATTACAATAGCTTATTCACTAATCATTCACAGGAAATCTAAAATTTTTACCTCGATTTCTATGTGAATAACTCTTTACAACTATCTGCTGCAATGTTATCAGAACCGTACAATCCGAAAAGATTAACATCAATTATTTTTTGGAAACACACTATTTTAATAAATGCTTTCATAAATGCTATAGAATTATAAATTTATGAAACTTCATAGCGTTTGAAAAATCAGACACCCATCAACGCTTTGCAAAATTTGAAGTCTCCAGTCACTAGCATTGAGAACTATTTGCTATACGGTTTTTTTCATCAATATTCTTTTTTTCATTACACTCAAATAACCAAGCATTACTAAAATTTCATAATAACTTCTACTTTAATACAATGATTTTTCATCTCCCTCAGCGAGAGACTTCTTCAGGTGACGATAGAAGATGTTCTTCCTCATAAATACATTTGGATATAATATTTACACTATAAAAGTTTTTGTTATTAGTATGCAGGATGAATCTAAAATAGGGGGAGAAACTGCGGGGGCGGGTTCCCCATACCAAATGAAGTAAAAAGATCAGATAAACATATGACCGGAAGTGCATGGTTGCTGAGTTATGCCAATCCAAACAAACGAAGTCAGACTACAATGGAAACAATGGATATAAACAGTATCTTGTAGCATGTAGTTCGTACCATGTGGTCACTGCACACATTATAGTAAATGTTCAAAATGTCCTCTCTTCATGTTCTCAACGTCTTCCCAGAGCATTTCTAATGAGCAACAGACGACAGCAAAGGCCATCACTTCAAATTCACTGAAGAAAATCCGAAATATCCTAAAACAGGGTGACCGGACGTCCCGTTTTTTGAGATTGTGTCCTGTTGTGGCAATAAATTTATTATGGGACCCATAACATAACCCTTTTAAATAATGCTTTATGGATTAATGAAAAAAAGTAGATACAAGTTTGAAATTGTTGAAGGCTATGATTATTGTGAAGCCACACTTTCAAGAAGTATCCTGTACTGAATTTTACCAAAGACTTCAGCAGAATTCCAAACTCTTCAAGATATTCAGCCAAATACTTAGACTGGACCATCAGACAGCAGTGAACCACAAGTCCCAGAGCCTTGAAGTTCATCAGCTTCTCAGTAAGAGTGGCATTTATTTCTTCCAAGTAAGTAAGTAATGCAAATAATAAAATGTTAGTTGATTTTGTCCGCTATATTAGTGTCCGGTATTTTTATTTTTAAATCTTGAATTACCCTTTCCCATAAAGCCAGATATTCTGCAGAATTTTACAAAGAAAACAATCAATCAGATAATTTAGAAACGGAAATATCATTAACAGGGCATCTTCTTTCTGCATGCTCAAAGGCATTTCTCAGCTCTTCTATGACATCTACCTTATGGGAAGCATCAAAACTCTTAATGTTATTTTTCTGTTTTCACTGCATCTCTGAGAGTAAAGGATTCATGATCCACTATGGTGGATCATCAACGGGAATATCATTAATTGATAATTTATATGACTAGTAAAATCCACTTAATATATATAAAAAATATTATATAAAATGTTTTAACAACTAATAACAAGTTCTATTTAAGCTATTATTCTTAGCTTACATGTTTCACTGACTTTTCAAACTTTTCGTAAGCTGGAAAGTCATCTCCATTTTTCTCGCCCTTTCTAGATTCGCCTTGTTGTCAAGTGCATTTGGTTGGATAAGTTCCTCCAAGTATCTGAATGTTCCTACTTTACCTAATTCTCCATATTTGGTCTTCATGGTGCTCCGAACTCCCTTCACGTTTGTCATATACTTTGTTTTTTCAAAGCTGATCTGTAGGCCAACCCTCTCGGCCATTTCTTTCAGGATATTAAACTGTTTCACCGCGTCTTCCATATTATCTGCCAGTATTGCCAGATCATCTGCGAAAGCTAGGCAATCAAAGCAAAAATCATCTTTCAATCTTCCAACTCTAATCTTCTGCGCTCCCTCCTCTTCCAACTTTATCCTCCATTCTCTCACGACTTTTTCAAGTACACAGTTAAATAGGAGTGAGGACAACCCATCTCCTTGTCTTACGCCAGATCTGATTTGGAAAGAATTAGAAGTTTCTCCCATGAATTTGATCTTTGAGTTGGTGTCTGTCAAGGTTTGCCTTATAAGCGCAATTAATTTGTCATCAGCCCTACTTCCTCCAGGGTATTGAATAATGATTCCCTGTCAATAGAGTTGTAGGCCTTTTTGAAATCTACAAACGTTACATAAATATCTTTTGATCTTAGTCTTCTGTATCTTATAATATATTTCAGGTTAAAGATCTGTTCTGAGCAGGATCTGCCCTTTCTAAATCCTCCCTGATATTCACCCAGTTGTTCATCCATCTGACTCTCCAGCCTGTTTTGAAGCGCTTTTGAGAAAATTTTATACGTCACAGATATAAGGGAGATGCCTCTGTAACTGTCGGTAACGGTTTTATCTCCCTTTTTGTGTAGTGGATGGATTAATGCCAATTTCCAATCCGTTGGAATTTCCTTCGTCTCCCAGATGTGCTGTATTAATCCCTGCAGTTTTTTCATTTGTCCACTATCTGTGTTTTTCCACATTTCTGCAATCACAGAGTCTTCTCCAGGGGCCCTATTGTCCTTAAGACAATGGATGATTTGCTGGATTTCTACCAAATCTGGTGGGTTAGAGGGGTCTACAAATTTATGTTTCGGGTGTTGCTTTAGGAACTTCTTCCTGGGCTCTTCACAGTTAAGTAGTTTCTCAAAATATTTTGCCAGAATTTCGCAATTATCCCTATTGTTCAAAGCCAGCCTTCCCTCATCATCTCTAAAACAGATTGGGTGGTTGATAACTTTGCAACCTATTTTTGAAGGTTTTGTAGAAGTTCCTGGTGTTGTTTTTTTTTTTGAAATCCTCTTCAATTTGTATGAGTTGCCTTCTTTCAAAGTTTCTTTTGGTCATTCTTATGATTTTAGCTGTTAGTGCTCTTTGTTCTTTAAATTCCATGCAATCGTCGTCTTTTTTTTTTTTTTGTTGAGTACCATTTCTTCCATGAACGCCTTTCCAGCGCCTCTTCACTCCTTTCGTTCCACCATATACGTTTTTTTGTTCTTTTCAATAACAAGTAAACACTAATAAAGATGTTTCAAAATGAATTTATTTCTAAATCTTCAACTGGAAGCATTTCAATAGCAAAATTAACTTTGCCTTTGACTTTCTTTATTTTATTTCTAGCTTAGTATAATTTGTAAATCATATAATTTTGTACATTAAAAAAATTGAGCAATTACATATTCGATTTTTCCTGATGTTACACTTTCTCCGTAATTGTAGTCTTAGATATGGAGCTGGAAAGGTCCGCATTAATATATTTTGTACTTATCTGTATGTACTTATCTACGAGTATTATGAATAATGAATGAATAATCTATTTACATTCCATTTCAAAGCAGCTAAAATTATGAGTCTAAATTGATAAATTTCAAGTTTATTACATATACTAAAACAAACATTTACCAAAACTTTAGCATGTTCTTTTTGGCAAACATTTGTTGATATTTTGCAAAAAGTAATTAGAATTATGCTTGCCCCACTTTTATGTATTTATCTATTTATTTATTTTACTTTAGATGAATTAAATTAAAATTACACTTTTCGTAAACTTTCAATGATAGATAGATAAATAGATAGATAGATAGATAGATAGATAGATAGATAGATAGATAGATAGATAGATAAATAGATAGATAGATAGATAGATAGATAGATAGATAGATAGATAGATAGATAGATAGATAGATAAGTTTATTTAACTTCATCGGGGTTATACTCTTATAGTCTTGATTCCAAAGCTATTTAAATATTATTTTCCTCTATATAATTATTAGTAATTAATTACATCATCATAAGTTAGGCTTAAATTAAATTTGATTTTACATATATCCTCCCAATCTAAATAAGTAATTAACAATATAAATAATAACAATCCTAAGAGAGGAGAAAAAAAAATAACTATATATAAACCACACACATATATAATATCATTAATTAAATAAAGTAGTATTAGAAATAAATAATATTAAACTATTCTTCAAATATGTCATTCCTAAATGAAGAATTAAAAGAAGTAAAAAATAATAACAATACGCTTACTATTAATTCAATTGCAATTACAGTAAAACCTCGTTAAGTCGTCACTCAAGGGACCGAACATTTTTGACGACTTAAGCGGAGTGGGCATTTTTTTTTAAAAAAAACAAAAAACACTGAAATACAATATTTTTATGAATTGCTGTAGGATTCGGTGAGAAAAACAAGATTTTCAGAAATCAATACTTGCAAATGAATGAGTGGAAAATAAAAATAAAAAAAAAACACTTTTTATACTTAGCACATTTTCTTTTCTTTTACTGGCATTAAAATAATCCAAGTGTTGATTGATGAAGGTGCTGATTACTGGAAATAACTTTCTTTTCTAATATACTTAAGGCTTTAAATTCTTGTACCTTGTCTGTTGTACCTTGAATGGATGTTAAGTAGGCCTACTGTCGAACTTTCTCCAGGGCTTCGATTATTTCTGTCTTGTTAGGTGGGGTTTGATCTATATTCTCGACATCGCTATCCTCACTTGAACTGTTTTGATTTTCTTCCAAAAATTCAGATGTCAAAGCTTTTACAGTCGCTTGTGAGCAGATTGCGATGTCATTATCAATGTTGATAAACGCATTAACGTCATTGACGCTGCAACGTTTTTCATTTGCGATTTGCAGCAAAGTCTGTAATGGTTCTGAATCGATGATGTCTTTGCTGAGGATTTCTTCTGATCCTGCGTTTGCTAATAACCCTGCATGTCGGAAACAATTCGAAACACTTTGTAATGAAATGGAACTCCAACTTTTGTGCACATAGTTAATCGCATCTAAAACCGAAACTTCTAGCTTTTCGTTCCTATCCAATGCTTTTATCATGTCCTTTACAAGCATTTTTTTGTACTTTCGTTTAAAGTCAAGAATTATCCCTTGATCTAAAAGCTGAAGAAGTGCAGTTACATTTGGAGAAAGAAAAACAATTTCGATCGCTTTTAAATTTTCGAGGCTTACTCGCTATGAACTGAAATCACACTCAGTAGCGGTCAAGAAAAACAAGTAGCTCTTGTTATTCTTGACAAGAGTCGCAGCGAGAAGTGTGTAATTTCCCAAGTGAATTTCCCACGTGAAAATTCCCCGTAAAGGCTAGGCTTTCCCACTTTCCCACGAGTGAAGGGGCGGGGCTGAAAAGATAGCAGGCAAAATTGAGAATAAATATGCTTTTCGCCATTTTTGAGGGTGACGAGTTACCCGGAGTAGAATTAAACTTGGTGACGAGTAAAAGAGGGTTATTTTACATTATTGTCTATGAGACCTTGTCGGGACTAAAGGAAAACGACGACTTAAACGGAGTGACGACTTATCCGGGTGACGACTTAACGAGGTTTTACTGTAGTTCTATATTAATTCCATTTTTTTTCCTTTTTCAATAAATGTTATTATGAATTTTCATAGCTTTATATTTGCATACTGTGAGTACAATATTTTATACCATCAACATCTTCTATCCTTAACATTCTTAATTTCCAATATTTCTCTTTCTTCAGTCAATTTCTCGCAATCAAAAATCACATGTTCCCAACCTACAAAATTTATCTTCTATTTTTTTTTCCAGTATTTACTTTTCCTCCAAATGCATCCCATTCTTAATTTAATATATACTTCTTTTATATACATATGTAAACTTTCAATGACTGATATTCATTATCTAATGTCGATGTTAATTACCTCTTATTTCACATTGAGCTTATTAAAAGTACATGATGAATTTATTTTATTAGTTATAGAGATTCTTCACATTTTGTGAAAAGGCTGCACTTTCGAAGCCAAGAAGCAAAAAAAGATGATTAACTGATTAACGGTATTAAGATGATTTACATATTGTACTTTTCTGGTCTAATTTTCATCTTCCCCTACACTGTCCCCACAGGAAAGAAGTTCAGACTATTGAAATATAACATTAAATGAATGATATGGACGCTCTGGAGAATATTATATAAGAATCTGAAGGCATATGGCAAAAAATAAGAGAGAATTTGGCAAAGTGGTTAAAAATCCAAATTGTCTGGATGAATATTGATAGCAGTTTCTATCTTATAATTTTGTTCAGTGACATACGAAAGTACTAATTTGTTTTATATTTTTTTTGTCCAGAAATATCTGATATGTTAAAACTGCCTAAGTAAATATGTATGAATAATCATTATTAGATAATGTTGGTGATTTATTAATTTACATTTTGGAATCATTGGTTTTTATCAAGTTAATCTATTTAACTGATGAAATAATATCTGAAATGATCAGCGTTAAAGCTACATATGTATGAACAGTTTTCTCGCATGTTAGATCATCTTCTTCCTCCCAATAGACTTGCCTAATAATTTCACTGCTAGTAAAATTTAGCGGAAACTGTTGTTGCTACGTTGTTGGATTATCACATACGGTAAGTAAGAATTAAACAAGAATTGTCATCTTTGCCTTATCAACAGTTTTAACCTCACAGATCTATCTTTGGTCACCTGAGGAATTCCATTCATTTGTTTGTTTGTTTCTTTTTCTTTTGATACAGGAATAGACAAATAGAATTCTAATTTAAGTCTGGTTTTTGTTTTTCAGATTAAGACATGTTTCAGCATGAATTAAATAAAGCGTATATGGCATGATGAATCTTTCCTCGGCAAAAAATTCCGGACGTAAACTATCCCCCCATTCGGATGTCCGGGAGGGGGATACTGAGGAAGGTTACATTATGAAGCAAATCAACCGACAGAAGAAAAGAAGATTGAGGATTGGATCATGGAATGTGAGAACTCTTCTTCAAGCGGGGAAGTTGGAAAACTTGAAGGAAGAAATGAGAAGAAACAGAGTGGATGTGATGGGAATATCAGAAGTGAGGTGGAGAAATAGTGGTGAGTTGGTGAGTG
>JAFIDM010000004.1:27184691-27194888 GCA_023159025.1 Thereuonema tuberculata | reverse complement strand
GCTTTTAATAGGAAAAGGAGCATCTTCTGCGGACCTCTGGAAAAAGAACTAAGGAAGAGACTAGTGAAGTGCTTTGTGTGGAGTGTGGCATTGTATGGGGCAGAAACATGGACATTACGACGCAGTGAAGAGAAACGACTAGAAACATTTGACATGTGGATATGGAGAAGAATGGAGCATGTGAAATGGACAGACAAAATAAGAAATGAAGCTGTGCTAGAAAGAGTGGGTGAAGAAAGAATAATGCTGAAACTGATCAGGAAGAGAAAAAGAAACTGGTTGGGTCACTGGCTGAGAAGAAACTCCCTAATGAAGGATGCACTGGAAGGAATGGTGAACGGTAAAAAAGCTCGAGGCAGAAGAAGATTTAAGATGATCGACAACATTATGGTAAATGGATCTTATGAGGAGACGAAGAGGAAGGCAGAAAATAGGAAAGATTGGAGAATGCTGGGTTTGCAGTGAAGGACCTGCCCTTGGCAGAGAACTATGTATATATGTACAGTGAAAACTTCCTTGAGATAATATGAACTTTTCATCAATATTTCAACATGCCGCATATTATCAAAACGTTGGTGATCTGATGCTTTTGGATTCATTAAATTATATTTTGAAACGATAGTCTTTATCAAATTAACCCTGAAGAACTAACTGAAATGCACTCATGGACAAAAAAATTAGCGCACCAAGAAGGAGTCGTCAAAATGAAACGAAAATTTACATACGTAATGACTACTTTGATGTAAGTAAATGATAAGAAAATCAAAGAAAAAGAATAATTTATTTCAGAGAAAAAGGCAAAAGAACGGAGGAGTTAATACCCCGTTGGATCCCCTCTAGCGCGAATGCACGATGCGATACGATCGGGCATTGAGTCATAAAAGTTCTGTATGATGTCTTGAGACATTTCGTTACATATTTGCTGTAACCTTGCCTCTAGTTCTTTCAAACTCGTGGGATGCCCAACTCGTCGTCCCAAATGATCCCAGATATGCTCGATTGGAGACAAATCTGGGGATCGGATAGGCCAAGGAAGGGTAGTAACAGTGCGGAGACAGTCTTGTGACACCCTTGCCGTATGAGGCTGAGCATTGTCTTGTTGAAAAATGGCTCCTGGGAGCCATTGCATGAGTGGCAACACATGTGGTTGCAGGATTTCATGAACATACCGCTGGGCTGTCATGGTGCCACGGAACAATACTAGGGGTGACCGTGTATTGTAGGCAATGGCACCCCATACCATCACACCAGCTGTGGGAGCGGTGTGTCGCGGTACAGCAAAGGCAGGATTGAAGCGTTCACCACGGGCTCTCCACACACGAACACGATTGTCATCACTGCCGAGATTGAATCTGGATTCGTCGCTAAAGACGACCTGGTTCCATTCCGCTGCAGTCCAGTTTCCTCGTGCGCGGCAAAACTCCAAACGGAGGCGTCGATGGGTGGGCGTCAAGGGCAGCACACGTAATGGCAGCCGCGATACCAACTGTTTTTCAGCCAGGCGCCTTCGTATGGTTCGAGAAGACATAGCGGCCCCTAGTGAAGGTGCTACCTGTGCCTGGATGGCGGCCGATGAAGCAGTTGGCTGTACGCGTGCATTTCTGACTATGTGGCGACCTTCTCGACGACTGGTCTGTCGAGGGCGTCCTGAGCCTGGTCTTCGTGTACATGACATCTCTCGGGTCCACTGGTCCCAACACCTCCTCACAACACAATCAGAGCGGCCTAATTGACGAGCTACTCGCCTAGCTGACCACCCAGCTTCCATCATCCCGACGATTCTCCCTCTCTCAAACTGCGACAACTGCGTATACTGCCTTCGAACACGGCCTAATGGCATGTCTACCTCAGCTCTTCCTTTGTAAATGATTCAGCACACTCAAACAAGCTTTGGTTACCTGTTTTATACTCCACAGAGTATGATGCTCAACGCCCTCTACCGGCTATACGTAATGCGGAATCACGCTGCATTTCTAATCATTTGCATATCTCCCCGACATGTACCTTCATTGCAAGTTTCGTTACGATCCCGCAATCATTTCTTGGTGCGCTAATTTTTTTGTCCATGAGTGTATATTTATTCGATTATTCCTGTTTTATAGTTATGTATAAAATTCATCATTTGCATAGAGAGCTCTAGTCGTTCTTTATGCTAATTGGAATCTGGTATTTATGAGATTGAAGCAGACCATATTTTTCCCATTCTTCATGTAATCCTTCGAAGACTGTTTGTGCATAAATGATAGGTTGCATTTTGACCGTGTGAGGAATAGCACGAAGTTGCACATGTATTCGTTAACCTGGCTGTGAAGAAAGAGAGATGATACTTTTCGCTAAAATGGATCCTAGAATGAATTCCTGTAGCGATTTATTCGAATTTTTGCTTCACTTTTTTGTATTTTCGTCCCGCACATTTGCACTCTTTCTTCTAGAGTTGTTGATGAATACAAATATACTGAACTCTTTCAGTAGAAGGTCCTGCTTCCTTTTTTAAGCTTTCTTGCTGTTGCCGTAATTATGAGTTTCTGGAAAGAACATCTAATTTAAATCATAATACATAAATCTAATTCAATTAGTAGTTGTATTTCATATACGAAATCCCTTTTTATTTTCAGATAAGTAGTTTATCGATTGGTTCCTTACTTATATTTAAAATGTTCAATGGTCAGTTTGTTGCCTTATGCCATTACAGGCCCATGTGACCCTTCGGGTCGGGGGAGGTAAGGCTCCCGTCATTTCCTAACCAACGGAACTAAGCTGAGGTTGTGTGGTCATGCCGACGTCCGTCCGCCTTTAAGCCCTGGTAAAGAAATCGGATACCATTAGATGGTTGGGTGGACCCTAGGACCCGTTTAGAGGAGAATTCAACGTGGAAAAGCTTCTGACTTCAGCCAAACGGTCGAACGATGAATAATTGAAGATTTCTGTAGCAATTTACTTACAATAGTTTTATTAAGAAAACTATTTAAATATTGAAAATAGCGAAAAAGAAGGCACAATGCAAATAACAAGAGAGGAAAGGATTCTCTTGTTATTTGCATTGTGCCTTCTTTTCATTGATTCATCGGGCACGTATTATCTCTTTTCTATTTAAATATTGTTCAAATAAAGTAATACTAAAGACATTTCCATTCTTATAAATTTTATCTGTTCAAATGATAAAAGATTCTTATCTTCCATTTATAAGCATACTAAATGTACATCAGTACCACTATCATTTGAAAGAGATTTATTTTAATTGTTGAATTATTAGTTAAAATTGTTGGCAGCCTATTCTGCAGTTTGGCCAGGAAGTTTCCGTAACCTCTATTATGTAGTAATAAATGTAAATATTCATTGTTGAATGTTATTTCAATTGTTGACACTAGAATGCGTGTGGCACTAGAAGGAATGCGTATGAGTCCAGCAGGACTGGGCACCTGCGCACTTCGCTCTTACTGTGCGCTGTTTTCTTCATGAACATTTTCCAGGACGATGGATTAGTCATGGCACTCCAGCATCGACAGCTCCATTGAAATGGCCACCACGAAGTCCTGACCTCACGACGCCTGACAATTGATTGTCTGGAATCATCAAGGCTTATGTGTCTGAACGTCGTTATGCTACAAATGAAGAATTACGCAATGCAGTTGAGGATGCATTTTAAACCATCACACCGGACGTGCTCCAAAAAATGTCAAGTAGAACGTGCTGGTGTGTGAACTTGTGTGTACAGCATGATGACGAATACAGATGCATTGGAAACTTAATGTGTAAATATTTTCCGGGTACGGGAACTTCCCGGCCACACTGTACTTTAATACAGCTGGTAAAAGTAAATTTTGCATCTTACGTATTATTACTTAATTCATAAATAGTAAATTTGAAAATAAAGTAAAATAAATTCACATAGTACGAAAGAATATTAATTATTTTTTTAATTATTTTTTTTTCCAAAAATGAAATTCCTTATTTGAAGAGAAATTAAATGATCTAAGAGTAAAAATCAAAACAATTGATTATTAGAAATAAATGTTCTAAATGTGTAAACTCGGTACATATCTTAACAGTGATATAACTAACAACAAAGCGATTAAATTGCGTTCAAATTTCGGTGCTACCGGACCCTACACTGTTATAAAGGTTAACAATTTAAAATATTTATAAATGAGTTGAAATATAAATTTAGGTTTGGGAAAAAAAATCTCTAAATAGTGGTTTTAACAGTACAAAAAATAATAGCATTAATACTTCGTTAGATTGAATGTATAAAAGTAGATATTCTTAAAGGTTGTTGATTACTATTTACACAGTAAAAGTTATGTGTGCATTTCGGTTTTCCTCGTAATGAAAGTGTATTTTGTATTTGATTTGACATTGTCTCCAAGAAAAATCAAGGTAAAAACAGCATAAATACTATATGTTGAAAGGAACATCGTCTGATGATTGTAGTTGAAGATCAGAACTATTATTGGTTATAATTGCTTATAAGCAGTTCCGATGCTTCTAGAATGAGAAAAATACAATTCTGACCTTCATCTTTATAAAATGTCAATACCGTCATACTTTGCGAAGTTATGACTGAGACCGTAATGAAGAATAATATTGTTTTCTAACTAATATTATTTACTTTATTATCTTTTACTGATTTAATATAATTAATGATTACCAAAAACAGTAAGAATTCTTATAAAAAAATCTGTAACCATACAAAGGATTCTAAAGAAAATGTCAGCTAATGATTTAATTAAAAACTTAAAGGAGAATGGCCAGATCTGCCTCACCACTGTACAGCAATAAGATATGTACGTAAGGAAAGATCTCCATCAATAGAACATTTGTTATCATTACGATTTGTCTCAATTATTAGTCTGTTCGGAGTTATGTAATTCTAGATATGACTTATCTTGTTATGTTATGTGGTGAGTGTGGGTGACAGGGTAGCCGAGCTCTGCGACCGCTGATATGACTTATCTAATTAACATCTTAATTCCCGGATATATTAACTAATTATCATTTAATAATTATTTTCAGAAACAGTAAATATTATTTTCATTTGTTACATGTAAATAATTATTATTTACTTGAACTAAATGATAATATTAATTATTAATTACGTATAATAATTATTAAAACTTAATTAAATAATAAACTTGAGAATTACGATGTCAACTATATAGTCACATCTAGAATTATATAACTCCGAAAGGACTAATAGGCCTAATCAAGTCGTAATAATAAAATATATTCTATTTAAGGAGATCTTTCTATAGGTGTATATCTTATCACTAGACAGGGATGAGGCGACTTCCCATATATTTCTGCCCGTTGTCCTTTGCGACAGTTTGACTACTGGAACACACTGTTTTTTTCTTCTTTTTTTTCTTTTTTTTTCTTTTCTATTATTACATTTTAAGTAACTTCATTTAGAAGCAAATGTTTTTAATCTTAAATTACAAAAAAATAATATATCGATCTTGTTGTTCAAATATTTATTTTAGCAAGTTTTGAAATTCAGTAAGCAATTTAGTAAATACAAATCTCAATAAATTTCTACCTTTAATATCGAAAACTAACATAACTTTTATTTCGGTTCATTATCCTTATTTTATTAGCCTAAAGTACTACAAACGTAATTATCTATATCTAAAATTTCAGTGTTAGTTTCTGGATAACCTGAAATACTTTTAAGAACTTAATTTCCTTTGTAGTTTGTCTCCCATCAGTTATTATTCTTATTAATATGGAGTCGTTACTCTGTTTTCACTTTGTTATTCCAATTTTCTTTAAACATTAATATTAAAGGAGGACTGGTGCTGCATTGTTATAAAATACAATCCAACTCAGTTTATAAAGATTGATTTTCTTTTTTTATTGTATTCCAACATGGAAGTTGATTATATTTTATTTAGTTGGCTATACTTAGAAGAATTCTTGAAAAATATTAAGAATGAATATTATACTTAATAATAGTACAATTTGGCAAGTTTCATCCCACAGCAGTCTTTAAGATCCGAATGTTACAATGCTATTGTACCTTTTACATTAAATTGCATTAAAATGATTAAACATTAAATTGATTACAATGCTATTGTACCTTTAAGATCCTTTAAGTATTAGTATTCTAAAACAATTGAATAACATCTTATCTGTACAGTAAATTTATATTCTATTTAATTTGGTCTTTGTTTGTTGGTCTTTATTATTCGTTTCTTGGTTCCACAATAATGCCACTGAAAAGTATAAATTTATTTGTATTGTCGAAAATAGCAAAATAAAATGGATGATCACAAACGAACCATTTTGTTTTAGATTTAGGTTCTTCTGACAAACTTGTCAAAACAACCCCCATACCAGTCGCTGCTACTGCCTCTGTACCTTCTTCATCCACTTGGATAAAAGCTTTATGTTTAACGTTAGAAATAAACAAGGGCTCGTCAGTTATCTTGGATAAGTCAGATCTGAAACAAAAGACAGACGGAAAAAAGAATTTAAGTGCTTTTGATAATAAGAATGGCTGTTTAATGATAATGGTTTGATAATGGAATTTTAATCATAAAAATGTGTTTCTAACAAAAGTTAAGAGAAAAAGGCTGTAATTTTCAGGAGAGAGTGCAATTTTCTTTACAGTCAAGTTGCTTGGAGTTGCAATCGCTCCCAAAAACAATCAAAATTAGAATCATTCCTAAATAGACTACGTCCTTCCTTATTTTAGTTCCACAGTTGGTTGACTGCGATGCTAGGTTACTATACAAATATAGTTTTTTAACTATAAAAACTACATTCTAAACGCTTAAAAGCTGACTAAAATGGGAGTAAGGAGTTGACTTATCGTAGAATTAGATACTTCGTTTTACAGATTTAAAAAATACTAGATTATCACTAAAATACTTTAGACTTATTTTAATTTTGTCAGAACCATAAGGCATCTGGATCTGACAGAAAATTCTTTGGTGGTTAGTTAATTTTCTGCTTATTCTGACTGATATGTTCATGATGTGATTTTAAAACAAAGTTATGGACAGAATAAAAATTCAAGAAAAGTTAAATTGTCTTTAGTAAGCTAAAAGTACCGGAAATGGACATTATAAGGAGAATTTTTACTGTTTTTATGAATTCCGATTTTATTTACATCATCCATGTTTTTAGAAATACATTTCCTTTCGTATAAACCATTCTATTAAGCGTTTTTTACCTTGAAATTACAAAAACATAATTACAAAAATTACCTTGCAATTAAATTTAAATTGTTGAAAATGTTTGAAGTGGGGACACATATACATTGGAAAAATCTAGTAATGAACACTTCACTCTACCAACGATTTACTACTAATTATGATGAGAAAAATAGGTATTGGAAACGAAGTACATAATATCGGTACTTAATATTTAAAAACATTGTAATTTTTTTGTATTATATTTACAAATAAAATATGTAAAATAAGTTTGCACAAATTTTTGGTTAACCAACTAACTAGCTATTGAATTTGGAAATTGGTAGCGATGTCTATCTTCTGTACCAAAAACTTAGTGGCTTAGGAAGTTTGCAGAGTTTGTGAGACTCACTGGTGGTTCTCCATCTCTTTAATATCGTAGGAAATCTCTTTGAAAATTCTTTGCAAATTCATTTATCTTCCTAATTCTTGCCTGAAAATAAAACCAACAATAAAGTCCAACAAGCCAGCTTTAAAAAGTTCTGGCAAGCTCTCATCAACTTCTTTTTACCTCTCATTTTTCATGTATTTCTTGGGGCACTCATTAGTTTTATTCGTGTATTCGTGGGTTTTCGTTCAGTTTCTCGCAAGTGTTTTGAACAGTTTCCCTTGCTGCATTTTCACACACATTTTCTCAGGGATTTCCAATGAGACTTTGCCATCAACACTCTGCACGTTTTCAAACAAATGCAACTGTTCAGCATTTTCTTCTTCTAAATTAAGGCTAATACTGTCTGATGGTCTCCACGAATCTTCCTCTTGAGACAAAATTATGTCCGAATTTCTTTCTCTTTCTAACTTTCTTGATCTTGGATTTTGTTTTCAGTGCCATCTTTGTGTTTTCTTTTTTTTCATTCGGTCTTGTTACTCTTTCTTTTCTTCTTGCCTTTGATCGCTCTTTCTTTCTAACTTCTGTTTTCCTTAGAACTTGTGGTAGAGGAAGTTATGGAATACCATTTTTGTTTTTGTCATAACTCTGTTATTATTTTTTAATCAAACAGAAATGTAGACTAGTGCATATCTTGATTAGGTGACATTATTTGTCGATAGTTGTAATTGATGATTATTTTTATATAAAAATTTTAATTATATATAAAAAAGTCATATTGGTGGTTAACATAAAATAGGCGGGTAATATGAGATATATCGTTGTTTTTGAAAAACAGACAATATTTATGTTCATATAAAAATTCAATGACCTAATAAAAGTTTTTAGTTACAAATAAAATAATGTCAAACATGTTTATTCCATTGTTTCTCATGGTATTACTTGCAAAAGTCACAAATGGAATTCACTACTTTTCAAAAGGTCCGTGTTCTTTGGATCTCTAGTGTGCTCAACGTGGCACATCAGTAGACGTCCCAGGAAAAGATATAGAGGCGGTTTCCCAATTGCCTTCCTCAGGAAATTATTAAGGAATGATTTCAGACTTGAAGAGAAAGATATTACGAAATACTATTACATATTGCCCGACATATCGTTTTGAAGTTAAATCGTAGCTAACCTTACTTCTTGAAAACATTCAATCAAAACAATTATAAGAGATACAACAATGACTATTTAACTTTGTATTGTACAGTGATTTAATATATTACAACACTTCTACAACTTAATACAGATTTTAATAAATTTACCTGCAGAAGTTTTTAAGACAGGAAATTCTGATTGTAATTTATAACAAAACAACTGCTTTGACAATAATAACGAGATTGACTGCAAAGCGTGATAGGAATATATTGAAGTTCTGCTGCTTAACGCTAAATAGCAGCACCTCACATATGAGAAAAGCAAGTATTTCATATTGCACGACCATTCCATAATAACCGAACTTCCTGCCACATTTTTGAAATCGTTACAGAAGGAACAGACTCTCTTGTTTAATTGTCTTTTTCATTTGGTTCTGGTCAAGACAGAGATCTTTTAAATGGACTGGATATTTCAAATATTTTGGGACAATTCTGAAGATTTGACTCATTATTAAAATGTTTCTTAAGACTGTAAGTGACTTCTAAATGACTTTCATGTTTCTCAGCTTCCTTGGTTTGTAAGGGAACCAGTTTTTGGATCACATTCGTTTGTCAAAAATTATCTCTTCTTGGGAAACCAGTGGTTCATCAATTTTGATGACATCACACTTTATCTGATGCCAAAGGTTAAGAAAAGACGTCGTCTTCTTCGATGCCTGTCCAGGTTAACCTTTTCATTTTCTAAATAATCTTCCAAAGGTTTGAGCTCTTTTAAATTTGTTTCACCTGCTTTTTAATGCACCTCAGTATCTTTGTGTTTTGTAACAATTGAAGCTAAAGGATGTCAGGGTACCAGTCCATATTTTCTAAACCCATTTTGAGTTATTTAGATCGTTATTTTCTCATTGAGAATTTCTTTTAATAATGATAAAAAATTCCTTATCTCTGTTCTTGTTGCTCTGTTCTTGTATTTTTTTCAGTAGTCATTCATGAACTACATTCCTCCAATTCAGTAGTGAGCAATTAATGCATTGTTAGTGGACCCCTCCTGTTTATTATTAGTTCTCACAGTCAAAAAAACTCAAAACCAACAAATTTGTTTTTTGAAACTGCGAATTCAAAATGCCAAACATAACTAAAATATCAAATCTCAATGATATCTGTTTCATCGGTTTTTGATTTAGTGGTGGACACATAACCTAATGCACAAATCGTGAAATAACAATCCAAAACTTCAATCTACTCATCTTATATTAACACTATAGTACTTAAACATGTGTTGAACAATTGGTAACGATAAGAAAAGTTATATTTCAACAGTTAAGTCGCAATATGCTTCACTAAACAACAACAGACACTTCTACAAATTCTCTTCTTTTCATATTCTTCTAATGTATAAAAGTAACTCCATAAACTCTTTCATAGTATTTAAATAATTTATTTAAATACAAAATAGCGAACATAATATTGCGTAATTCCCTTCTTCAAGCAAAATAAGAATTAATAAATCAAACAATAATACAAAAAAGAAAGAACA
>JAFIDM010000004.1:27124931-27168114 GCA_023159025.1 Thereuonema tuberculata | reverse complement strand
TCTCTTGGAATTGTCTCTGGTTTGAAATATGTTAGAAAATTGTCCAGATAAGTCCTTTTCTCAAATCAAACCTTACATTTATAATATCATTATCAGTTTTTATGATTATTTTTATTATTATTACGTTCAACACAACACCAGCACAATAAGAGAATTTACGTGCATTAATAAATAAAACATTTTTTTATACTATATACAAAGAAATGTTTTTTTTCATTCAAACTTGCTTAAACAAAAAAGAAAGGAAATTCATCAAAATAAAGTTGTTCTGTTATATTAATTAGTAGGAACGTTAAATATACAGATATTTTCTATTTCTTGTTGTTTGTTTGTTTGATTTGTTTTGTTTTTTTTAATTTTTGCTTATCGTAAAAAACAAAGAAGGCACAAACGAATGCATGTGGTCCCTGAGCCATCATCGATAGGAATTTGGGACGGCCGTTTCGTTCTAGGATTTGTCAACCAATCGATGAGAGGCTCAGAACAGTGCGAATCTTCCTCCAGCATCCCGAAGGGCACGAAAGTATTCTTTTGTGCCTTCTTTGTTTTTTCACTTTCAATGTTATAATTTGGGCACATTAAAGCTTTCTTTTTAGGATTTAAATACTATATTTAAAGTTAATATTTTTGTAATGAATTTGTTTTACATATCACAAGCACATACTGATAGAAAGTTGTTACTGCTCCTAACACATATCTATTAAAATATCTAATAAATAACAATATTAATAATAATAATAATAATAATAATAATAATAAACGCCATACTACGCATGAGACAATCGACCACATAATATCAGGCTGTCCTTTCTCTCCCAAACAGACTACCTCCACCGACACAATCAGGTAGCGTCGATCGTTCATCAACAACTAGCACACAAACATTCACTTATTAAGAACACAGTCCCGTACTACAAGTACATACCACAAAGTGTATTAGAGTCATCATCACATAAGCTGTAGTGGGATCGCCCCATTCACACAGACAAAACTATACATCACAACAGACCTGACATCACACTTGTTGATAAAGTCAACAAACAGACCTATCCCATTGATATTGCAGTGCCTATCAGCAAGAACATGCAGAAAACTCACTCAGACAAGATTAGTAAATACTCCGATCTAGCACACGAGCTCCAGAAGCAGTGGAGGCAGGATCGAGTACGTATTGTACCCATCGTCCTGTCCGCCACTGGTCTGGTGCCTCACATATTGCACCACAGCCTCAGCACATTTCATAAAAACACTTATGCACAACTGCAGAAGGCTGTGGTACTCAACACAAAATGAATAGTTAGGAAATTTATGGACACCACCACACATCTCTAATCATTCTTCCACTTTTTTTTTTTTTTTTTTTACACTTGGCAATAAGTGCTTTGGTCCTTGACCCGCCATATTGTTTCTGCTGGGGAAACCTAAGGTTTAAAACATACAAACATAATAATAATAATAATAATAATAATAAAATAACAAAGTACTTTATTTTATTATTATTTATTATATATTTTAATAAATGTATATTTTTATTATATATATTTTAATTAAAAATTATATCATTACATAAATGCCTCAATTCTTGGGTTTCCCCAACTAAGACAACATAATGGGTCAAGGACCAAAGCACATGTTGCCAAGTGTAAAAAAAGTGTGCAAAGAAGGTTAGGGATATTAGGGATGTGTGGTTGTGGCCATAAGTTTCTAATTATGTGTGTAATAATAGTAATAATAATAATAAAAAAAACTTTTATTATTATTATTATTATTACTATTTTTATTAAGTAAAAGTTTCCAACTTGGGTTTCCTCAGCAAAGACAATATGACGGGTCAAAGACCAAAGCACATATTGCCAAATGTAAAACATATTGCCATCTGTTCGACGCTTCCATGTCGACATGAGGCTGGCTGAGTTCCTTACGAGCCAATCATTCACGCAGCTGCTCAGTGTGGGTGTTGGGGTGGTGAGTGTTGGATAAGGATTTTCGAGATCCAGAGGGATGAGATGTGGGTCACCCTTGACAATTGCTAAATGGAGTGAGGAGTGTTGTACTCTTTGGTGAAAGTATTCCCTATGTGTGTGTGTTTTCGTATAGGATGATGAGGTTGAATTATGCCGAAGGAATATGTTAGTGTGGGCACGGCAAAAGTGTTGGTGGCTTTAATTTTATTTCTGGCGTTGAGTTGTGTTTTGAGGATGTAGTGAATGCGAGCACGGTAGATGTTCTTGAGTGCGTTTTTGATGTTTGCATTGTCATTGACGCGCGCTTGCTGGAGGCCCAGGTACTTGTAGGTCTCTCCCTCTTCCATGAATTGGATGGCCAACCAATGGTCCAGTTCAAAACCCTCCAAATTCGAAGTCTTCCCATCGTATTTTATGTAGTTTGCGGCTTTGTCGATTCCAAATTCCATCCCAATGTCTTTGGTGAACTGTGTGGTGACTTGTAGTAAATTAGTAAGTTGTGCATTGTTTGGGCGTAGAATTTAAACAATATAGATCTTGATCACTTGAAAATCTTACAAATTAAAAAGCTTAAATTATTATTTTCAAAAAAATTTTGGAATCTATATTACTAAAATCTTTTATTTCTCTGTCTGTCTGTCTGTCTGTCTGTGTGTCTGTGTGTCTGTCCGGCGCAATTTTCTGAGTGAATGGAAAATAGAAAGAATTTTTACAATGAAACATCCGCGACAGGAATCGAACCTGCAACCTTCTGATCCGAAGTCAGATGCCTTATCCATTAGGCCATAGGGACTACAACTCTCTTTATATGGTTTTTTGACTTATATCTCCTTTCCTTTCCCCCATCAATAAGGAATGTATTCAATCATTTTTTTGAATCTCAAGATTGTTTATTTATTTCACATCAGTCAGTTTATTTGTAATTCGAAACTGACAATTAGAACGATAATTGCCGAAACGTTGCAATATTTTAAATATTCTTACTTAACCAAATCCTATGTGATATTGAAAAATATGTGGGTGTACACGCCAGATGTTGGAGTAAAGAAAACAGAGTCAAGAAAGAGAAGAACTCTTTTTTTGAGGAGGAATACCGAAAAAATCACTATTTGCAACTCAAAAACCATCAATAAATGTAACTCAAACGTCACTGAAAAGTGACAATTGTAATTAAAATGAGAGTCAAAAAAGAATGAAGCGATACTTCTATTAGATAGAATACTGAAAAATCACTATCTGTAACTCAGAAACCATCAATATTTGGAACACAAAAGCCACTGAAAAGTGCCACTTAGAATAAAAAAAGAGACTCAAAAATGAAAGAAGCAGTATTTCTATTAGATAGAATACTGAACACTATTGTAACTCAGAAACCACTGAAAAGTATCATTTGGAATAAAAAAAAAAAAAGAGTCAAGAAATAAGAAGCAGTATTTCATTAGGTAGAATACTGAAAAATCACTATTTGTAACTCAAAAACCATCACTATTTCTAACTCGAAAACGACTGAAAAGTATCAATAGGAATAAAAAAAAAGATAGTCAAGAAAGAAAGATGCACTATTTCTATTAGGTAGAATACTGCTCAGAAGTTAGACGTCTTAGCCATTAGACCACTAGGCCTACATTCTAATCTCTGTAAAAAATAAAAATATATCATAGATATATGATTTACAAGGTGGTTCTAAAAGCAGTCGTAGATTGAGAGAATATAGACATCAAAAATTAAATTAAAAAAAAGCTTTTAAAAAATTTTAGTTTTAGTTTGCTTGATGTAATTTGTGTGTGTGTGTGTGTGGGTGTGTGGGTGTTTTTTAATAAATAAAAAATTGTTTTCCGTTACATAAGGGAGGCTTCCGGAGCGAAGCGACGGGTAGCCGACTAGTAATATATATAAAAGAAGTTGTAATCTAATAAAGTAGGAAATTTTATTACCAACACAAAAATTTATATGAAATGAAGAACGCCGACAGACATTTAAAAATGATTAAAAAGCATTTAACACATTAAAAATTATTGGGCGCAGAACAGGGTTTCGCCTGTTCAACTAGGCATTTTCAACTAACAAAGGTTGAAATATAAATTTTTGTCAGTTGAAAGTGCTTAGTTGAACAGGCGAAACCTGGTTCTGTACCCATTAATTTTTTAATGTGTTAAATGTTTTCTAACCGTTTTAAATGTCTATCGGTATCCTTCATTTCATTTTAAATGCACACGTTAAACTTTATCTTAAAAGTTATAATAGTTTTGCGTAATTATGTTAAAATGAAATGAAGGATTACAAATAAAAGCTAATTAATAGCAATCAAAGTTATCATCTCAGACAAAAATAATAAAATAAAATTTTCATACCCTCCAATTTTTAATACTTACGAAGAAAGAAATATAAATTTCAATACGGAAAGAATTATAAATATGACAGAAATATCATTTTAAAAAATCAAAAAAAAATCTAGGAAAGAATAGGGAAATGATACAGAAATAAAAAATATCTGAGCTTTTATAGGTGAGAGTTTGGGACGGACCGTTTTGTTCTTTTTAGGACAGAAACAATAAACCCCTAAAAAGGACGAAATGGTCCGTCCCAAACTCTTACAGATGAAAGCTCAGATATTTTTTATTTCTTTGTCATTTCCCTATTCTTTCCTATTACTTTGTGGCACGTTAAATCTTTTGATTATATCAAAAAATATCTGTTATCAAAACACCCTTAAAAAATGGCTTATTTAAAATACTTAAAAAATAGTAAATGGAAAAGAAATATCGTAATGATTTTTTTTCTTATTTTTTTTTGTTTTAGAAAAATATAAATTTCAAAATGATGAAAAAAGAAACAGGATAATTTGTGGATATGTTTTCGTATGATACTATTATCAATATGTAAAACTAATATAAATATTAAAATGTTTTAAGCATGTTAAATTATTTCATAGTAATCATATATTTGTATATTTAAATTATCTACACTCAATTATTTGGCTTTTTCTTTTTTTGACAATCTTGTAGACTTGTAAGTTAGATATTAATCAAGTGTATATTGTAAACAAAAAAAAAATGTAATTGTCAGAACCCATTGATAGGAACGCAGGACTGTACTGAGCTTATCTATATATGTTTATAAAAAAAAATTACTATTTGGAATAAACATTTAAATTAATTAATTAATTAATTAATTACGGTTGTAATAATAACGAAGTAGTGGACCATTACCATACTTCCTTCTAATTTCTGATGAACAGTATCTGAGAATGTGATTGGTTAACTGAAAACTTCCGTTTTCCAACCAATCAAGGCCTAAATCATTTTTATGTTTTTATCATTAATGCTTAGCGTGGTAATGGTCCACTTCCTTGTAAATATTATTATTATTATTATTATTGTTCGTTTTTATTAGAAAGTATTTACAGCAGGAGAGAGTCACGAAATAATATTCTTAAAATAAATACCGGATATTATATTGTATGATAGTGTGTTGTAAAATTATAAATATCAATGCTGGAGTCTTCTGAAAAATAGCTTATTCTTGGCTGATAAAAGATAGCTAATTCAGAACGGACTAATTACAAGTATTAATCTATAAAAACATTTTGAATGATGAGGCACCATTTATTTTCTAAAACACAACAACAATTAATTGGAAGCAAACAAAATATTTCATCTGAAATACAACTGATTTCTATTTTTTAAAGTTGAAGCAAAATTATTTTTTTTTCTTTTTTAATTTTACAAAAATCTAATGCAAGAGGAATGGAAAAGGAAGTAAATATCTAATCGATATCTGTATATCGGTTAACAGAGTGATTAAGTGGGGAGAAATTAGGGCTCGAAGAGGAAGTTACGTCTTATTCTAACGTTACTCAGTTTCAGATCTCTTCAAAAATACACAAAATGAGAAAGATTATCAAATTACAAATAAAAAATATTATCCCTTTTTGTTTTATTTACTTATGATTACATCAAAGTAGTCAAGATAAAAACTTCAAAAAGAAATATAAATATATAAACCAGAATCTAAATTTTAAATTTATTTTTGCTATTTAATTTTTGTTTCGTAGTTTTTTTATATTTTTATATTCTTGAGAATGGCCACTGTATTTGACCGAAACGTCACGTCAGATTTTCATTCATAATTTTATTTTTGAATTTTCAAACTTTTAAAATCACTTGCACGTTCAAATTACTCCTTTCCATCGAAAAAGGGTTAGGTGGAACCCTTCTCTAGTTGAAAAATATTTTACTCTCCTAATGTTGTGTAACAGCATTTAATGAACTCTGAGCTCAGTCGGCCGTCATATGAGATCCCTGGCCTGATACAGATCAGTACATAAAATCTTAGTTCCAAAAAAAATTTTGGGATTTCCCCATTAGGTTCTTTTCGAGAACCTCGCAAAGCATGACGGTATACACGTTAACAGATAAAGCAGCCGAACTGCGTCTTACAAATTGTCGAAACCTGTCTGAAATCTAATCATCTTCCATTTGTTTAGAAATGTGGTGGTACTTGATGCTGTGCTTGCTTGGAAATGAACGAGACTGTCAATTGGAGCCACTGACAACTAGAACTCCTTCGCCATTGGAGATTGAATCCGTAGTTAAAGGCTGTAATCAGTTCTCTTTTGATGTCCATCATCAGCTACAGTCTTCAGGTGACAATGTTTTCTTTTCGCCGTATAGTATCTGTGTTGCTTTCTCCATGGTTTTGTTGGGATCTAATGGGGATACAGCAAAGCAACTGCGGAATACATTTCATTACGACAAAGACCTAGATGTTCACACAGTTTTTAGTGTAAGTAATAAGTAATTATTTATTATCTATTATATTATTATCTATTATATTATTATCTATTATTATCTATTAGCTATTTTAAAACTTTAGAAGAATTACATTGACTATTTTCTAATCAGTACTTTTTAAACTCCTCTAAAATTCTATTTCACTTCATTAGCTTTAAAAGTTACAGTTTTGTGAGTGTTTGTACTCTGAACTTTGAACTCAAATCAGTCGATATGTTGTTAGATCATCACAACATATTTAAATGACTTTAAAAAAAAAAAAAAAACTTCCTGGTTCACCAAAATGGAGGCGTCCTTCTAAATAATCAATTCCTCTGAACTTTACCCTTATTTCAATTTAATCCAAATAAATAGCGAATTTGTTTTCGAATTTGGGTTTATTATTTCAGAAACACATCTGATATTCACAAATTGCGAATAATATTAACATTAAAAACTGTCCTTTTCTGTCCCCACTGAAATAAATTATAGATTATAAACTACGAATGATTATTTCTGTTTGAAAAAAACATTATTTCATCAAGTTATTGATAATTCGTCCAATAAAACCATAGTAGTTGTCAGACCTCTCTGAAGCAGAAAGATTTACTCAACATTTAATTTATTTATATATATTGTACTGTGCACATGTACTTACGTATTAGATGAATATTAAAGGTCTTATATAATTAAATTACAATTCTTAAATAAAATCTCTATACACTAAAAAAAGATTGATATTACATTTTTATCAGAATTTAGGCAGGAACAGAGAGTAATGAAAACTTGTTGCATTAATAAATATAATCTTCTAATTCTTCTTCAGCTTTTCCCACTTTCCATGTGGGGTCGCTGATGAACAGGCCTCGTTTGCTCAATATTCGGTTTTTGGCAAGCGTTTTACGACCGGATGCCCTTCCTGTCGCCAACCAAAAAAATGACAGGGCTAACCCAAAGATGCCATAGACAAGTGTTTCCCAACCTTTTTTGTGCTGTGCCCCACCTAAAGTATCTAAATTATGCTAAGCCCCACCAAATTAGGTATAACTTTCAAAAAGAAAAAATTAAAAAAAAAAAAACACCTTTTTAAACTTTTACAATAAAAAAAAAAAACCTTTTTTAACTTTCACAACCAAAAAAAAACAAAAACAACATTGCTACATTTTCGAATTGCCTCCCTTAACAATCAAATTGCCCCCCTGTGGAGCGTGCGCCCCATGTTGGTAAACAGGGCCATAGACAGTGAAAGAAGAGATAGACAATATGGGAAAGAATGCAAACAGCCATGCCCACGCCGGGATTTGAACCTTGCGGCGCATCTGCCTCATGCGGGGCCGCCGCTTTTAGCACAAGACCACCGCGGCTAATACTTAATATAATATAAATATATAATTTTAACATACTGCGTATAGAGTAAATCCTCGTTATCCGCTGACTCCGATCCCACGGATCCTCTTATCCGCTTCTTTAACTGCAACCTATTTTTTTTTAAGAGAGACTCTTAGTGCAGTAGCGGAAAAAAATTCTGGGAGGCATATGGCGCAGCGCAGCGCTCCACCGAAGCATACTGTGGTCTTGTTCTCGTGGCTTCTGTTTTCGTTCTGATGTTATTTTTAGTTAAAGTGTTCCCTTCGATAGGCCAATGCAGGCTTGTGGGATCGCGGGAGGTAAGGCTTCCGCTGCTCGACCAACGGGACTATTGTCCTCCAAATGAGAGATGGCCGTCCTGTTTTTGTGAGATCTGCGCATGTGTGATCGATTAGTCTGGTCAGGCACTTCCGTCTGATTTTATGACAGGACGCCGCCATTACACTAATCGCTTGTTACTTTGCAAAAGAGCATTGTATTTATAAATAATATATATTTATTTATTTATATAAATACTTATTGTTAGCAACTGGTATTGAAATAACGCTAAATAGTCGAGAGAAGTTTTATTTTGGCGTTATCAACATGTCTTTCTCAGTGAAAACAGACGACGGCGTCCATTGTGACAGGAAAACATAATTGATCAGCTACCGGAAGGGCTGCGCAGTTCAAACTTCCGCCGGCCAACTTTCATTTGGAGGACAGTAAGTTGAGGTCGGGGGGTCAGCCCGACGCCCGCCCGCCTTTGACTTCCGAGAAAGAAACCCGGTACCCATTCTACAGAGGGCTGGGTAGACCGTAGGACCCATTTGGAGGAGAAAGGAGGGTCGAAAAATCCCCGCCCACCGCCGAGACCGGGAATCGAACCTGTTACCTCCAACCCGCAGCCAAGCGCCCTTACCACTCGGCCACCGGGCCCACTATTTTTGTAATTAATTTATTAAATTTCTACAATGACAAGTCAGATGTTTTAATATTATTAAATAAGTTACTACATAAGTGTTTCCTTTCTCGCTCTACAATCGTGAAATTTTGATAAAAATGAAATATCAATTGGCTTAATACTTAACCAAAATACATGTTAATCAGTAAGAAAATCTAGTCAAGATTTCTCATAATTCTCCCGCAAAGTCTTTTTTTGCTGATTTTCCCCTAATTTTACTTATTAGTACTGAATCATTGGCTTTTGAAGGATTTATTGTGAAACTGCTTGTTAGAGGTAGTAAATTACACCTTTACCTTCGACTATTGTTAACTAGTATTTGTCAACTTTCTGCTTTCGGTTTAACTCAAAAGAAACGAAATTATATATGCATGTCTGCATTGATACTACGAAAATAATGAAATAATACATAAAATTTTAAATTAAGTTGGTAGTTGAAAAAAGAAGTTGAAATAGTTTCTCCAGAAAGAACGTAATTTAAAATAAGTCTGACAAGTGTCTTAAAAAATGTATTTTTAAAAACTTTAAAAATACATTACAAAAGGGCGAATGCTTTCGAAGTCCTTGAACGGCTTCCTTGTCAATTTTTTAAGTTTTATTACATTTTTAAAGAACCTATGTTTTTGTCAGACTTATTTTAAACTCTTATCTATTTTTAGGCACGTTAAATCAATTTCTTAACAGAAAGAACATAAGAACTTATTTTTAATTAGCATTATTTTTCTTTTAGAAACTGATAACAGAATTTGAACAACAGAATTCAAAGAAATATACTTTAAAGACAGCAAGTAGACTTTTCGTATCGAAAAGCTTTGGTAAGCAGGAGATTGTTAGTTTATTATTAAATGTTTATTATATGTGCAGTTCAACATTTTTACTTGTGTCATTCAATTTGTAAGAATTAAATAACGAAAAAGCACAATTAAAATTACATAAATTATTATTTTAAATACATGCACATGGAACCGGTTTCATTTTACATGGCTTGAAACTGGTTCCACGTGTACGTATTTTAATTAATAATTTATGTAATTTTAATTGCATGTTTTTGTTGTTATTTAATTCTTCTTACTATGTAAATATAGGCACAGCCAAGATTTCTAGAAGGGGATTAACGTAAGTTTTTATTTAAGCTCCAATCAGAAACATAGTGGCGAGTCTCATCTTCAATCTTCTTAGGGATGAGGAGGCTGCATCTTTATGTGCTGGATTTGATTTCACTTGAACACGGTTATCCTTTTCAAATATGATTCAGTGATTTTCAAACTGATTTCTCATTTCCGAAAATGTTTTTGGATACTTTAGTTAATTTTGTAGTTTTTGTTTCAAAAGGCGACACTCTTGTTGATAAAATAACACTCTGGAATGCAGCAAAGTCATTTGGAAAACCCACAGCATCGCATAAAAAAAAATTCCTTTGTGAAAAGTTAACTTGATCCTACCGGTTGCTTGGAAAACTACGAAGAAGATCTTGTTAAATATATTGAAAGTCTAGAAAAAGTTAGATACCTACCGTCACTTACATCATTGCCACAATTGGTCTACAAATTTGCTGAGAAAAATAATATTAAAACTAGATTCAATTGTGAAAATAATTAACTGGTGCGATTAGGAGAAGAATGTTAAAAGTGAAATGGTCGGATCGAGTAAGGAACGAGGACGTTTGAAAACGAATAGGTGAAAAAAGGAAATTTTTAGAAACCATATGCAAGAGAAAAGCATCTTGGTTAGGACATATGCTACGAAGAAATTGTCTACAACGAAGAATAATAGAAGGAAAAGTGGAAGGAAAGAGAGGAAGAGGAAGAAGAAGGATTGGAATGCTGGATGATGTTAAAAGGGGAAGAAAGTATGAACAATTGAAGAAAGATGCACAGGATAGAAGAAAATGGAGAGCGTCCAATTGAAACCTGTCATAAAGACAGTTTACACCAGAGAGAGAGAGAGCGATTAGGCTCAACAACTTTCTGAAACGCTATCTATTGGGAAAAGTAAAAGGAGTGTCAGTTGATCGTGGTCTCGGCGTGAATCGAGTAGAAAAAAGCGAGTATTTTTATCTGCTCAAGACTTTAAAGCTTGTGGTATTTTCCCACGTACCTCAAGGCGATACCAGAACATGCCTTTGCTATTTCTGATAATGCGCAGTTAACAATCGAACCCAACTAATTCTCAATGAGTCGCAAAATCAAGATCCAGATGTTGAAAATAATTTGCAGATATTACATTGCCAAGTGTCAGCTCTCCGTGAAACTATCGCTGGATGTTCAGTTAGCGATGAATCAGGAGCCTTCTACGTCTATTTCCTTTGATTCCATCAGATCCAGCAAATGCCCACGCCTAAGACATCAGCACATGCGAAATTGAGTAGTGCCATTTCAAAACTGGTCTTATCCACTATTTTGCGAATTTTATGTTTGGCTGTGTTCTTATAGTATTTTTCGCGCTCTTTTTAAATAAAATATTTGTTTGTTTTAAAACTAATTGTAACTGCCTTAAAAATTGACTTGAATTCCAGTGTCCAGTGCAAAACTTGCTATATTTACCAGATCGTTTGCTGCAAAACTTGCCTACTCCATTTCCACCAATGACAAGCCTTCATTCATTGCAAAATGCAAATGGCTGCCGCTTAGCTAAGCTGATCATGTTATATGGTTTTTGTGGTGCAGTAGTGAAAGGTTGCAAGGTGTTTAGTTGCAATAAGTTGAATTAGTTTAAATAAAAAGTTAAAATAGTTTAAAAAGTTAGTGAAAAATAATGAATGAAACAATATTGAACGTGTTTTGAAAAAAATATCTACAATCGTGAAACCTGACGAATATATTGAAACTTTCAGAAAATTTGGAACTGTCATTAAAGTAGGAGATGACATTGACATTAAGAATTGGAAAGAAGCAGTAGAGTGTTTCGTTAAAATCCTGGGCAGTGGCACTTCAAATTTTCCCGAGCTAAAAGGTTTCTTCTTAGAAAAACCCAGAGAAATAATGTCCTAATTCGAGGTGAAGCAGGATGTAACGGATACCAAAATCTATACTCAAGAAAGGAAAAAACAATTTTCAGATATTGTTCTTATTTTCTTAAATTATTCTTGATTTATTATTCTTATTATTCATATTTCATTTTTATTCCTTAATAAACCAATATTCCATCTAATCTGATTGAACACTTATTTGACTAAATCAAAACTTGCCTTATCCATAAGTATTTGTTTCAAAACTGGTCTTCTCCATGTTGCCAGTGCAAAACTTGCTATGTGCAAAATTTAGACTTAAATTACACGAAAACTATAATTCCGATTTAGTTCAGTCCTGTTCCATATTAACTATTAGCCTAAATTATAATAACATAAAAAAATTGTCAAAATAATACTAACATTTTTAAAATTATTAGTTTTTTGTTGCTCCAGAAAAATTTTCAAAATTGGAGAAGGCGAGTTTTGAAATGGCACTACTCAATTGCTAACTAATAAAGTGAACAACAGAGAGAGAAGCCAAAAAGAGGAAACTCGTAACAATAAAAAAGCTAAAGAAACGAAAAACAATAAGAAAAGAGCGAAGACGAAATCAAATGAAAGCGAACCTCAGATGAATCATTTCCATCTGTAGATGATTCTCCAAGTGGCGAAGAAGTTACTGACAGTTACTGTGGCTTTTGCGAACTATTGAAGACTGACTGATAGTGAGGAGGTCGATAGTTATACCTAATTTTAAGGTACAGTGTATATGCTGCAAGGATAGATGCCAAAACACTATTTGAGATCAAAGATTATTCAATACGAATGACTCATTGTACCTAGTATTCCTACAAAAAATGATAGCAGGCATCTTACGCCCACGAGTGTTGCTTCTTCCCCATAATTGTGGTTAAGATACCACTTTTTAAGGTTTTAAAGTTATTTTTTTAATGATTGATAAACATTGAAGTTGATTTCTTGATTGTTGAGATTTAAAATAAATGATTGCTCTAAAGATGATATAAAACTCTATTTTTAAATTGATATTTTCAATTTTAAATTATTCTTCTCCCTTAAGTGTGCCCGACTTACCTTAAATCATTGTCTCTATTGGGCGTAAGTATGAGGGGGGGGGTCCTGCTCCGAAGACCCATACGTAGGAGGATTACTTGGATTTAGTGATAGGTTTTTATATCATTTGTATTATGTTTAAATTCGATGCTCAAGCGTTGCTCAGTTTTTCTGTATGGGTTTTAAGAAGCCTAACGCTCACCACTAACTCCGACGAGTCACACGCTCTGATACTAACTGGTTACTACTGTTCTGCCCAGTGTTCTTCCAATCATGGAGGACGTTAACTACATTACTCCATTAGCAGCATTACTGCATTAGATGTTTCCCTTGCCTATATCCTTCAACAACGTCGAATAGCATTTAACACATCCCAATATTGTACACACTGAATTTCACTATCCCATCTTCTAAGGTGAACGATTATGAAGTAACGCGGCTGGTCATTATATTTTGACTTCATTGTTTAATTATATATTTACCTACAAATCTGAAGCTAAAGAGAATAACTTTGTTCACTACACAAAACCGTAATTAATCTTACTTACTTTTTTTTCTTATTAAATGTTAGAAGTCAGTTCCGCTTATCAGAAAATAATGCAGCATTACTACGCAGTTACAATGAAACGTTTGAAATTCGGAACAGGTGAAGCAGAAGGTATTATCAATCAATGGGTAGCAGATGAAACAAATAATCTCATACAGGAACTATTCCCTATTGGATCACTCGAAGAAGGTAAACTATCTTTCCAACAAGTTACTTTTCTTAAATTATTAGAATTAATTATATGAAAAAAATTCAAGCAAAGATGCTACAGACATTTAACACAAATTCTTAAAATTGTTTTCTTCTATTTCAGATACAGAACTTGTTTTAGCAAATGCTATTTATTTCAAGGATTCTTGGGAACACCCGTTCAGTGACGAATTCACTGAGAAAAAGAAATTCCGTTTATTAAATGGAAATGAAGTAGATGTTGATATGATGAATCAAGAAGGATGGTTTCCATATAGGAAAGATGCTGAGTTAAATGCAAAAGTGTTGCAATTACCATACAGTGGAAAGCGTTTAAGTATGTAAGTATTACTATTACTCTGTTCATATTTTTTCTCATTGGTTCATTTCGGTCATTAGCAGTTTTTTCCATTAAAAACGACATTAAACACAACAGAACAAGAGTTAGAATATAAAATCATTACAAATATAAAATCTGAATGCATCTTTGGTTTTTACTTAATAGGACTTTAAAGGCAACACTTTTTAATGGGACTGTTGCTGAATAGTTGTCTCTCAAATTGTCTCAACATGGATCCAATTCAATTGCTAAATGATGAGCATCTGGAATGCAATAATTTTATATTTTCAAGAAAGTTAGTTTTCTCATATTCTTCGACCGCGGTCAACTACGACTGTAGGTTAATTCCGAGAGAATATCTTACCTGTTTCTATGAAGACCAGAGAATTGTATATTGACATCTTTTATTTTTGTTCCTCTATTTTGTTGGCTAACGATTTGTTCCCGTCACAGCACAGCCTAAGTTCTTCTTTCACAATTAATAAACGTACAACAAAAATGTCTTTCATACACTGATATATTTCTTTCGGTTTAGTAGCCGATGTCTTTCGTTTTGCTGTAACTGATGTCCTTCAACGACTGAAAACTAAATGCATTATTTATTTACTATTTACATAGTTTTTGTAAAAATATTTTCAGTATCATATCTTGTAAATTATTTCTTTTATTATTTTCACAGGCTTATTATTCTTCCAAACGATATCTTCGGACTTCCAACTCTGATGAAACAACTTACAGCAGAGAAAGTGATAACGTTAATGGAAGCACGAAAAATTGATGTAAGTAAGGAACTTCAAAAGTTATTAGAGCTTATTTCTGTAATTAAGCAGATAATATTTGCTGTCCCACACATAAAATATAGGTGATTCAAACGCATTTAGGACTTGGCTTGGATTCAGTAGTAATTAAGTATCAAAATCAGACAAGCATTTCCTATAGCTTAATACTTATTGTTAAAAAATAGTAGAAGACGAAATATCCTAAAGTAAAGTAAAAGTATCCTAAAGTATCCTAAAGTAAAGTATCCTAAAGTAAATCTTTGAGAACGAAAAATTTTCCATTTAAGTTTTGTCCAGTTTGATAAAACTGAAGACATGTCTTCTGATTTAAACTGCGTTTTTCGGACCTTGGTAATTCCATCTTGGTAAATAGCTAATGATGAATGCACATTTTCTTTCATTAAGAAAAAATATTTCGAAAAATGCTCATATTATCTTTTATGATTATCCATATGTAGTCCATTCAGTATTTTTCTGTTACTTAAACTGATTAGATTCGAGATAAGTTGTGAGGAGGCCCGATGCTTAAGAACTTGGTCCAAGCACAGCAATCTATTGATTTCACAATTGCTCAGTGTACTTTGTGTGTGTCTTTTAGCCGTATCCGACTCTTGGCGATTCTATGGGTCATCTCTCGCCGCTCTTTCCGATCTTGTGCCTTCCTTCTTAGCTGCTCTAAACTTAGGCCTGTGATTGCTTTAATCGTGTCTATCCATGTGATCCTCGGTCGGCCACGTCTTCTTTTCCCACTCATCATTCCCAGCATTATTGCATTCTCAAGTGAATCAGATCGTGACACATGTCCAAAATATTTTAGCTGCATTCTATTTATCTTCCCGCCAAGTGAAATTTCAGGTTTCATGCGTTTCAAAACCTCCCTGTTTGTAACTTTTTCTGTCCATGGAATTCGTAATAGTCGTATCCAACACCACAGTTCGAATCCATCTATTCTCCTCCAATCAGCTTTCTTCATTGTCCAACTTTCGCAACCATACAATGCAATATGAAACACTATGGCATTGACTAGTCTGCGTTTAGTCGAAAGACCGATGTCCTTGCTTTTCCACACTGTGTTCATGCTCAACATTGCTCTGTGGCCCAATGCGATTCGACGCTTAATTTCAGGACAACAGCCTTGACTCTGGTCAATCTTGGATCCAAGGAAACAAAAATCTTTCACGCATTCAAATTGTTCTCCATCGATGGTTATTTTATTATCCTTTGTTTCAGCAGTCGTCATGATCTTTGTCTTTTTGATATTAAGAAGAAGACCCATCTTTTCACTTTCTCTCTTGATCTTTCCTACAAGTTGTCTCAACCCTTCCTCAGTTTCTGATAACAAAGTTGTATCATCTGCATATCTAAGGTTGTTGATAACTCTACCACCAATCCTCACACCGATCTCTGATTCTTCCAAATCTGCTTTCCTCATTACCATTTCAGAGTACAGATTAAAGAGGAACGGGGATAAAATGCAACCCTGTCGCACACCTCTATCAATATCAAACCACTCAGTGTCTCCATATTGTGTTCTAACAGTAGCTTTTTGATCAGTATATAGAGATCTTATCATCTCTATTAGATGCACAGGAATGTTTAGTTCTTGCAATGCCTTCCATAATTGGTTATGTTCAACGCAGTCGAGCGCCTTTTGAAAGTCAATAAAACAAATGTAAATGTTTTTCTGATTCTTATAACATTTTTCCATAATCCACCGAAGGTTTGAAATATGGTCGCGAGTACCACGACCACGCCAGAAGCCAGCTTGAGAATCTGGCAGCTCTGCTTCTATGAACGGTCGAAGACGTTGTTGGATAATTTTGAGCCAGTGTACTTTACATTTATCTAAATTTAAAAAAAAAATGGTGTAATTCTGAAAGAAATTAGAAGAATCAAGCTTTGGCAATCTATTATCATCAATGTTATTATCTTAAATGTTTAAGAGTCCAGAACTAGCTGACAACATCCATGTTTGCTGTAACTGTCAAAGCATTTTTATACTCAGTAAAAAACTAAACTCAGTTTTAAGAAAATCTGGAATTATTTACAACAACACAAAAATTGCAATATACTCGCATTACTAATAAGATTCGGTTGCTCTTTGAATAGATCGACGTTGTGATTTTTATCATAAGCAAGATAAAAATAGTCTAGTGAATTCATGCATCTACAAAGAAAGTTTTCCATTCTTTGATCACGCATTCACAGAAAACAAACTTACATCAAACTTAGTAGTCGACAGCTGAAGTACAAATCTGAACAACGAATTATTCTGAATTTATTCCCCAGTCAGTATCAGTCAGTCAGTGTTTTGACAGCCAGTGTCAAAATCCAATGTTATACATCTACTGATATAAGACAAATTTATTTTAAAAATCTACAAGATGGGTTATAACTGTTATAATAAACAGTTTATTATAATATAATGTCATGGCAAAATTGGAACCCCTGATTTGTAATCAAAAAATTAAAATTTTCATTAAATTTTAATTCATGAACCTTGTTAATTAATTTAACTCTTCAGCAAATTTTTTTCAAGAAAATCATTACTTTATTAGGGAATCAGTTACCATGTTACAAAACCTTGCTGGCTTTTCTCATACTGATTTACATTTGCTTTGAAATGCTTCTTCTTCTTCTGCTGACAACGAAGCTCTGTTGTTGCTTTTGAGTCAAGTATTACAAGTGAACTGCTTTTATCTCTTCCTTTTGGAACTGTGTCTTAATACCTTGTTACCTGTTCTGCGAATAACGCCTTTTCATAAAACAATCTGGTCGAGAACGAAATTATCCTCCCAGTTCATTTGCCACAACGTTCGAGGAAGTATTCATTACTATCTATTTCTGCAACATTTCACTGGATCACTAGAAAAATTTGTTGGAACAGTTAATCCGAAGTAACACAGTTAACATTTTAACATTGGAATCATCTCATGATCTAAATAGACATTATTTGGTTTCCTTAATCATTTGATTGAAGAGTGGTAATAATTTCTTCACATTGATTTCGAACATTTGATTCGATAGAAGCAAGTAAGGAATATACTCTTTTTAAATTTCCTTATTTCAAATTGTTACGGGCATCTTTATTAAAAGCTACATAAATTACCTACTTCTTTTATTAATATATATATATTATATTACTTCAAAATGTATTATATTTTGTAACATCTTTTCTTTTCTTCTTTAATGTGTTACTCTTTGACTTTAGTTGAAGTCAAAGACTGAGCTTTGCTCCGTAAAATAAAATAAAAATAATAAAATTAAAATAATGTTTGAACATCATAAACAATCACGTGATCATTTAACCCCCCTTTCAGAGAAATGGACAGCTCCGCATTGAATACATGCGATGTTGAAAGGAAAAAGCTTTAAAAATTCTTATTAAATAAAATTAGACGTAAAAACGCACAGAACATGAATTTATTAAGAATAAAATAAAACGAAAATAATGTAAGAATCCTATAGGCAATAACCTGGTACCCAGGTCAGTCATTAACCCCCTAAATGAATTTTCCCGAAGTCGAGACTTAGCTAAATCGCTTTCTCGCACCCGAAAACGGTAGATTCATCCCATTTCAACAGAATCCTTAGACCCGTTTTCAAGATAAAATTTACACACTTTATAATATTTGATTTGATTAAAAATATTAATATTTTTCATAAAGTAAACAGCAATGATTTCATTTAATAGTTGTTAATGTTCTTCACCTTAGTTCGAGGAATTTCAATCTTTAATTATTAAAGAAATTTCAAAAAAAAAAAAATAAGATCTTGAAAATCATTATTACTGAATACCTCGTAATTTTTATTATGATTCCAGAAAGGCCAGAAATCCGTAAATATATTACTGTAAAGATATAAACGTTATTACAAATATAGCTTTCAAAATTATGGAAATTTAGTTACTTAAGCCAGATGATGAGAGTTGAAAATGTTGTTGTTGTTGTTAGCAATTCAGTCGTGTCCGACTCATGGCGATTCTTTGGACCATCTCTCGCCATTCTCTTCGAAGCAAAATTTTTCTTTTAAGTTGATCTAAGCCTAGGGCAGTTGCAGTTTTAATTGTGTCAATCCAATTAGTTCTTTGACGGCCTCGTCTTCTTTTACCACTGATCATACCTAACATCACTGCCTTCTCCAATGAAGCTTCTGACCGCATAATATGCCCAAAAAATTTTAGCTGTAATCTTAGAATTCTGCCTCCGAATGACATTTCTGGGTTTATGCCCTCAGAACTTCCAAGTTGGTGACCCTCGCTGTCCATGGAATCCGTAAAAGCCGTCTCCAGCACCACAGCTCGAATCCATCAATTCTTCTATGATCAGCTATTTTAAGCATCCATCAATTCTTCTATGATCAGCTATTTTTTAAGAGTCCAGGATTCGCACCCATACATAGCAACAGGGAATACAATAGTGTTGATCAATCTGATTTCAGTAGAGAGGCTGACATCCTTGCTCTTCCAAATCTTATTCATACTCATCATTGCACTGTGGCCTAAAGCAATACGGCGTTTAATTTCAGGATAGCACCTTCCACTTTGGTCAATTTTAGTTCCAAGAAAACAGTAATCCTTGACACACTCGATCTCTTGACCTGCAATGGCAATTTTAACACTCCCTGATTCGGCGTTGTCATAACCTTAGTCTTTTGGATATTAAGACAAAGACCCATCTTTTCATTTTCCAATTTAATCCTTTCTATAAGATGTTTTAAGCCATCCTCAGTCTCTGCTAATAGGGTCATCTGCATATCTTAGGTTATTTATCACTCTGCCCCCAATCCTGACACCGATTTCTGAATCTTCCAGGTCCAATTTCCTCATTATCACTTCTGCGTACAGGTTAAAAAGGAATCGAGACAGAATGCAACCCAGCCGCACACCTTTGCCAATTTTAGACGAATCCGTGTCTCCATATTGTGTTCTTACAATTGCTTCTTGGTCTGTGTATAGAGACTTTAAAAGCTGTAGTAAATGACCTGGCACATTTAGCTCTTTCAATGCCTTCCAAAGTTTATTATGATGAACACAGTCAAATGCCTTGTGATAGTCGATAAAACACATAGATGTCTTTCTGATATTTATGACTTTTTTCCATAATCCATCGCAAATTCGCAATATGGTCACTTGTTCCTCGTCCTCGCTGGAATCCAGCCTGTGACTCAGGTAACTCGGTTTCAATTATTGGTCGTAGACGTTGCTGAATAATTTTCAGTAGAATTTTACTTGTATGTGAAATCAGAGAAATAGTACGGTAGTTGCAACAGTCCTTGACATCTCCCTTCTTTGGTAGGGGAATAAAAATCGATTTTTTTTCCATTCTTTTGGCCATTTCTTGGTTTCCCAGATTCTTTGACAAATTGCTTGGATAGCCACTGGTGGAACTGATCTCAACATTTCTGCAGGGATACAATCAGAGCCCGGAGCCTTATTGTTTGGCAAGTGTTGAAGCGCCCAAATGACTTCTTCCAGCAAGACCCCCGGCTCTGTCTCCACTGGGTCAACATCAAGAGGCTCCGAATTGCTAGCATCTGCATACAGGTCTTTCGTGTATTCCAACCTCCTGTCCCTAATGCCTTTATGGTCAATCTGTTCCATGCTTGTCTTTTATCATCGCCTTTCGGGGAGCAAAGGGTGTTCGAATTTCTTAACTTGTTTAAAGAGGTCTCTGGTGTGACCTCTTTGACAGTCCTCTTCCAGTTTTTTGCAACGTTGAATCTAATATGCCTCCTTATCTTTTCTTGCTGCTCTCTGGAACTCTGCATTAAGCAGTATTGTCTTGTTCCTATCCCCAGCCGCTTTGGCTACTCTTCCTTATTCGGCAATTTTGATGGTTTTTTACATAGCCATTTGTTTCTTTTTTCTGGTTCTTTAAATGGAATATGTTCATGAGCTAATTCAGTTAAAGTGGATGCCATTTCTTGCCACAGCTCCTCTGGAAGTTTCTTCGTAAAGTCCAGTAGTTCGAATCTGTTTTTCACTTCAAATCCGAATGAAGCAGGTATCCTGGAGACATCGAACCGTTTTGATGGGGTAGTCTTTTTGATTTTACAGAACTTCACTTTAATGTTGGCTACCAGCAACTCATGATCGGAGCCACAGTCAGCTCCATTCTGGTCTGTGTTCTTGATGACCAGAATAGTATACAGTGAAGTCGTCAGAGTGAAAATAATTGTCTTTCCAGTCAATTCACTCACACCAAGTAAATCTATGCTCAGTCTTGTCATTTCCTGTTTGATGATGTCCAGTTTGCCTTGACTCATTCCTCGGACATTCCAAGTTGCAATTCTGTGCATTTTCGTACAGCGCAGATTTTTTCTTTCATTGCAGGCAGCATCAGCAGCTAGGCATCCAATATTTTTTTTCCCAGTTGCATCATAAATCCATATATTACTCAAAAAAGATCCTTGCTCTTCCCCAGTCACCAGATGGGTACTTACTGGCCTGGGGGGGCCCACCATTGGGTACCAAATTCGAATTGTAGAATATAATTTCAAAAATGTAGAAATGTTCAAAATGTAGAATATAGAAAAAATGTTTTTAGTCAATTCTTTTTTTAAAATGACATTGTTTTCATATGGTTCAGTCATTTCTATAATTTTTCTATAACTTTATCTCTTATGTGTTCTTCATTAACATTTATAGGTGGACGTTCAGATCCCTAAGTTTAAATTGGAAACGGAAATTGAACTAAAAGACATTCTGAAGGAACTACATTTAACTGATATCTTCTGTTACAGGTAAATAAAGGTTTACAAACATATGTGATGACTTTAACTATTTACCTCAGTATATAAATCCATGAAAAAAATTGTAATTTATTTTTATTGAGATTTAAAGGAAACCAAGTGGTAAGGCGCTTGACAACGGCCTGAAGGAGCCACGTTCAGGCATCAGTGTTTTTTCTGAATTCTCCTCCAGACTTGTCCTAAGGTCCATTCAGCCCTAGAATGGGTGCAGGGTTTCTTTCCTGGGGGAGACATGCAGGCGAGCGTTGGGCTGACTTCTGATCTCATCTTAGTCCCGGATCATAGGAGCCTTACCTCTAGTGCGCCCAGAATCCATCTGGGGCTCCCGTGGGATATACCTACCTATCTTCTTTATATAGTATTGATTTCGTAAATACAGTTAGTTTAGTTTAGCCATCGACCATCTTGCCTGTTCAGCCATTTGACGCCTTGCCATGCCCGTCCTTCAAGGGTGTCTTCTCGTGCATCAACCATGAATGCACTGCAACTGAGAAGATGATCGGCATTGCCCTCTCCCTGTATACAAAGCGAGCAGTGGGGGGAATCAGAGATGCCGAACAAGTAAATATAGAAAACATATGGGAAAAAATATTGTAGAGAACTCGCAAGATAGTTAAATTTTAAAATTTATTCTGGAGTGGCAAATCGTGATAAAAAAAATATAAGCTTACTTTAGTAAATAAAAATTAATGTTGTAGTAGAATTAAATTCAAAGATTTTTTTTTTATTTCACTTTATAATGTTACTTTGAGATAAAACCTAAATCTTTTTGATATTTGCATAGATAGTTTTCTCGTTTGAAAATACAATATATTAGATTCCATTAATTATGGGAAAAAAAACAGAAAAATTGCAAATGGATCGTTAAAATGATTTGGAAATGCACGAACTTGGATATTTGATTTGAAAAGTTAGAGCGTCATATGAATAAGTGACACTGTGATATATACGACGGCTATTTTGATTATAGACCAGTAGGAACATCACTGCTACCTCGACCCAGCTGTGATATGTCCTTACTACAGCTACGAAAGACAGCTGTATCTGCTTCTACTGTGCGTAGAAGGCTTCATGATGGAGATCTTTATGCTAGGCGATCCTTTACTTCTGTCAGAGGATGGAACTTTTAAAATGGACAACACTTCATACCATTTGAGCAATACTTCTTATCAAACACCATTTGGAAACCAATGATATCACGCATGAGTCCAGATTTGCTTTGCAGAGCGATTCCAGGCTCTGATTTTCAGAGAATAAGAAATACTTGAAAATTCCTCTATTATCCCTGAAAGGAACACTTATGGTGAAGGAAATGTTATGGTTTGGATAGCATCTCGTTAAGTGAATCTTTAGATCTGTATGTGCTCCCAAGAAGAAAAATGAAAGCAAGAAGATGCTCCTTGACTAAAAAAAAAGCATCGTCTTTCTGATGAACCCATTTTACTTTCTGATGAACCCATAGAAAATATCATATACGGAACATAAAAATGACATGATAAATACTACTGAAAAACTTAATAAATAACCATTGCCACTGAATAAGTAAATAAATAATTACTGTAATATTAAATACTGTAAATAGCAGTACAGTAGAGCCCCGATTATCCACGAATGCCGCGAAAATTTTTTTTAATTACGAACCTCAAAAAACCCCATTTTAATCCAAGCCAACAACAGGGAAAGTACAATAGGCCCTATAGTGCGAAGGTCGAAAATTGCTGACAGGTTTATTGTGCATCGTGATCCTATAGGCCTTCTCGGAATTTGTGGATGCAAACGTAGAGCAAAGGTTTCTGCTTTACTGTACATGTTTTAAAAGTTTTACATATTATGTTTTTTATACAATAAAACGTAGTTTTTAACGATGAAATATTTTTTTCGCGTTTACATCTCATTTTTAGTCTTTTTTCGGGTTATCCGCGAAGCCCTTACGAACCCAATCCGTGGATAATCGAGGCTCTACTGTACTTGAAAATAAGTTGGGTTGGGAAAATTAATTAACTCAGGAAGAAAGAAAATCGTGCGATACGTTGTTAAACACTTATATTTACGCTCTGTAATCATTACAGAGACTCAAAGCGGGATTGGAGATGGTGTCATCGTCCGGCATCAGTAGAAAGTATAGTGACGGGAATAAATCAAAGTTCTAAGTCTATTAACTATTGAATGTGCGTAACTATCGCATCCCCGAAAAGTCTAAATATCGTCAAGCGAACTTTCTTGAAGCAAAGAGGATCCGATAGGGATAATGTGCTGGACTTCTTTGTTCGCTCTTAGGCAGGTGAAATATACGATTTCTTGACAACACGATAATGGCGGTCCACACGGAGCTAGGCTCAAAAAGCAATACTTCAATGGAAGACCATTGACGTATGGGTTGGTCGGCCAGATCTATCAACGTTGATCCTATCGTTCATTTTGGGGATGTCTTCAGAAAACGTGTTGCTACCTTCAACTCCTCTCCCCAAGACCTGGAGGAACTTACAAGAACTTTAAAAGAACAATGGTCATTTAAAACAGTGGTGAGCTTTAAAAGATCTGAACTCCTAAACACAATCATCAATATAGACATTAGGGATAACCATCGCATAAATTGAGATATTTTGACCTGGTTCCTTTTTAGAGGAAATAAATGTTACATACAAATTGATCTTAAACTGGTAGCTAACATACAATAAGCTACAAGTTTTCACCAACTTTTAAAGTTTTTTTATTTTTTTGAGTTAACACGGTTTTTCTGTTTTTGTCCTTAATTAATGGAAACCAGTGTATTTACTTTAAATTCAGAAATTTTAATTAACATATCGTATTACCATTTTATTTATTTTATTATTTTATTTCTGCAATTTATATGTATATTGTTTTTTAAAAAAATCTTTAATCGAAAATGACCTTTCGAAAAGTACAGTAAGATTAAAATATGTTACTGATCTGTGCAGCGAAAAATCAACAAAATAAAAATTTTTGGTGTGGCAAAAAAAATTTTAAACATCAAAACATTTCCACTTTGTGTAAGTTTCCAAAAAAAAAAAAAGAATTCTTTGCTACCCTCTTCCAGTTTTGTTGACTCCATTTTCCCTGGTCTATAGTTTATGCTTGTAGAACCAAGTATACACTACAGCTATAGACATAAAAATAAAGATTCTTTTTCTTTATATACTAGGTCATCCCCCTGTCTCCCCCTGGTAAGTATGAGATAATCCAAGAAGAATCGATTCCAAGCGGTTATGGCAAAAAGTGATACTTTATTCCTTTTTGAATGAATTCATTATTTGATAGCGCGCGAACAAATGAAATAAAAGTAGGATTAGATATTGGGGGACCAGCAATAGTCCCATGGTTAGCGTTCCTGACTGCGAGGACAAAAAAATAAAAAAAAATAAAATTTTGTAACTTGACTTTCTCAGCAAGGGAAACTAAAAATATTAACAATTGCGCCGAACAGACAGACAGAGAAATAAAAGATTTTAGTAATATAAATTCGATTGTAAGAGAAATAGGACAAAATAGGACGAAACCTTTGCATAAAGAGGATGTAACACTCCGGAGAAGCTAGTGTTGTCGTAAATTTCACGAGATATTCTTAAGCAAGTTCGTTCGTACTTAGTCCATTGCCTATGGGAAGGATTAAATTCAAGAAAGATAGGTTTTACTTTTGTTTGGCTAGAGCTTTGGCTTTGAAGCATTCATCTTTACAAAGAGTGGAAGCTATAGTCTATGTACTCTGTGGCCAGCGTTCACTGTAGGAGGCACTGCACCTAAACTGTGAAAGATGCTAACACAGAAAAAGAAAAACACATCGAACTTAATCCTATGTTCAAATATATCAATCTGCCTTCTCACATAAAGAAGGCAAATGAATAAAGAATTCTTTGCCTTCTCACCTAATTTTAAAAATTTACTTTTTTTTAAAACCAACATATGTCTTAAAAGCAATTGATGTTTAAGAGAAAGATAACATTTTCTAAAATCCATTTCTTCATTTCACTCAGTTCTAGTATTAGAATCAAAATGTCTCATAAATTTAATACAAATTACAACTGAACTATTATAAACAAATAACAATTGTTTTGTTTTGTGTTTTAGATCTAATTTATCGGGGATAAGTGATTCTCATCTGGAAATCTCTAAAGTTAAGCACAAAGCTTTTGTACAAGTTGACGAAGAAGGAACAGAGGCAGCAGCTGCTACTGGAATTGCGGCAGTTGGAAGATCACTAACATATCCACAAGAATTCATCTGTGATCATCCATTTTATTTCGCCATTTTCGACAATGCTAGTAAATTTATACTCTTTAGTGGTGTAATTATGGAACCTAAATCTGGATGAGATTAACCGTAATGGCTGATTAAAAACATCACTTGACAAAATAAAGAAAAAAAATAGTTTTTTTAATTGTTTAACAAAGGAATTTTGTACTTTCGACATATCCAAAGCTATTTCAAAATTTCTCATTCTTATTTTTATTGTTTTTATTATTGTTTCTCCCATTATTAGAGATTTATCGTTTCTCGAAATAAAAACATTAATTATTATTATTTTTTTTCATTCATGTTTGGTTTGATCTTATTGTTTTCCTATTGAGTTCATGAACTTCGATGAGAAAACCAAGAAAAAGAACAGAAAGTGAAAAAGTGTTGTTAAAATTGTTCTAACGACTTTTTTTCCAAATAAAAAACACTAAATTTGAATTGCGTTTGTATTGTAACGAGTGCATTACAACTTCCTACCATTACTTTATTGGTAAACGACAAACTTGACCTCAAACTACAACCTTAAATAAAAACTGCAATCCTTAAAAGTAATCTTGAAAAGCCAAAACAACCTAACAGTGTTTCGCTAAGGAACTCTGTAGGGTCCAAAGATGTGAAGCATTGTAATCATGTCATGATAGAAATGATATTAACCATCATTAACAAACAATTGTTATACAATACTTCAGAAATATCTGAAAAGAATTCCAAAAAATGTCAACGATCCGATTATGAGAAATATCTAATTTCCAAATTCGCAAAAAGATACAAATGAAAGTATGAATTTGAAACCTGTAGAGATTAAATAAACTATAATGATTCAGAAATTCAGTAAACTCAATCGCCCTTATTATGAGTTGTTAATCTACTAATAAGTTAATAATAATTAATACATCACCATCATTAATCTTTCAGTTTGGTGTATTCACTAACCAAGTATAGGAAATCTATAACGGACGTAGATTGGCCATTGAGTCAAATCTCAGTCAGCATCAAGTTTATAAGAATAAAAAAATATAAAAAGTATAAAAATTAGCAACGTTTTCAGTCTGCAGCAGTGATGTAAGAATCTTACAAAGTTATTAACAATTGGAAAAGATTAGCATCAATCATTATTCGAAAACTATCTGAATAATCCTTTCATAGATGCTAAAGGGTTGTATATTTATGAAACACTAACAGCTCTTGAAAATCAGGCAGCCATCAAAATTAAAAGCAAAAAAATGTTCAGCCACTGGAATTTATGACTATTCTCTTTACGGATAATGTACACTGGTTTTGATGAATCGTATAAAATCACATCACAAGTCAATGCAGGCTTATATCTCTGAAATTCAAACCATTCTTATAGTCTTCAACAATTTGGATGTAGTGACACGACAATTCGAAAAATGGTGGCAATCGATAAATCCTCCAAGAGGATTTTTTCCAATATCACAACTTCAAATTCAATTCTCTGAACGAAATGTTAAATATTGTAAAAGCTAATTATATTTTGATTTTTTTTCATCCGGATTTTTCAAAATCAGACAAAATATTCAATCAGATTATCATCTACAAACGGAAATATCATTTATTGTAATTTACATGACTAGCAAAATCCACATAATGTATATATATATATATATATATAAAATATAATAAAACTGTTTTAACAATTAATAACAAGTTCTGTTTCAGCTATTATTCTTAGCTTACATGTTTCACTGACTTTTCTATCTTAACTCCTGAAATTGACCAGACTTACCTTAGCAATGAATATTACAAAATGAAGTTTGTGTCATTTTAAACTTCATAATGAATTTATTTCAAAATAACTTAAGTCATTAGCACTTCTTTACATCACACGAACTCAAGTCAAAATGCAATTTAAAGTTGTAATAATGAAACAAAACAAAAAAATCCTATGATCATCCTTTAGATTTCAATGTCTTTGACAACTAAATAATTACAATAGCTAATTTTGATATAAAGTGGCCAGTTTTTCTTGTAATATCCTTCAGAAGTCTTCGAGAAGTCCATGGACTGAAAATCAAACTCTGTAAAAAAATATCACTGGCACTTTTGATGATACACTGGAGTATAATTTATCAATTCCTTAGTTATAATAATGTCTATTGTACAATCAAAGTTACAGTAGTATAGTGGTATATATATTTTTTTTTTCTTATCTAAGAACGTGCCAATTTGTAATTTGCTCCCGTGGGGAATTAATCATCGAATGCCAATGTTGGGAAGCAAAATTTTTCAGGGGTGATCCCATGACAATTTTTCCAATATATCTTTCTAGTCTTGAACCTTTATCCACACTGCAGTCGTCTGACTCTGAGGCATGTTCTTCACGATGAGCCACAATTACCAAAAATATAACATGATGGAGCTCCGTCACTGGAACGTCGAAGGAGATAGCGTGATTGAAGGAAGGATTATTAGTACATGAAACAGATGGTGTCTTTTTCTTTTTGAGTGCTTTTCCATTATGCAGAAGAAGAATGCGAACTTCTAAATCTGAAAAGAAAAGAAAAAAGTAAGTTAAAAAGGAATACTAGAATGAATGGTCTTTAAGAAAATAGCTAAATATATATTTGGATTCTTGACTCTTTGGTCTTTGTAAGTGGCTGTTGTTGGCCTAATTACAGTTTTTTTAGGTTAGCAAAAATGTGATGTTTATCTTAACAAAAGTCGCTGAATAACATTACGTAATTTACATATGTGATATCTGAAACTTGTGCTACATAAAGTAAAAAGTATAAAAATCTAAATTCTCTCCAGTGGTATTGTAAACGTTATTTCTGTGTTTGAAGTGAGCAGTTTAAGGTAAAAAACTGAAACAGCCTTGTTGTTAACTTTAGAAAAATACACTCATGTGAGAAGTTATAAAGATATAAACGCTCTTATGTGTTTTTGACAACAAATTTATAAAGTAATCAAACAAGAGAAGAGAAACAAAAAATTCAATGCGTCCTACGCAAATAACGAATATTAAGGTTCAAGAAAAGAGAATAACTCTGTTTACTGCTTATCAACGTTGTATGGTGTTTTATACTTATTTAAACATAACTCACATTCTCTATTAAATGCTACTTTTTCCTTTCTCTGAGTGGTGATATTGCAATAAATTTGTTATTCCTTACAACATTTCAGTTGTTCATTTTCGTATATTTTCTTTAACTTAATCAAAATGTGTGTTCCAAATGCAGTGTTCCAAAGTTTTTGATTTGTCCCTTTAATTTTGCACGTGAATTATTTGGTACGTATGCACAAGTTACAAAAGCAAGCAATGTTTTTAAATATTATTAAATAACTTAACTGAAATTTAAAAGTCAGCACAACTAACTTAATTTTAACTTACATAAAAACTAATTAACCTAATTTGAATGGAAAAGATTAACTAAACTCACTGTACATATATTTAACAGAAAATGTACATGAATTTCAAATAAGATAATGGTTCATCCGAATATTACTGCAAAATATTTCTAAAATTAATTGAGTTATTCTTTATTTAATTATCAGTTTTAATAACTTTTTAATGATTATTTCAGCTACAATAATTAAATGAAGATGTGCCCAACCTCTCCTATTAGCCAATCTCCAATTTCTAATATCAAAGATAATAATATTCAGTTTTTATTATCCCCTGAACCTGCTTCTTTCTTCATTCAAATGTTTTAACTTCAATTCAATTCAAATAAGTGTTTCCATTTGTAATTTAGAGGTAAAAATCTCAGCGTAATATTGATTAGTTGAGGGAAATCACACAAATTTCATGAATTAAATATTTTTTATACAGAGTTATTCTTCAGCAAAGAAAAATGCAAGAGCATTGATTATATAAATAAGATTTCCTTGAACTTCTTCACTCCATTGTTCCTATTTTTCATAGACAAAGTAATTGTTGTTTTGATTGGTTCCCTTTATCTAATATGAATTCTTTTTTTTGTAAGTTAAATATTATTATTATAAAATAATATTAATATTATAAAATAATAGACTACGACTGATGTCATCTAAAAGACAGACTAGCATGAAACCAATTATTTCCAGAAAGAATATTGTTATATCTATCTTCATATATTTACATCAACAATATATTTACACATTCTCAGAACTACGCAGTCAGTGATGTTGACAACTTTATCATCGTAGAATTAAAAATTTGTCAGAGAGATGATGTAAAGTCTAGGAATCTTAATTCTTGAAAATGAACATTTTCAGTATGTTTTCACTATTAAGTTTTCCAAACACTATGTTGTAAGATGGCTTAAGTGTTTTTATTTAAAAAAATTAAAAAAAGAAATACTTACTTAATGAATCAATATTAGTTGCCACGTTTTCATATTTGAGATTAACTGCTTTTACAATGCTGAAAGACAATCGTTCACTGGTGGGCATATAATTGAGTCCCAACAGCAGTTCACCATTGTTCTGGAAAGATTAACATAAAAAGTTTTACAAAGAAAATCATGCAAATTTCATAACAAATTACGATATTGCAAATGTAGATTGTAAAATAAACATTTAAATTGGAATGTACTGAGTTTCAACAATAAACTAATTCTCTGTGTGGTGGCACAGAAACGAAGCTGGTGGTTTAAAAAATGAATGTTAAAATAAAAACAAGAAATTGTTACTTTATTGAAGAAGGAAGATTCAAAAATGATAAAGAAAGTGCTTAAATAACAGCTGTTATTAGAGAATATTATAAAAAACCCATAGTTATAATGAAGACAAAAGTTCAATCTTTTCCACAATAAAAACTGGTTTCATTAGGAATACATTGAAAAAAAGTGAAATGGTTTCGTTAGAATTGCATCATCCAGAGTTCAACTGTATCTTAAACTTCTACAGGAGCCTCTAGGGAAATTACTAGAAAGTCAAAACAGATTTCTTCCTCTTCATTTCCTTAAGTGATTCCTCTTTCCAAATGGTAAAGATTTCTTTTTCGATTGACCAATCTGCAAATGTCAATCGAATGAAAGAAACCATCTTAAAATTGAATAGACCTTATTAGGTTTTTCGGCGACCCCAAGGGCCTGCATAGGCTATAGTAGGATACGTTAACTTAAATCATTAGGTTTTTCAGAATATAGAATTTCTAAAATAAAATTAATAGCCAAATTCTAATGACAAGTGGCTGGTTTTGAAACTTACTCTTCTGAAGTTTTTTTAATGAAAAACTGAAATTTAGATAAAATGAAAACATATCAACTAAATCAAATAATCTCAAATGTTTTGGAAATAGTCGCTGTGTGAAATAATACGCAGTGAATTTTTTCTAAAGATAAAGTATTAGAATATTTGCGGTTTTGGTTCTAAAGGATGTGTTGGGTTTCTTTTCCCTATTTTGAACCATTGAGCTGAAAAATTTGACATTACACTGAAATTTCTTTCAAAATATATGAAACTGAATATATATATTTTTGTTTGACTGTGTATGACTATTTTTGACTAGCTGAAATACCTTTTGTTTTCCACTAAAAAACGTAACATCTTCGTCTCTTTATTGCACAATATTTCGTTCAGTATATTACCAAACTTCATCAGTTATTAGGGTAAAAAAATGTCTAATTAATAGTTTTAATTCTATTAACAAAGGAAGAGGCATAAAAATTAATGAAGATTGTTTTAAAAGAGCGTTAAATAACAAAAACAAGTTTAGTTGATTCATGGTTATGTTAACGAGAACACTTCTGATTGTTTTTGAAAGAATGTTTAAGAGTAGTACTTACGTTGATGAAAACGTTACATTAATAACTCATTGTAGAACATTTATGTCAACAATATAATAATAGATGAGTAATTGTTTATTTTCTGAAGTAAGATGTAACAATCTATGATTTATTTATAATATTTTGAATATTAACGTAATCTCTGTGCAGACGAAAGAAAATTCATTTCTTCTGTCTCTACCTAATACCTCATGAAGTTTGGCAATATCCAAACGAAATATTGTGCAAAAAAAAAGACGAAGATGTTATGTTTTTTTAGAAGAATATTTATTCAATAGACCACTATTTATCTTTTGTTTTATTTTTTTAAGAAAATAAGAGTTTTTGGTAATTTATATTTATATTAATATGGAATTCATTATTCGGAAATATTTTTAAGTCCTTCCAAAACTTGGCTTTCAGAAACCAAGTTGGTAGATGAAATATCCAAGGTATTTTAGCTTTTCAGCAAAAAAGCACTACATTTAATATTAGTCTATTTTGAAAGAGTATAAAAGTCTTTATTTTAAAAGACTTTTGAACAAAAGTCAGGGAACTAAGTTATTTCTTGTGAAACCGTCTACACTTTACTTAAAAGTATATATACATACCAGTGTTGGTTCTTGGAATTCTAACGCTAGAGAAACTGGATCAATGGCATCTTTGAGCATACAGTCTTGTAATGGAGCCATAACCTCTCCTAGAGCAGTTGGATTGGCATATTTGTCTCTGTCGAAGGCAACGAATTTGAGAGCACAGTCCTGAAACAACAAAAGCCTTGTTATAATATTATGAAATGTTCTTTGATTTTAGAATAATTTGAGTACAGAATCTTTCTCTTTATCAGTTATTACACATGCTGTAAAATTTTACCTTCAATTCTGATTTTGGTAATTCCAGACTGAAGACCTGGTGGAATCCAGGACTCTTTGTCTTTCGAATGGTCCTGGATTGAAACTCATTCAATGTCATGTAATGAGATTTGGATCGGCGTAGTTTTGTACAGGCTTTGAGCAAAGCGATTTTGATAAATGGGTCACAAGCTGTGGGATGATATTCTCTTCCTGGTAGATCTCTGGCTTCCTGAAAAACATTTTAATCAAGGCGTTTGTAAATTTTAATTTAGGTTAAAATAATATTGGACAGTGCAGTACTCATTTTCTTTATACTTAATATTACAATTAGAAATATTCATAAGTCTAGAAGTTAGAAAATTAAAATTCTTCTTTTACAAAAGCTAATAATAGTTGATGATATAAAATTTAATAAAATTGACCTGAATAATTCTGATGTAACTAGATTTTTTTAAAAAATACACTAAGAAAGAATCGAATTTTTCCAGTCCTTTAAATTAAAAACTGTTTGGTTCTATGAAAGTTGTGGACAGAAAATCGGAGAAATTCACAAGCAAGATTTGCTACTTTTAACGCATGGGTCTGTTTTAAACATAGATTAATAATGAAATAAAACTGATTAGTCATCAATTATAGTTTAAGTCAAGTTTTTAAAGATTGCACAGCACAGATAAGAAAGAAAGAGTCAAATATAGTGTTTGGTATTTTCTCTGAAAACCACTTCAAAAAATACATATTGACATTTTATCTGAAACAGCACCAAGCTAATTATAGAAATAAGGACGAATTTAAATCTATCTTATACTTGCATAATAAGAACACTAGCCACATCCCCAATTTCAATCAAATTGAAAAAAGTAGACCAGGCTCCCACCACTTTATCTCTCACCTTAAGGGAGTTCTGGCACATTGCCACCTCCCCTACCATCAATAATGATTTATCCAATATTATAAAAAATTATGTAAACCCATCTCACTACTCCCAATTTCACAGTTGAAAATAGCCTCAAGCTGGACTGAAGCATTCTGTTTTAACCTTTTTAATGCTTGACGAAAAGTAACAATAGTAATTTGATTCAATTTTATTACTTTTGGGATTCTCACTCAGGATAATTTAATTCCAATCTCCCAATTTTTTGATTTTATCTACATTGACATCTCGTAAATTATCTTTTTTTTTTTCTGGAAAAATTGAAATCATATACCGTATGTATTGCAACTTTTAGTAGGCCAAGGTTGTCCCATTTTTTAAGAATTGTGTTTAAAAAAAATAAAAGAAATACATATTAAGTTTGGGCATGTATCTCTAAGGAGAATATCAATGTGTGGCCAACGATATAAAAGGATAAATAATAGAAAGAACGGGAAAAAAAGATAATTTATAGGTAAAACTTCAACAAATTCTTAAAAACCGAAAGCTACTCTTAAGATTTCTCACCTTGAGTACAATGATCAGTCGTCCAATGGCACTGTCTTCTTTGAGAGTATATTGTAAACTCACAGTTAGCATTCCATAAGAACATATACTGTCAGTGCTGGGAACACTTGGAGAACCCACTGACGCTGTATCTTCTTCATTCTACAACGACAAAATACAAACAAAAAAAATCGTTGTTTACTATAAAAGAATTACTATACTATCATAGCTAATTTACGATATAATAAGAGAAAAAGAGATAAAGAAGAACTAAAAGAAGATATCCAAATTGGAAAATTTTTAAAAGATATGAAACTTAAATTTGTTTCATTTAATTTCCTTTTTAATTTTATACTGACAATTATGACGGCATTCTGTTACTTAACTTGCTTTAATTCTACCCTTAGTTTTTGTAAATATAGAAATTATTATCCTATTTATAAAAACGTGTTATAGAAGCTAACATTCTCTTGTAAAATAAATTTTTCTATTTACCCCTTGAGAAGTGGGGGAATTAGCTCTGCTGCCTGTTTCCGTGGTGGGTGTTAAACTGCTGTAAGTGGAATCTGTTGTGTGAAGACGCTTGTGTCCATAGACCATGGTTGGAGGAGGTGACTTGCAATCCGGAATAAAAGCGGACATGGAGTTTCCGTATTCGTAGTAGGGTGTGGAGCTTAATTTGGTTAATTCCACTGGTTCTGTCGTCACAATCTGGCGGGATTTATTCTTTGATTTTGCTGTCGAGAAGAATAAAAACCAATTTACATAAAGAATTTCACTCAAAATCTCAGAACTAATTAACCTCTTAGGGATGTTATTTTAATAAACCCACATCTGGAATATCTAAACTATTACTTTAAAAAAGTTAATTAAAAAATAAAGTTACCATTGCATTTATAAAGTATTTGTATTTCTAAGAGAAAGACTGTTTTTTTTTAGGAAATTTAGAACTTTATAATTTTGTTATTGATCATTAAAGGCTTTTCAATATAAATAATAAAGTTTTAACTATGTTACTAATTTATTATTGTAATATATTTTAAGTTATTTAAACAAAAAGGATTGGTTTAAATAAGATTAACATAAAAAGACAAATAAGGAAGGCACATAAGAACAAGAAGGCCACGATGACCGCTTTTCACACCTCTATGAGTCGTCATCGTGGGTTTATCTGGTTGACGAGTCCTAATGAGGACGAAACGGCCGTCCCAGATTCCCATCGGTGATGGTTTCGGGTGCGGAACCTTTTTTGTTCCTATGTGCCTTCCTTATTTGTCCTTTTTAGTAGGTTACTGACTTATAATTAAAACTTATTTATTATAAAACTTAAATAAAGTTAATTATAGGTAAGTATTTAATTTATAATACTAACTTATTATAATAAGCATTAAATTACTTACTTTTTATACTTTATAAAATTTCCTTTTTTATAATAAAAAGTCTTTCGATAGTCAATAACAAATCGTAAAGTTTTAAGGTTCTTAAAAAAAAGTTTTAAAAGTTACATGCTTGAGACTGAACGTAAGTAATGGAAGATCATATCAAAGTTAATGACAAAGTCTTCTTTTTTTTTTTTCTTAATTCTTAATGATTTCTTAAGATTGTATAGTCTGCTACTTTATTACTCAAATAATTGTTAGTATGAAATACCAAAAATACAGTAGCGTTACTAATAGAATAATTATAATAAACACACATCTTTACATCTGTATGTATCTTTATGTCTTAAAGGAATAACGTTTTATACATAAATTCCTAATACTGATTTTGTAAATCCTTATTGGCAATGTGCAAAGAATGATGATCAGTTAACTCTTAATGGCATCACTGTCCCTTTTCACAACAGAATAAAAAAATTAGAACAAATTTGCTCCAGGGAAGTAAGATTGTACTTGCACAGATCACAAATTAATTCACAGGATTTCACTTTACTTTCTATTTTTCAGTTGCCCATTATGGATAGTCACAAAAATCCATATTTAGTTTTCATCATGTCCAATTACCCAACAGCCAAGGGTAGGTGTGGGCTAAGATGAGAAGAATGAGGTTTTCGAATTCTTGAAAATGTATTTATGTATTGGAATCCTTAGTGGATATCATTATATATTTAAATTATTATTATTATGTAAAAGCTGGTAATAGAGACTTAATTGAATCATAAAAACGTTATAAAACAATATAGGCCTATCTCTCAATATTGTTTTTTGAAACATATATTGCTGGGAAACAAGAAAACCTTAACTTCATTTCTGCGTTTATTTGTATGCCTTTTCTTGAAGCTGGTAAGCCTCTTAAATTTGTATTTTGTGACTAATCCCATTTTGTTTCTATTTACAAGTAATAGATTTTGTCCTTTTTAGTCAGTCTTTAAGCTTCTTGGGATGCAGAAGTAAATTTGTCTTTATCAGAATCTGACCTCCCTTCGGAAGTGGAAGCAGAAATTGAAACCGCCGAAACATCCCAATCACTCTAACAATTCATACAAAGTGAACTTGATAACTTAGTCAGAGACTTGGATCTCCCAAAAATTAATGCAGAACTGTTAGAATCGCGACTAAAAGAAAAAAAAGTACTTGACCGCGGCACTACATTTTCGTGTTGTAGACAAAGAGAGGCAGAGTTTGTCCCTTTCTTTTCTAAAACGGGTGAACTTGACTTCTACAACAACATAGGGGATTTGATTAATGCGCCTGGCCTTGAATACGATCCCGCTGATTGGAGATTTTTTGTAGATAGATCTTTAAGAAGTCTTAAAGCAGTTTTACTTCATAATGGTAATTTACTTCCCTCTGTATCTCTTGGATACTCTGTCCACTTAAAAGAAACATATGACAATTGAAATTCATGTTAGAGAAGCATTCGTGGTGATGAGAATTCGTGGATGTTATATGGTGACTTTAAGATATTAACAATTCTCCTTGGTCAGCAATCTGATTTCACTAAGTTCGCCTTGTTTCCTTTGTCAATGGAATAGTAGAGAACGTTCTCAACACTGGGAATTGCGAGAATAGCCTCAAAGATCAGATCTTGTACCACGGGACAGAAATATGTTGTACGAGCCACTTATCCCTAAAGAGAAAGTTCTTTTGCCACTACTCCATATTAAACTTGGGATTGTGAAGCAATTTGTTATCAGTCTTGTTCGCGAACAAATCCACGAAAGTTATTTCCTTTCTAAACATGAAATTTCCAAAGAAAACTGAGGCAAAAATTAAAGCTGACATCTTTGATGGACCACTGATACGCGACCTAATGACAGATCCAAATTTCCCGTCCTCCATGAATGAAACGGAATTACCTTCGTGTTTGTCATTTACGACCTTGATTGAAAATTTCCTAGGTAACCGAAAGGCTGAAATCACAAGGAAGTTGCCGAGGAAAATAATAGCCAACTTCAGAACTCTAGGTTGCAAGATAAGTGTTAAACTTCATTTTCTATACAGCCATGTTGACTACTTCCCCAAAAATCTTGTTGCGATTAGTGAAGAGTAAGGTGAATGATTTCACCAAGATATTAAATCCATGGAAGTAAGGTACCAGGGCAAATGAAATGAAGCAATACTAGCGGATTATTGCTGATGAGGGATTCATCTCGTAATCACTGCACAGAGAATCGAAACAGCGCAAGGTTGAGCGTGACAATTAGACATTTGGAACATCTTAATCTATGTATTTTCTTTTCATAATTAATTAAGGTTTACGGATTGTTAGTTGTAAGCTTTCATAAGTTAGCTTATCGCGTTAAAATATATTTTTAAAGCAATTACAAACTTGTTTGACGTTTCTGACATTTTCGTTTAAATTTTAAATTTTGCGTTTTTATTTCAGAATTACAGAAAAACCTGATGTGATACAGAAAATCTGAATACAGAGTCGGATTCAGGGCACTTCAGTTAACTAGAAACAGTCATATAACTTCGATTATTGGGATAAATTGTATTTTAAAAAATTATAAACTTTTGATGGTTTTTTTCCTTTTTCTTTTCAAAATTACAGAAAAAACTGACGTGATACAAAGAATCTGAATTCACCTCAGTTAACTATAAACAGTCATTTTTGCTCATGAAGCAGACAAAATGTTTTAAAATGCATACAATTGTAATGAAACCCACGAACCAGAGCAAGAACAATGTTGCAATGTAAAGACGAATCGAAGTACAGTAATAATATAAGAAAACCTTTAGAATAACTGTAAATTAAAAAAAAAAATTATAAAAAAAAAGTACATTTTCAATGTAGCAATGACTGAAAAACTGTTAAGGAAACCTCAGCAATGATTGAAGCTATAAACCTGTACGATAGCCTGTATGAAATTACTATTAGGTATTTTTATCTACCACAATTAATCATTGTTAGTTAATGGAGAGTAAGAGTAATAATGCTAAGACAAGATGATCTATTTCGTGAAGATTAGCGTTTAAATGCGCCAATAAGAAAAATAAAAAAATATACATTCTTAATAAATAATGAAAAGAATTTTTTGGCAAAAAAAAAAAACAACTTACAACAATGAAGCGATTACTAAATATGTTAGGGTCAGAACAAAAAAAATTAAATATCTGATACTTTACTGAATTAGAAAATTATTAAAAATTATTGATTATAATGTTTGGATGTTATCGCAAATAAACACTATAAAATCTACTGCATCATTGTAAGATAACAGACAATTAGGAAAGAATTTTAAAATTTAAATCCTGGTTCAGTTACTCAAATAAAATTGTCAAATATTTCATAAAAATGCCAGAGTTTTATCTGCCAGAGTATTACTGTTACTATTTAGAGTAGTGTATTTTTGCCTAATGTATTTCTCATGTCCATTGCTTTAATTATAAGGTTTATTTTCAGCTGACCGAATGGTTCGTGATTAGCATCAGCGTAAATAACCAAATACCTCTCTCTCAAATGGATGTCATGAACATGCCTAAAAAATTGCCCCAAAACTTGTCCATTCGCTATTTTTCTAATTCTTATATTGGCTTTGTAACGTGAAATAAAAACTCCGTTTGATAATTCGCCAATCGTGTATAATTCGAAAACAAACTTCATTCTTAATCAATATATTGTCCGTAAATGATAAAGTATGAAATTTTTTAATACAACTACAGTTGAACCCGCTAATCCGAACCCTGCGAATCCGAAATTTCGGTTTTATCCGAACAAGTTTTTAAAAAAATTAAATTCAGATGAAATACAATAACAACTTTATTACAGCAAATTAAACGAAAAATATTACAAATAAAATGTTAGATACAAAAACAATTATATACGGTATTAACAATAATACTTGTGATATTATTCAAATAATTTTTCGATAAACAATATTACATGAAAATAAACAATAAATAAGAAAAAAGTTAAAAAAAGTTACCTAGTTTTTTTCTTTAAAAACAAAGTCAGTCAATTTCTTCTGACATAGTTTGGACATTCGGGACGAATGCAATATCTCGCCAGCGCTTCATAATCATGATATCAGCTAGCGTGGCTTGGTTTTGCTGTTCGACGTATCGTAGCACTACATCCAGTACAATGCTCTTTCTGTGTGTGAAACTGGTTTCGTTCCTGGATCATCACTTTCTTCGGAGTCAGATTCTGCTTGAACGAAAGCCACAATATCACTGTCTGAACAGTTCTGGTTGTCTTTGTCATTACGGTCAACGTTAACCCACTGAATAACGTCATTTTCGTCACTTTCTTCCCAACCTGGTAGTTGCTTCGTCATAAGAAGAATGGATTCTGTTTCTGTTTTACGGTCTTCTGTTGACGTTCGTTGATGAACGTCTTTAAGAACAGGCCTTAACTTTCTCCAGGATTTTTTTCTGGTCTCACCCTTTACTCTGTCCCACGATTGAGCAATCCAATAAATAACATCTTTGATAGTAATTTCCTTTTATTTCTGAGACAAAGAACGATCATCACCCTCAATCAGCGACAGGAGAAGCTTTTTCTTGCACTTTATGTTGTGCAGCACGCCCTGATCCATGAGCTGAAGTAATGGCGTCACATTTGTAGTAACTTTTACTGTAACATTTTTACTGTAACTTAACGTTAATAAAGACGTTTTAATAAAACAACATTACATTAGCACTAACTCAACTCATCCCAACTCACTACTCATACTCATACAGTAAGAAACACAGAAAACAGTACAGTAGGACTACGTAAGCAGGCGATTGTTTATTACCAATGGAGGATGTCACAACAGCGCGTGCTATCGATATAAGAATAATTAATTAAATAGGATAATTAAAACAAATTCCACATAACTTACTTTACACCGTCCGCTTAATCCGAACAGTGGTCGGTCCCAATTGGTGCGGATTAGCGGGGCTTTATTTTTTTATTTTTTTTTTTTTTAAAAAAAAAAAAGAAGAAAATATTGAAAATATATTGTAGAATAAATACTTACAGATATTGTCATACTTGAGGCGAGCTCTGCTTGGCAAAAGCCTATGTAGGTAGCAGAGGGGACTGACAATACATATTACCAGCACAATGGTCACTGCCACTGCTGCTGCACTCCCAGCAACTATCGCAAGTTTCGTCCAATTCGACAACTCTATTGTCATAGTTAATGTTTAGGATCTACGAAGAATAAAGACAAAGACAAAAATTATTAATTTCACTCTTAAGATATCTTACTATTGTGAAAATGCTTTCTTCTACAAATACGTTAAAACATAAACAGACAAGTTTCTATTAGACAGTCTATTTGCTTAAAATGGCTTTTTTTTTGTGTGTCTTCCAGCCATGTTGACGATTCACTGAAAATCTTAGCGTATCTTCAGTTCCACAAAGTGTTTCTAAGATAACTTACTTACTTAAAATATAACTCCTACGTATCGCGAATTGAACTGTCTGTTTGGGACATGAAAATACACACGAAATGATTTTTAAATGATACATGGCCTTGAAGATTCTACCGTTACCGATTCGATTCTTCCGGATTTTCGAGATTGTTCCAATCGGAAAGTTTCATTAAATCTAATTACTTTTCAAGCGATGGAGCAGCTGTTGAAGGAGGCGTCTATGCTCATTTGACGTCACATATTAAAAAAAAAATCTAAAGATTCCTTTCAAGTTTAACAGCAAACAGCAGCTCCCAAATTAGGTGGTTAACTTAGGGATTTACTGTTCCCATTCGAGTAATAGAAGAACGTTGCTCTTTTAATTCATTCCAAATGACGTTGTTTTCAAAGACTTTAGCTATGTCAACTGTTTTTCCAGATGGAATGACGAAATGAAAATTATTAAAAGTGTGCCAAGTAATCCACTTCAAGCACACACACACCAATCAGTATAAAAAATTCATTTTTAATTCAAAACGAATGATATAATTTGTATAAAAAAGCAACAGTGAGCATTTTTCACCATTACAATTTCATCTGTACCAATTCAAATAGCTTCCTTTTAAAATAAGATAAATAAATTTGATCATAAACATCCATATAAATACAAACATCAGATCAAAAAATTGGTGTCTTTGAAAACTTAAATTTCTGCTAATATGAGTGAACAATCTAATTGCATGATAAGATTTATGCAACATTATCGACAACTTCTATGTATGTTGACCCTGAAAAAATCCAATTCATGACTAAATATGAGAAATCTTCTATAGAAATCTTCTATCGTCATTGCTATTCAGATCTCTGAAATCGAAATTATAACTTCGTGTAATTAGAGGCAAGTAGCGCCGTTAATACCGAAATTGAAAGTTGTTTCCTTTTTTTTTTCTTCCGATTTCTGTAGATTCGTTATAATATAGTTTGATAGCTATCCTGGCAAACTATATTTGTAATTTTTATAATATAATCAGGATTATTAAATCTTTATATTTGACTCCTATTTTTTTTTCTTATTAATAAAAAGAGAAGCACATTGTACCAGAAATATAGAATTTTAATTAACACATAAAACATAAAAAGAAAAACTAAAATTCCATCAACTAAAATTTCCTGCCTCTATGAAAATTTTTATGAAATTCAGGCAAAAAAAAAAAACCCAGCAAAAATGGAACAATACAACATTTAATAAATACTTATAATAGTGTTTTTATTATATTCAATGTTACATTTATTTCATACCACTGTCATTACATATATTACATTTATTTTAGATGAATGAAGGAAATATACTTCAATATAAATAAAGAGATAACTTAATTTTGTTTTTGAAGGAAATGGAAGATCTACTTGACAATAAAAGAATTTAATACTGGAACATCTGTTTCTTTTTTTTTTTTTTTCTTTTCAATAATAGATAAGAGAAATATAGATTCGCTTTGTTGCGCAATTACGGATTAAGACTAAGTTTTAAGTGACTATAAAAGAAGGTATTCAATTTTTTAAAAACAGATTCAGCAAAAACATTACTTTGCTGTCCATGGAATATTTTAAATTTTTGGAAAAAAAATAAAGATGATTAATAGGTTGTTAGTAATTTACAATCCTCTCAGATTAAAATCTTATTCAAAGAAGAATCTAATTTTTTTTAAAAAATGAATACATTTTCCAAACAATCTAAACGGTGTTACTGTTTTATTAGTGACCCATATGGGAGCTATTGTGATAGCAACCAAAATCAGTAGCTATTGCGTTTGTCCTGTTCGTCCGTCCGTGTCTGTCCATCCCTATCAACTCTCGAACGAAAGGTCGGATCGACAAACGGACTTCACGATCGTGTTCACAGGCCCAAACAGCGTAGGAATAGGGTTTTTTTCAGGGGCCAACGCTCCCCCATGTTCGAGATATTTGGAATTGTTTTATGGGATTTCCGCTATAATAATGCTTGCTTAAATGTTAGCAATGCAACCATTTCATTTCAGTTGTCAGATATAGTTTGATGGGTAAGGTTTAGGACTCATATACTGAAGGTTGTCGTTTCGAATCCGTGTATAAACTTTTATTTTTTCTCAATATCCGCGTAGGGTATGTTTTTTTTTATCTTATTTTCCTAGCGTTTTTTTATTTTTTCCTAACTTTTTTCTATTTTTCTTTAATTTATTGTACTTCTTTTTTTTTTAGTCTTCTGATATCAAAAGACGGTAAGATCCTAAGGTCCGGCACACCTCGTTGAAGGAACTATTTTTTTCGGAAGATGGCGGAATTTAAAAATCGTTGAAATTGCATTGTTTTGAAATATCGGGGTTATTTTTCAAAACATACATCCTGCAGCTAAGCAAACCTAATCTAACCTAACCTAATCTAATTTTTTTTGGTTGTAAATGTGCCTTAGGGGAGTTAATTTGAGCTAACCTAATCTTAATTTT
>JAFIDM010000004.1:27100578-27123027 GCA_023159025.1 Thereuonema tuberculata | reverse complement strand
AAATAAATTCAATGAAACAGAACAAAAACAAACAAAAAAATTATATGTTTACTAAGTGATCGGTAATCCCTGTCTTTAAAAAATTTCTATTGTAATCAAAAATAAAATTTATTTATTAAAAAAAAAAATCAGATACTGGTTTTTAAAATTGAAATGTAATTCTATTTCTGTAATTCGTAGGAGAGGAAACTTCAAGTATAATTCAGGTACAAGTCGAAAGCATATGAAGAAACAGATGGTATTTCAATGGAGAAATGCTTTAGCACAATTCAACATAGAAAGAACGAAATGAAGAAAAAAAAAAAAAGAAGCTGATTGAAAGGAATGGAAAATTCCAGGCTATGAAAAATTAAATGAAAGGTCATATTTTCACAAATTTAGTTAGCATAAGGACTATGGTTTCAACCCTGATGACGATAATCAGAACCTAATATTATTGATTTACGATTTTATTTCTTTGCGGCTTAATGGGAGGTTGCTTATTTAAGGAACATGTGAATGCATCACCTGACGTTGCAGGCAAATTTATGAGCTAGAGAAACCGGTAGTGATCTTTATTGCAAATAACTTTATTTTTAACCTTTTATATGTGTGTTGGCTTTGAAGAACATATAATATAATAAAAAAACACAACGTTAAAGTATTGTATCGGTCATATTTTCACTTTTCTCAGTTGATTTTTATGAATTATTTTTCGTACATTCTGTTGGTGTTTGGGTTTTTTAAGGAATCCTTAAATTTGTGAAAGTCATCTGGGCTTTATTGTATTTTGGTGTTGAGAGTTTATAGCCTCGTTTTCGGTCATTGTTTTGTTATAACGTTAATTCATTCTCTTTACACTGCAACAAAACAAACAAACAAAGAAAAACCAGTGAGGTTGTGTTGAAGGTAATAATGACTGATGGAATTCAAGGTTCAAGGCTGAAATAAAAAATTTCAATGAAAAATACAATACAAATAAAAGAATAACGAGGTCAAGGACAAAAAAACTCAAATGATTCAGTCAAATGAATCACGTTCTAAAAAAACGATTAAATTTATTTTTCCTTTTGTACTTTTTTTCCCTGAACTTTTGTAATATAATTAACACTGTAACAAAACCATGAAGTAACAGGATAACTGCTATTACTTACAACATCACAACCGAGTTATTAAAACTCATTTGAATTCGGTCCATTTATTATCCTTATTTTTATTACTGCGTCGAAATGCCTTATAGCTTCTGCCTAAAGTTTATGAAATCCCTTTACATACAATGTACAATTAAAAGATTCTGCAAAAGTGTAAAGTGGCACTTTTAAAAGCAAAATAAGCTGTAATCAAAGTAATTTAGAAACTTATTATCTAGAAGCTTTACTGGCAAACTAAGACTATGAAAGGAAGCAGTGGCGTACCCAGGATTAAAGTTGGGGGAGGGGCTAAGGATGTTGTAAAGACGATGTAGGCCTATTTAAAAATAAATTGTTTCAAAGATCCCTTTCCAAAATAATAAGATACAGATGCATGCTTTAATAAAGGTTTTTTTCTTTATTTCTTTCTTGTCTTTTTCTTTATTTTTGGGTTCTGGGTGGGAAGGGGGGGCTTCAAACCCCCCCCCCCCTGGTTCCGCCCCGGAAAGGAGGAACACAAGAAAAATTTAATGGAGCTCTGAATAAAAAATAATAAAAAAATCTTCTTAATCAAGTTAATTTAACAACTAATTATCCTCGAAAACTTAAATGTTTAATGATACCTTAATTTTACTGAATGTATATGAAGTAAAGGTTCGCCACAAACAAAAGAGTTTTGGATCCCCCAGATCCATGGATGTTAAAACTCCATAATATAACATCTAATTTTTCTATTAATAGCAGGCTAAAAGTTTATTGTTTAGTAATGCTTTATACTTTTCCACTGAAAACATAGATGAAGAAAAGGAAAATACACGTTTTACATAAGGGCTTTCCATGTGATGATTCCAAAGTTTGCATGCTCTGTTTAATCTCTTTCTTCCAAAACATGTTTTTTAAAAAGCTACGAAATAAATAACGAAAGATCATCCTTTTGAATTTCCGTTAAGCTGTTTTTAAATGGTTCCTTTCATGCTACCAAAGCGACGTTACCTTCCGTTATTCAATTGAAAACCACATCATTAGAGAATCACGTTGGTTGGTCTCTGGCCGATTAGTGATGGGTCAAGTATCTAATTAGGCTTTTTGTGATTTCGAATCATTAGCAGAGGAAAGATCATGCCAGTGGCTTCGCTGAAGATAAGAACCCTCTTGTCTTCTTACGTACCTGCTTTTTAACGCCTTCTATCGTCTCGGTTCACAGAAGCTTCATTAACGTAATCACTGTTTTCAACAACAACTAAACAATCCAGAGTTGCTCAACCTCTGTCGTGAAGATCTGTGCAGTAAACCTAACACTGCAGAGAAACTGTAAGGGAAGTCTAATACTGATTCTTCGCCTGTGAAGAGCAGTAATCCCACAAGTACTTTCTGTTGAACGAGCTTTGTTAATTGTTGAACAGAATTCTGACTTTAATAAGTAAATACCTCTATCACCTTATGACTTTAAAAGACCTCTATCATCTTATACAAATTAGGAGTTTTATAAATAGTCTTTGAACAGCATGGAACATTAATAATGTCGTGTGGATAGCTAAAGGCTAAGAATTTCATTGAACCTTACCTAATCCACCATAATGATACGAAATGAAAGATTAATTATGAAAAACCCAAGGAAATGGGAGAACTCAGGGAAAACTCGTTTCTAGCGTAGTTCTTAACCATATTGACTGTTGTCAAAGAATCTTAACAATGAAAGATGAGGATTTGAAGGTCAGAATATCATCGTTCACTTGTAATTTCTTCTTACATCTCTACCAGAAGTAAAGCTGCAAAGAGTATTGTAGGTTTAATCTAACATTTATAATATCACTTAAAATGCAACGGAGAAAGGAAAAAAAAAGACAAGAGCTTCAAAAAAGTTGTTGAATGCAATTTATAGTCGAATGCATCTCTGCCCGTCTTTGATTAAAAAAATCTCAAAAACATTTATGAAAGCAAGTTGAAAGAGTGGTGGTAGATTTAAATCATTCCATGGATACTCCCTAGCAAGACAGGGATGTATTTTTCAACTCAGCTTTGGTAATTTCCGTTTCTCTTCACTCGCAGAATCAAAAAACAATAACATGACATTTACAAGTATCTGTTACTCATTCTTAACGTGATCGCTGCTATGAGATTGTAGCTTTAAGTTAACTAATGGAGTACTAACTGAGGTTAAGTCAGGCTGTCCTCCTTTCGAAGACCCCCAGTCACTCTTAATCTGTTTCTGACTCGTGGTGACACGATTCCAATTAAACTATTAGGGTAACAGCGTCACCTATTTCTCTAGTGACGCAAAGCAACTGAAAAACTCGGACACATTTCTTATTAATAGAAACTCTAACTACAAGTTGCTACAGAGAAGAACTGACATTTCAATATTGTATAAAAAGCTTCAGTCCTAATGAAAATAGTTTCAAAATTTCTTTTTTAATAAATATTAAACAAACAATTGATCTTTCTTAAATGTCAGTAGATTAATGATGATTCGTTGCTATTTTAATTTTCAATTCAACTTAATTTGAAGTATTTATATTTTCCATATGTATGAATATAGGCTATGAGATATATAGCAAATTAATTTCTGAAATGAATCTAAGAAAAAAAACGAAGATAATGTTAGTCACATATAATAATCGAACCATTTTTTTTTTTTAATTTTGTAGTGCTTTATGGCTAAATTAAAATCTAAAAATGTAAAAATCTAAAAATTTCGTGATAATATGGCTAAATTAAAATTAAAAATCTAAAAATTTTGTGGTACTATGTGACTAAATTAAAATCTAAAAATCTAAAAATCTTATGGTAATAAATCGAAACATCTGAAAATCTAAAAAATTTATAGTAATATGGCTAAATTAAATTTTAAAAATCCAAAAATTTTTTGGTAATATGGCAAAATTAAAATCTAAAAATCTAAAAATTTCATGGTAATATGGCTAAATTAAAATTTAAAAATCTAAAATCTTGTGGTAATGTAGCTAAATTAAAATCTAAAAATCTAAAAATTTAATGGTAATATGGCTAAATTAAAATCCAAACATCTAAAAATCTAAAAATTTTGTGGTAATAAGGCAAAATTAAAATTTAAAAATCTAAAAATTTTATGTTAATATGGCTAATTTAAAATCTAAAAATCTAAATTTAACAGCAAGCAGATGAATCAAAGAAAAACTGAATGTGAATCTCTGTCATTTGCAGCAACGTACTCAAATTTGTTTTATATCTTGTCATATCTACTGACGTGAAAATGGAAAAAGAAAAGAGAACACTTGAATAAATAACTTGTATGAATTCTATCACATACTTTGCAATTCCAGAATGAATTTGCTTTTTGTAAAGCGCCTTAAATACACTTTTATTCGGCTACTTGATAATCACGCCATCTGGTGGATGTTCTCATTATTATTGTTATTGAGTTAATAAGTTTTCAAGTATCACTTACGTTCCCGATTTATATTCAATAACGATGCCAATACTGGCCAAAATCAACTTAGATGAAGTTCTTTAAGGGCCAAGATGAAAACTTATTTTACGGTCAACGAATGGCAAGATCTCGACGCGAAATGCGAATTACTCTGGCATTGACAAAGCACAAATATTCAGATCGCTTCGTTAATACTAAATGCATTTACAAATTAAATCATTTCCACAATGCAAATGTAAATTTTAAAACTTTGTTCTTATATATTTCTGATATCTATCGTTTCTAAAAAATTTCTTGTTATAGGAAAAAAAAAAAATTGATCCTATGTGCACAGCAGTTAGTCGTCAAAAAATAAGTAAATAAATAAATAAATAAATAAAAATTCATATATATGTTGTTATGTTTATGAATCCTTAAAACTAAATTTTAAATATAATTTAAAATTGTAAAAATTGATTTTGGCCTTATAACCATAAGCTTTAAATAAAATTTAAAATTATAAAATTTATTTAAGTTGTAATTAGGAGGATTTTTTTTTAAGAATTATAAATACCGGTAATATAAATAATGGGAGATTTCTATACATTACAAGGACTAATTTTATTTTCAAAACAATTACCCATTTTTTTATGTCAGTTTTAGACACTACCTAAGTTCCAATCATAGATATTTACAATGTATTTTGCTTTCAAATTTATTTCAATTATTTAGAGATTAAATAACCTGTGAAAAAAAGCAACTATGAAGGATTAAAAAGTAAATTCGTCCTTCGGAAACAATTGGCCTTCCCAAAGTTAAAAAAAAAAATATTTTCTCCGACTTCGCAAAAGCGGGAGGAAAAAGAATCCTAATTCAAAACCCAGAATGTTTTAAAAATTCTTGAAACGATTTACAATCTGGATATAATAGATTAAACGGAAATGGAACAATATTTAAAAAAAAAATGAAATTCTCGTGAAGGGAAATAAAGAAAGAAAGGGAAAAAATATACGATTTCCTTCCTCGTTTTATTTCAATCTAATCTCAGCCCTTTTGGAAATCATTTTGATTTCAAAGATTATTCCACATCAAATATCGTACAAAATAAAATCACATCTAGAATTTAATGCAAATGTTTATAAAATTTAATACAATTTTAATAATAAAATGGGTATTTCCAATAAATTTGAGTCCTGCATCTGGACCTGCTTATATTTGTATGAACTAGCTTAAAGAACCCGGCGTTGCCCGGGGAGGGGGTGAGGAGTACTGGTTCCCTCCTTCTCCACAACTCTATCACCAAACCTTCCCCAATTGTTACAGATAGGGAACAATTGCCATATTGAGCCCAAATTATTTTCTAAGAGAAATTAACCCAATAAAAATGTGATCAAAATAAAATTGATCACATTATTTTATTTTGATCACAATTTATCAAAATTTTATTTTGATCCATCGTTTCTAAATAGCGGAAATCTGCGCTGAAACTTTCGCTTTTAGCCACGCCTCCAAAAAGCCTGGTCACGTGGTCATGATGTAATATTTCTCTTCATCAAGTGAGTGAGGCGTTCAACTTTGCAGGAGTTCTTTCAGAAGTTAAAAGATATTATAAATATTGTATTGTGCCGCTATGCAAAAACACAAGCTGTGCAAAAGTTGCAGAACAATATTTCTATATCTAGAAACACAATGGACACGCACAATCTATGCAAGGATTCGCACCCCGAGCTGTCATCGTGAAGAGACTGGGACGGACCGTTTCGCACTTATTAGTGCTCATCAGCCAGCCAAACTCCACCGATAACATGCTCAGGAGGTGCGAAACTTTAGCTATCCTGGCTCTTGCTCCCAAGAGCGGGACCTCTCCCCAAAGAAATACAAAACAAAAATTAATAAAATGAGAAAATACAATACTTCCTTGGCCTGCTATTCGCAAAGCACAAAAGGAATTTAATAGCAGCATTAAATAAGAACTACCCTATAAATAGGAATTATTAAACTTTTTTTAACGTTCGGAGTGAAGAATCTAGAAACACAATGGACACGCACAATCTACGCAAGGATTCGCACCCCGAGCTGTCATGGTGAAGAGACTGGGACGGACCGTGAAGTATTGTATTTTCTCATTTTATTAATTTTTGTTTTGTATTTCTTTGGGGAGAGGTCCCGCTCTTGGGAGCAAGAGCCGGGATAGCTAAAGTTTCGCACCTTCTGAGCATGTTATCGGTGGAGTTTGGCTGGCTGATGAGCACTAATAAGTGCGAAACGGTCCGTCCCAGTCTCTTCACGATGACAGCTCGGGGTGCGAATCCTTGCATAGATTGTGCGTGTCCATTGTGTTTCTAGATTGTTCACTTCGCACGTTAAAGAAAGTTTAACAATATTTCTATAGTTCCCATTGTCGCCACCAAGTCCATAAGTGACGCTATTTCAGAGATATCGCCTCTTTTCACCCCCTTGGGGGTAGTTAACCTCTATTTTCTGCAAGGTGGTAGAGAGTATCTCTGCAAATTTGGTTCCGATCAGTATTCCACAGCAGGTTACTGTGGCCCTGAGATTGGGGACGATAAGATTTCCAGCATCCCGTGACCAACATGACTTAAGTTGAGATAGGATGGTCACCCAGAAGTCCTCCCGCCTCTAACCATAGGAAGTAAACCAGATATCTACTTGACATAGAGTTGGTAAATCCTAGCAGAAAGATAATTCCTGAACAAACCCAAACCCCTTGAGCTTCATAAAATTCTATTGTGGACACAGACAGACTAAAATACAAATATCAATCGGAAAATAATTAAAACATTTTTTAACAACTTATAGTGGATTAAAATTTGGATTTTAAGCATATAGAAGTCAAGTTTAAAACATATTTTTTTTACTGTTTCTTTGCATTTAGTTTTGAAATTATTGTCTGGATTACATTTAGTTCTAACTTCTTGTTGCAACAAATGTGATTTAAAAATATCGTGACCTTTTCTCAATTCGAGTCAAACTAAGGAAGTCAAATGTCAACTGGAAAGTAACATGAACCTCTTTTAAAAGGATTTCAAGGTTTGCTATTTACAAAGTTCGTATTTTCCTATTAAATAAATACTTTTAGGAAGAAAAAAAAACTTGTATTCCGAAATACATTTCAAAAACTATAAAAGCTAAACCATAAATATTTTATTACCAGATTACGAGCTGCTTTCGTAGAAGAATATTGCATCTCGATCGGTTTCTCAAGACCTGAATACACTGTATAGAAGAAATATTGCATGTCGCGGGCGAACTTCCGAAAATATGATACTCTACATTTTTTAAAAACAGAATTGAAATCAACAGGAATTAACAAATCAACTTTGAATCCTTATGTTATTGTTTCTTTTTTTTTTTTCATTATTTAATTTTTTTCCCCACAATAATTTTTTATAGTATAAGTAGATGTAATACAGATACAATATATTTACCATCTTATGATTAGTAATCTCATTCAGAAATTAATCCGTGATAGAGAAGCCAATTTAGTTTGACAGTACAAATGAAATTTATCGTGAGTTAGAACCTTTTTATATTAAAGGAAAGCAAGAACGCACATAACTAAACAAAGCAAAAATTCACCGAGCTGTTTTTCATATTTGTACTGGGAATCGGAGTTGTACTGAACCTTCTTCACTGAGATAGGTATACTGGACGGATCGGACTGATGAGAGTTCAATAAAACTCGAAACAGTACTGTCTCCGATTCCCAGTACAAATACCAAAAATAGCTCAGTGAATTTTTTATTTTGTTTAGTTGTGTGCGTTCTTGTTTTCTTTTAATGTAAAAATTTACTTTGTAAGGTTTCTAATTAAGTAATTTTTATTTTTCCTTCTTTTAAATAATAACCTAATTACTTAATTAGGAATCTGATAAAATTTTAAAATTTGTCTTTACTTTTGTAAAGAAACAGATAAAAAAATTTAAAAAAAAATCATGCACGGTAAGTTGTAATATGAGGCGTCGAAGGCCAAAAAAAATGTTAAAAGCTGCCAATAGACGGAGACACATACCATCTGATCGTAGCATTAGCTGTGTACGGTTTATGGAACAAATAAATTTACAATTAAAACCTGCATTAATTAAGTATTTATCCTTAAAATAATTAATACTATGAGTATTTTGCTATTTATTCAAATAAATTTCTAATTAGCCATATATTATCAACGCTACAATTTTTTTTCTTCCCAATATCTTTATAATCGGGTTATTTCTTTCACACGAAAGGATGGACAGACAGACAGCATGTCGACAATAACAGCCTTTTTATATAAAGTTTTTTAAATTCCTACAGGTTTATTTTCAAAATAAAATATAGGTTTTGGAACGAACGGAAATTCGCTTAAACTTGTTTAGGGGGACTTTTTGGTCATGAAAAATAAGGTCAGTGTTAGTGTGTCCGTGACATGAACCTACCATGAAGACAACAACAGAACTAAATTTCATAAAAGATCGACCTAAATCTATACAATACGGCTACTATTTTTGGGATATCAGAACATCCTTTTTTTCTGAATGCCTGCAACGATTTCGGAAAAGTTAATTGCGATTGTAGATTCGTCTCATTAAAATGAAAGTCTTTCGTCATTTCCAGTGTCATGGTTGTTGCGGCGCTTCCAGTGCATCGCCAAATGAGATGTTCTTTTCCTATCAAATGATTCGAAAATTGTTTGCCAATTTGGAACCGAAAAATTGCGATTCATTTTCGCAACGTTTTCCAAATAACCCACATTATCTCTAACTATTTCAGTGAAAACGGAAGAACATTTTCACCAACGCTTCCAATTTCAACGTCTTTCTAAAATTACCATGAAATAAATTGCTTAACTTCACTTCGTGCCCTTTTCATTAAGAAAAAAGAAATATCTTTCAGACATTTCGAACCCCAACTAACATTCTAATTTTGAATTCTCTATCAATTTCGTAAGACAGATTCAGTCAAATTAAAAAAAAAATTAAAAAATTAAAAAAAGTTCCTACATTTAGAATCCTGAAGCCTTATATTAGAATCCTCAAATACAAGTGGTAAAATAATTATCAATTAATTTAGCTCCATTATTAGATGTAACGAGCCTCTAAAAGTTATCTGATACACCCCGTTTTTCTGCATATCTTGTGTGAAGTTCATATCTCAGTAACCAATCGATAAAAACACTTAGACTATATCTCAGCTGGAAATTAAAACTTGAATTGATTAAAAACCAACGAAACTTACTCTCTTAAATGCAAATACTTAACATAAAATAAATAACTTCCACAACTAATAATAATAATAACAATAATTAAATGTGACCATATTTAAATATCCAGAATTCAAAATTTCTATTATTAAACTTTGTTTCTTTTTTTAAGTATTATAAGTACTGGTATATCTCATGGGTGGAGTGCACTGGCCCACAGGAACTCTGGTGATAAGGATCCCAGCGTTTCATTGATCCGAGATTGAAATGAGGTCAGGTGGTCAGCCCAACGCTCGTTCGCTTTATAGGAGATCTTAAAATAATTGTTATCTATTTATATAAAGAAAAGTTGATTTTTTTTCTGACCCAATCTCCTCCGAAACCATAAGACACAGAAATACAAATGTGGTGGCAAATATTAGGTATACCCACATTTTCATTGTTATCCACGTGGGTCAACAGGACGTCACGTGACTTACGATCAAACATGAGGTCTCCGAGATGCGCTCGCAGGTTGTGAGAAAGCGGTCGCGGTCACAATTTTGGGAGAAAAATTATCTCCCAAGATCACGTGATCGCAGGTTTGCTAGTTTAATTATAAATGAAAAACTGTATTACAATTTTTCTCTTTGTAAAAATCCATACTATAGCAAGTACATAAAATAACAAATGCCAAATTGATAAACATATTTGAAATATCTTTGAGATTTATCTTCAACAAAATTAATTTCAACAAAAACATTCCACAATGCTTGATAACTATAGCTACGTGAAAATGGACGGAAATTTCCCTCATGATTCTAACTTAATGGACATAAATGAACGGAATGCAACAGAAATTTATCTGGCTTCGTCACTACTTTACGGCGTTGTTGCTCTATTCAAATCCATGAATTCCAAGAGAAGATTTTTTTTTTTAACAACAATAATTGTTAGAACTTCATAGAACTTCATTGTTTGCTTTTTGTCTTCCGAATGTTGTAAAAAGCTTTCATTTATAATATAAAAAAAAAACTTTTTTATTATCCAAAATTTAATACCCCATTCTACGGTTAACTTCGTAAAACTCATAGTTAAAAGTAAACAATTAAAAAATTGTAATAATAAATAAAACAAATTTGCAAAATACCATAAACATTAAAGAACTTTGCTACATAGAAATTAACCAGATTAAAAATTATATATTTAAATACTGGTCATTTATATATAACTAATTGTAAATATAAGAATCTACGTTGTAAAAAAGACCGTATATTACCATCTTTATTTAAAAAAATATCTATAACGAATACTTCAATTCAATATTAACGTAAGTAAATAGATAGTGTTTATTCTATAATTCTGAATATTTTGCAGATTTATACGTAATAATAATAAACTAATAATAATAATAAAGTGTTACCTGATGTGAATCCATCTGCCATTACTTGGCTGTAAACTTTGAATTCGCAAGCGAGCAGAAAAGGTAGGGCCAATAATGGAAGGGGTTCAACTAATCATCTGTGATTATTCATTCACATAAATACGAATTATCTCTACCTCCGTGCAAAATGGGTCCAATCCAGTGCTTAGGTAATGAAGCGCCAAACGTTTTCTTTTATTGATATTTTTCCTGTATATCAACCCCTTTGTAAAAACCGTTCCTATCTTTCCTCAATTATATTAAAGTATGGATTAAAATTATCTTCCAAACGTTTAATGTGGACTACTTTTTTTTTTATTTAATCAACCTAAATTTTTATTGGAATGAATGACGAATTTACAAATAAAAACTAGGTCCAAAGTCGCAGAAATAGAATACAATCCCGTCACGCAATGACGAGCGAAATAACACAAATGAAATATCATTACTTTCGCGAGAAAAAGCAAAATAAGTCAATTAAACACTCGTATCTCAAGGTTAAAACGGAGATCTATTTCATAATTCAAAATCTGAAGCTTTACTTTTTATGTGAAGGAGTTCTCGAATCTCCCGCTATTTAAGAATGGCGCCACAATCATTTATTGGTTGTTGCTGGGTTTTTTTTATATACATAGTCAGAAAATATTTTAATTACTCCCTGTATTTATGTCTCATTATTTGTAAATATTTTTTAAATGTAGATTGACTGTATCCGCCATCTTTGGAAAGCTTTTTAAAACTATTTTGATGATAATTTGAAAAAAATCAATGAATTAAACTTCCACCTGTATTTTCCTTCTATTACAGTATTAACGAGCTAAGCATTTTTCTGTGTGAAAATAAAGCATATACTGTAATTAAGGGAGACCCATTAAATAAAAAAAAAAAAGCCGAGGACATTGAACATGTGCCTAATCAATTTCAAAAAATTGAAATAATTTCTTCAATGAAATGTCTGTGACAGAAATCGAACGTGCAACCTTCTGATTCGAAGTCAGGCATTTTATCCATTAGGCCACGGGGACTACATTCAAATTATTGTTAAATATCTCTTTATCACTCCCTCTAAGTGTGTGATGCAATGAGAGAAGAGCCAGAGAAATATAAAGCTCAGAGTATCTTAATATTATTTGTAAAGAAGAAAAAAAAAAAGGTGAAGTTTCGGAAATTTTTTTCCTAGACAGCTTCTGACTCGATCATCTTCAACTTTGCATATACTTTAGTTTATAGTATCTACTACACAATGAATAGTTTTATTTCTGCCTATCGACTGAGTCTACAAACGGTCATAGATACGGTCGAGTACAAATATAGATTGTATATAATAGATACTCTTTGATGTCCGTTTGCCGATCCGATCTTCCGTTCGGGAGTTGTTGGGAAGGACAGACACGGACACACGTACGTCTGTCGTACAAGACAAACGCATGCAATAGCTCCCAAATGGATCGCTAAAAATTAAATATTTAAATACGATTTAATCCTACATTAAGTTCAACATGTTACTCAAGGATCAGAATTAAGATTTGAAACTTACAAAAAATAAGGGAATTAAAAAAAAAAATTATTTAAATTAGTCTTTTTCTTCTTTTTCGATTATTGAGAAAAAAAATTAAGAAGTTAAGTATAAAAAGATACTTATTTTCTCTTGTTAATAGTGAATTTTATTTCTTCACAATTTCAAATTGCTTAATTGTAGAAAATCAGGGTCCGGTCTATGTATATTTTGCTAAGCATTTAATTGGAATGTTTTTAATTTTTGTTTTACTACGCAGATTATTATTAAATACAAATTGCTAGAGGTTTTATGAGTGCCTCGATAATATATGGCAGGTTAGGTTCCAGACCGCAGTCGTAAAGAGAATATCGCCTTAAAGAGAACCGCAGTATTTTTTCACTTGCCAGTTCGTATAAAAATCTAAAAGCATATTTCAGTATCATTTCCTAAGTGCGCAAAAGTGCTACGCCTAAAGATACGACGAAAATACTATAAATAGACGGACATACGGGTAACAAATGGCGCCGATCGACCTGCGCCGATTTAGCTCGGGATTAGCTGATGTGCGCATTGCCATCTTAAATAATACCAAAAATATAATTGAAAAGTGCCATATTACAGGGTGACCAGATTTTTACATTGGCAAAGCGGGACACCATTGACCGAGGGGGGGGGGACCGAAAAGAAAAAAAAAACGGAATCTCCAGTTCAACAATCAAAACAAAAAAAAAAAAACGGAATCTCCAGTTCAACAACCAAAAAAAAAAAAAAAAAAAGAAATTCAATAACCAAAAAAAAAAATCGGGACATTTTTAAAACGCGCGGGACGCGGGACAAATTGTTAAAAATCAGGACTGTCCCGCCAAAATCGGGACATCTGGTCACCCTACATATTAGTATTTATAGATTATGAAAAACTATTTGTTAAATGCTGTCGTCATGAGTAATTCACTTTTTATTTTCAATTACCGTAAGATTTACTGGAGCCTACAACATATCAATTCATTAAAAACATTACACACAAAGTTTTTAATGTTTTTAATGAATTTATCTTATTGGACACGTAAAAACGCACCTCGTATTACAATATTTCATTTGAACTTTCATTCGGCAAGTTTTCTACCAGTTCTTCTTATCTTTCTAGCGAGTGAGCTCTGAAATCTCAACACAATCTCAACCTCAGATGTCAAAGTAATTAATATTTTGTCTAGTTTCGGTCCGCCACACAACAGTTCATATCAACCCAATCTTCTAGAATATTCCTAAAAATAGAATCTATTATTAAACGAAAGAGTTTATTATCTTTCTACTTTTTCAAATCATCTTTTAAATAAAGAAAACAAAATACATTGTAAAAATAATCTAAGTACCAAAGCTTACTTAGATTATTTTTACAATGTATTACCAAAGCTTCTAACAAAACTACTGAATTAAATAAGAATTGCTAAAAAGGCTAAAAGTTGTAATAAACATAATTTATGCGTTAAATGTAGTGTTGTTATAATAGTGCGAGTGGAAACATTGCAATTAACAATGAGAAATTGCATCAAGAACGTGTATATGATGTATGTTAAGATCTGTACTATGTTTGTTATAGTAGATTTTGGCTAATTACTAATTCAGAAACCATCGGGGCGTGCGCACAACAACTCACCAAAGTTTCATCGCAATCTGATGAATGGTATAGGAACGCATACGGGACAAACAAACAAAGAAACATTCACTTTTATATATTAAGTAGAATATTTCATTCTATATTATCAAATCTTCTTTTGTTCTAAATTACTTTTTCAAATTCTGCCATTCACCTTTCATTAAACGATCCCTCTTTGCATAATAATTATTCAGAATTTCCTTCACTTAGGTCATTTTTTTTTTTTTCCTGAATTCGCATTTTTTTTTCTTCCAATTGTAAAAACGAATGATGAATATTGTCGTGCGCCGCCAATTCATAATTAAATGTTGTCTGAGCAGCTAAGATGAAAGACTCATCAAAATGAACGAATTCAGGGTTTTGAATCAGTTCATTAACGAAATCGCTGTTCAGTAATCACATAACGTAAGAAAAAAACGAATTTACATTCATTACCTGAATCATTGACAAATTCTATTTATTTATTTATTTTTATTTTTTAATTTCTCCATACATTTGATTAAGAAAATAATTATGCAAAAACGAAAAAAAAAAAACTGATTTCCGGATTCAGCGGCATTGATGTTTTGATGTTCCTGAGAGCCCTACGACTGTCTTCCGCATAACAAGTGTGTGTTTGTCAACGAGTCTTGTTGGCACAATAGCTCAAACAATAAGTTTAGTTAGCGTCCCAACTTCCGCATGATAAAAATCGGAAAAGCAATTTCGAACAAAAAAATATAAAAAGGAAAGAAAAAAAAAATCAGTTGTTAATAAAAAAAAAAAATGGAAAAATTTTAATGAAAAAAATGTGACTTGTGCATTTGGAGACTTTCAATAATTGACAATGGCAGGAGTTTTATAGGAATGCCTCTTTATAAAAATTTAATCTTTCTATTAGTTTCATATATTTCTTTCGTTATCTTGATCACAGACCATGTTATCTTGATATTTCCTCTCCAATTCACATTAAGGATCATTACAATTATTATAGTAATTTTTTATAATATCCTGTGGAGTTAATTACCATGAGGATATTAAAAACTTCAGGTTTAAGAATTCAGCTATAGTGTTTTAAGTTTAATTAAAACTTGATTTTTAAATTTGATTTACAAAAATTTGATTATAAATATATATATGAATCAAGTTTTAAAGAGCTTTGTCAGGTAAGGTTCTAACCACGTTACCAAGAAATGATTCATATAAAATATATTATACGAATAAATATAAGAGGAGCTCATATTAAAACTCGCATTTTGCAAACCTCATAAAGAAATATTTTAAACTGTGGCAACAGTAGCTTTGTTGTTAAATTTTCGCAATAATGCTACAAATATTATTGTAAGGCTGACGATTTGAACTATATAATTATTTGAGCTTGATATCTGAACTATATCTGGGTCTTACTATATTTTGAAAAACGATTCCAAGCCAAGATAATGGGAATTCACTGAAATATTCACTGAAATATGATATTGAAGAATTTAACTTTGTAAGATCTGATTGACGTCTGAACTGTGCAAATTTAAGGTATTGTATTACAAGTCTAAGATAAGTTGACATCTAATTTTCATAAAATCCTCACAAAATTCTGGAAATTCAAGAACTTGGAAATTTACATAAATACTGAGAAATTCTTCAACAAAAAGATTTTAGTTAGATCGTATTACACTAAATAAAACTGAAAGACACGCCAGGAATCACAGGTCATTAATTTATTCGGTTAAACTTCAGAATACGGTACGCCCAATGGCCGTCGCACAAATTTTGAACGTGGTGGATAATGTGAAACGAACAATTAACTACTGAAAAGTAGATTGTTTATTTCAATCTACTTTTGCACGATCTAGTTTTGCACGATCTTTTACTAGGAAAACTAACCATCATCTGGCTAACTGCGATCTTGAGATAACAATATGCGCCAAGTCAACAAGGAGGACGGCCTTTGGGGGGGGGGGGGTACCATATAGCTGAAGTTTAGCCATTTATTCTTAGCGATGCTGACAGAGTAGGATAGAAAATACAAAATTTTAATTATTTGATATTAAATCCAAAAAAATATCAAATTTTAAAGAAATCTTTCATAAAAAAATAAACAAAAAAATTACTGTAATCATTGAAAAGTCCAAGCTGTTTAGACCAAACAATTAAAAAAATTTAATACTTTAATATTACAGCAAGTATTCTTTTCAGAATGTAAAATTGGAATAAAACAAATAAATAAAAAATTGCGAATTTTGAAACAAAAAGTTATATTCTCCGAATTAAAACTGAAACAAGTGATTATAAATTTGTGCTAAAGCATAAATTTAAGGGCAACCCATAATAACATAAAAGAATTAAAAATAGTAATAAAAAAGGGAAGTACAATAACGTAAGAAAGTTAGGGAAAAAATAGAAAAAAATTAGGAAAATAAGAAAGAAAGAAAAAAACCACGCGGACATTGAGAAAAAAAGATTAAGAGAAAAAAAAACAAAAAAAGAAAAAAAAAGTAAGACATACGGGTTTGAACCAACAATATTCAGTATATGAGTCGGAAATCTTAACCATCAAACTACAGCTGAGTTGATTGCATTACTAACATTTAAGCTAACAGTGGAACTCCAATGAAAACAATGCCAAGTATCTCGAACATGAGGTAGGGCGGCGGTTTGACCCCTGAAAATACCCCATTCCTGCAGTGTTGGGTCTCTGAACACGGTGGTGAAATCCGTTGTCGATCGGACCTTCAACCGTTCGGAAGTTGTTAGGAGTGCACAGACACGGACGGACAGACAGGACAAATGCAATAGCTACCGATTTTTGATCACTATCACAATAGCTCTCAAATGGGTCGCTAAAAATCTTACAAATTTTAAGATTTTTTTTCAGTTTTTACAAAAAACAAAATTTTACAGAAATTTTATTCTACAATGAACTGTAAATTAGATTAGCACTGTGCAATTTTCAAAGAATGTCACACTTTATATTTGTGACACGCTTTATATTTGGCTCATATTGTGCTATTCTTTCGAACAGACAACATTCAACATTCATCCTACGACTAGTAATGCTTTTAAAACGCTCTTTGTAAAGCAAATACATAAAGCAAATGTGTCACAAAATCTATAATTTCAGCGAGTTAACTGTAGTAAACTTATATTTCTCTAAAATATTTATTATGTATCTGCACAGTAATAAATTGCATGAATGGGTTGATGGTACCCTTCAAAAAGTATCTCCTTTTCTTTGGGAGATTCAAATAGTTTCTTGTAGTCCTATTTATAAAGAAAATTGCATCAGACTACTGTAATCTACTATTAAGATCAACTGTCGTAGCTCTTCGCAGCCAAAACGAAGTTTTAAAATCCTTTGTGTTTATATATTTATGAATTACTAGCGTAAACGCCCCGTCAGCAATGATGGGAGAACAATGTGACGGCTTTTAGTTGAGACAGAGTATTTTAAGTAAAAAAATTTTTCTGTGTTTAAATATTATTAATTTCTTGATTCATGTCGAGAATGTCTCTAACGACTCTTCAGTTCGTTGTTGAGGGCGAGCTTCTGTATCTAATGCCTGAGCTTGTAGTAGGCTAAAAAAAAAAAAAATATTGAAATTTCAATTTTAATCTAGTAGGCTTTTAATGAGTTATTTTTTTTTTCTCTGGCTCTTCTCTCATTGCGTCGCACACACACACAGAGGGAGTGAAAAGAGATATTTAACAATAATTTCAATTTAGTTCCTGTGGCCTAATGGAGAAGACGTTCGAATCAGAAGGTAACATGTTCGTTTCCTGTCGCGGACGTTTCATAGCAGAAATTATTTCTGTTTTCACAGGAAATTGAAATTATTTTCCAAACACAGAGGAAGTGCGTTACGGAAGTGCATTAGACACAGACAGAGCTGGAAAACTAAATAAGAGATGGATAATTCGATTCGTATCTTTTGGAACTTGCGGATAAATGCGAGATTCAAATCCCGGATTAATCTCAATTAGATGGAAATTCAGCACAAAACACTGAAACAATTCTACAACTCAATAGTTTTCATTACAAAGGAGTAAGAAATTAGGTCTATACTTTTTATTTGATCTCTATATTTAAAATAATTGTTCTTCCAAGTTTGAATTATAATATCTATACTTTAAGTATTAGGCTTATCTAACTGTAGAGAGAGTGAATATTATATATCCATATAAGCCTTTTTATACCCTTATAAGCTTAGCTGTTATACGTTTTATCTAAACTTTAATGGAGAAAACAAAACGGTTAATAATAAATAAGTTCGAAAATCAGTTAAAATCAGTACATTGTCCTATAAATCCTTTTGTTTATGATTAATAATGGTAATGAATAGTCAGTAATTATTTAACTACAGAAAGGTAAAACTTTACTAATAGGCTTAGTTCTATGAAAGGTTTAATCCTTACTTTGTTAATATTTGAAATTTGAGTCTATAGTACACTAAACTAAAGCAAAATTTGAAGTTAAAATACAGTTGATTAAGAAAACAACAATGATACAAGAAATTTCAACTTTTCGATTGTCATCAAAATAGGACAAAATCCAGGACAAAAACCATTTCATTGAATAAAATAGAATGAACTAAATAACAGATGAAGCAACGTACTGAGGGTGGTTTTATACGAACGGTAATCAATAAGAAACTGGGTGAGACTGTTTTGAAATTAGAGTGGAAAGAACAGATATCTGTAGAAGACAGAGAACTACAGGAGGTACACATCTGTAGGGCGTAAAAACTATAGATATGATAGTCGTTAAGGGTAAAAAAATCAACAACAACAAAAAAGCTTATAGCTGAAATGTTAATGGTGGATGGCTGTTGAAGTGTTGAAATGGATTTGTGTATAAACGAGATTCACAAATGATTCGCTTAACGCCAAAAACAACAATTGCACGCTTTCGATTAGAGCGCCATTATCACGGTATATCAACAGCAAGATAAACAACTTATCTGGAAAAGCTAAAAGCTGTTATTAGCCCTCTACTGTTTGTTTGAACAACTATTTCTGGGTCTTACTACCTGTTAAATGGAATGTAGGCACGTTGACAGATCGTATTATCACGAGGCCATTTTAATTTCAAACTAATAATTTTAAAAATCAATAGAAATGGGAGAATTATCGACGTGCTATTAGAATGTCTTATTTGAAGGAAATTTCACGGCACAGTTCCAAACAAAAACCATATATGCTCCCAAAGAAAACGAAAAGTCTAATAATCGTAGAAAATTTTTTAACTTGTTTTGTTCTTCCTAATACTTTAAGCTCGCTAAAAGATGGCTAAAGGGTTCACGTGGCTGCGACGTGCGTTTATTCAGTATAATTTTGCTTGTGTTATTGTGTTTTTACGCTTAACAGCGTCTAAATAGAAATTCAAAAACAAACTTAGGCAACATCTGCGACTGGAATTCTGAGCCTCCAGGCATCAGATACATCAAAATGGGTTAGAAAGAAAATTCCGTTAGTGGAGACTCAGAAAGACATCACGGTTTGATCGGTTTATTATCCTTAGAATAATGGACTTCAGAATAGGCTAAAAGCTTTAAACAAATATTAAAATATTAAAAGTGAGCCCGGAAACTAAGTGGTAACGCGTTTGACTGAGGGCTGAAGGAGCAAGGTTCAATAACTGGCGGAAGTCGGGAATTTTCGGACAGGTTCTAAATCCACCCAGTTCTCTGAAGAATGGGTACCAGGTTTCTTTCTCGGAAGTTGAAGGCGGCTATCTAATCATCAGTTTACTACACACTTTCTAATAAAGTAAGCGCTTCACTCATCGCGCTTTTCAATTAAACCCATGGATGCACAATATGGTATCAGTTTCGTTCATTCGGCGCTTTTCAGCATGACGCTGTCACGCGCTCGCAGGCATTTTGTTTGGTTGCATTCAGTCTGTTTACATCGTGCAACAATGCATCTCTTCGTATTCGGGCAAGATTTTGGACTTTTATACATACAGGCAAGCGAAAAAAAAGGGTGTGCTTCGCTTTTCGGCGATTTTCGCATTTCAGCGGAGGTCTAACCCGTCATATGAGCGGATCATCACTGTAACAATAAAAATTTAATCATTATTGATAGTTTAATCACTTAATTTTCTTATTAAATTAGGTGATTAAGCTATCAAAAAATGGTTAAATTTTTAATAATTAAAGACAATATCTACGTTATACGGAAGACACTACATGCATTATATTAACTAATAAAAAAATGTTCATAGTTTTAGTCATACTTTTTTTTTTTGAGCTTCTAGAACAAATTCCTCCAATTCCGGAGTTTCAGGAAAATTCTAGTAATCGCGCTTGAGGTGCAGAGGGATGATTTTTCTGTGATTTATAAAATCAATTCTTGATGCCCTTCCGTCATGGCATTGTGATCAAGGCGGCGGCCTTCCATGCGGCTGCTGTGTTGGAACCTCGGTTCGAATCCGGCGCGGGGCTTGATGCTTCTTTCTTCTTCAGTGTTTGCTTAGGATGACAGAAGTCTGACTGCCACCTAACGGTGCCTTCTGGACTGATATCTAAGCGACAGCAGCATTTCTTTTCCATCATGGAGTGTAATTCTTCATGATCGATGATCCAAGATGGATCCTGGATAGGACAGCAACAACAACAACAGCATCATTTCTTGAACGAGTGCAGGGAACACATCAGAAAAACCCCAAACTATCATTACTGTGTTAGTTCTTCATAAGCCACATGCGTATTTGTTGTAAATATAGATAACAGAGATGATAGAGCCATCGGATCTTCTTAAAAGTGAGAATTTAAACGAGAAAAATCAAAGCAGAAGACAGACAATTAGCGTACTTCAGACAAGTTTAAGTCTCTTATAAAAAAAATAGTTCAGACAATTAGTGTTCTTTTGAAGTAGACGTTAGATAATAAAATTCTACAGTAAATGGCCAATGTAGATACTGGAGAATATGTTTGATCATAAGGATTTACACTGTATGTACATTAAATCCCAAAGACATAGTTGCACTTCTGTCACATTCTCCATATCAGCAGATATCAGCTTTAACAAGTGTAAAAGATCGACAGGTCCGATCGAAACCTGGTCGTGCCATAAAGGTTTTAATGGTTTTAATTTAATGGGTTTCTATGTTTTTTAAATGCTTGTGTGTCTGATCTTTTTTAACTACACTAAAAACATAATTGTTGATTATAGTACTGTTGGCAATCTAACAATCTAATCAACCGTTGGCAAATCCAAAAATCAAGAAATATATTTTTATAAAACAAAAAGAAAGAAAATCTAAGATACAATAAATATACTATTTTCGTGGTTCATTAGCTGTTTCTTTTTCTACTGAAGACTTCGATCATTTCTTTAATTAGCTGGAAGCTGATCTTGAACCAGAAGCTAGGAGTACAAGTTTCTACTTTACAAAAAAATAATTACACCAAATGTCAGTAGATCTTGTTTCTTGTTTTCACTACATTCAGTTCTTAAATCCAGCGAATTTGAGTCTCAGTTATTAACGAGAATTATGATACAGAGTTTGCCTTAAAAAAAAAAAGAAAAAATATAAGGAATTAAGATCCGACTGACCTTTATTCAATCTTATCGAATTCTAGAGGCAGTACAATATCACCAGACATCCAATGACCTCGTCTTGCCTTTGTGATATTCTCTGGGAAGCCATGAAAACTCTATCATGGTAAAGACGTTCAGTGACTTCAGTTGCTGTAGTTTTGAATAGATATTTGTGGACACAGTTGGAAAACAGCTTCGAAGTCAATTTTCGTTAATCCTATAGATAAGCCATTGAATAGTTTGAAATGCAGATTCAAATCTCCTTCTTAGACAAGAAATTTAACATGCGTTAGAAACATTTTACAGTAAAATAAGACAAAGAACGCACATAACTAAACAAAACACAAATTCTCTGAGCTATTTTTTGTTATTGTGCTGGGAATCGGAGACAGTACTGTTTCAAGGCTAGTTGGCCTCTCATCAGTCTAATCCGTACAGCATATCTAGCTCAGAGAAATGTTTTTCAAAAGCTGTATTTTTTTAACAGCTTTAAAAGTACTAGAGATTTCAATTAAATAAAGTTTTAGCATAATTTCATTATGTAATTGTTGCGGGTATATTGATGCTTATCAATAGCAAAAGTACATAGCTTTTTATTTGTCAAAATTCGCGACCTTAACATGCACCGATTTTGTTATTCTAATATATATATGTATATATTATTTTTTTAGATGTGGTGAT
>JAFIDM010000004.1:27076954-27095578 GCA_023159025.1 Thereuonema tuberculata | reverse complement strand
GAGAAGCACTGTGGTAATTATAATGTCACTCTCAGTTACTAGAGCAACAACTGAGAGAAGGGTTTCCACCTAATACTCATTAACCCTTATTTCAGAAGAGCAATCGAGGTTGGCTGCTCTGACAACAAGTCTCCATAGGAAAGGCGATGACAACTTGACGCTCAACCTCCGAATTCACAGCAGCCTTCACAAGAGGTGAAATTTCAAAAATCTGCGAATTCATCTTCAATGTACGCAAGATAATAAATGCTTTTTGAACGTGATACATTTAGTTTGCTTCAGGTGAATTAGTAATATGTCCTTGCAATTATTTGAATGAAATTACCATATTTATTCGCATATTAACTGATCCCGAACTTTCGGTTCCAGAAACAACATAAGTCATCAGGAAACCAATCCCAAAGGTCAGTAATCCCTTAGAGACGTAGCTACATCTATTTTCTAAATAGCTTAATTCTGATCGGATTCCATCAACTTTTTTTTTTTTTCTTAAATTTGATGTTATGAATTGTAGCCGAATCCAAAACTTTTTTGATTAGGCTATAATTAAGTCAAATTTTAAGTCATATGATGAATTTACTTACGACAAAACTATAAATTACCTTAATTTTTCACCACAGTTTTTTTTAATAATTTATCGCAGTCATAAGCGGATAAGCGGGTCTAAAATTCACGTAAACAGAGTTAAACTAAAAAAAGAAAAAGAAAAATGTATCAACAAATTTAAATGACTTCCCACCGATTTGGAAACGCCATGTTTTTCGGCCGACATTCGAGTAAATATGGTAGTCAGAAACGATCAAAATTACAAAAGTTGCCAAACACTCAGAACCTTAAAAAGAAAACTTATACTTTTCCTTTTGAATAGTTTTCGCCTTCATTCGTCTCTTTGTTAAAACGGCTGGACGGATTTCCACAAAATATAATAAGTAGCTTATTTATGAACAACTTCGAACATGAGCACCATTTTTTGATCTCCAGTCCTCTTAGTCCTCAGAATGAACACCGAGCTCCGGACACTCAATCCCCACAACGCGATGGATAGCTGAGTGTAGTATACTGTAGTATCTTATTGTAATGTATTTTTCTTTTTAATCTCAGCAAACATCTTTTATTGTATTATTAATAATTACTGTCATTCTAAGGCAGAAACTGAATATAGTATAAATTCTTTTAAAACCAAGACTTTGGTTTCATTCTTTATATCAATTTAACTCCGATGTAACTCGTTATTTCAAATTATTGTTTCTTCTTTAAAGCATTTTTCGATATTTTAAACTAAGTGAATTTGATAACTCAAAAAGAAAATAAGCAATGCTCGAAACTTTCATTAGAAATTTAACAACCCAAAAATCCTAATCATTATTAATAATTTTTAATTCTGCTTTATTCACAGTGCCTTTATTAAATATCAGTAATTTTTAAGTTTTATTTCCATCGTTAAATTTTCCAGGAGTGGAAAAGTTTTCCCGTCTACTGTGACTGCACTTTACTCTCGCTAACTATCCACTTTACGTTGGATGTGGATACATTGGTAGCAACAGCAGTCTTCTCTAACAATTCGTAAATAACCAAGCCAACCAATCAACCAAGTCGAAGTAATGGAAAACATTTCAAATTGTACCCCTCGTTAGACTTTGAAGAGTCTCTCATTCTTGCTAATCGTAATTTGTTCCCGCAAGGACGCCATTTTGAATTTACTGTGACGTAATGAATTCCCAAAAAAAAATCAATTCATCAAAAAATTTCTAATAAGGATTCCTTCTTTTTTGGCGAAGACAACAGTGCTACTATTGTTTTAACTGTGGTCACAAATTTCTTTTGAAAGTATTATAAATTCGAAAGCATTTTAAATTACACTTTATTTACAGTATTTAACTATTCCTATAATCTAAACGTCTAAAAAAACGCTTCTTACAAATATTTAGGAATTTTAAAAAAATATTTAATTTTTAATTTGAATCTGTAATCTAAAGCACAAGAAAAAGCAATAACACTGACATCCCAAAGAAATGTAGTAGACATTTCATGATTTCACCTCGAACTTATAGAAAAAGAATTTAAATGAGAGGTAATGTCACGTGAAAATTTAGGCATGTAAAATGACTTATTCAAAATTAAATATTAAACTCTCAAATTGGAGCAAATTGTCGAGTTTTATTTATTTTAATTTCTCTTTTTATCTTTCAAGCTTATTTTTTCATTACAATAACTGGAAATTACAGAAAACTGAAAATTTACTCTCTCTTATAAATTTTAGTTTTCTCTATTTTATTCCGTTTAATTTAACTATAAAATTAGTACGGATATAAAATATAGTCGAAGACATGATTGCGTAATCCACATGGTTCAAAAATTATTAGACGGGAGTAATTTACCTTACGCAGACACAACGATCTCGTATTTCTTTCGAGTTTTCTATTTAGTATTAGGATAAACTAACAGAAGGGAAGATGGCATCTAATAGCCACTAGCCGTTGTCTAAAAAATTTAAAAGGAATACATTCTTATCATAAATTTATCACAGGTAAAGTAAGTAAATAATCATAAGCAGGCATTTTTAAGCAAATACATTTATCTGTCTTATCACTTTAGCTCTCCTTTCATGATATGCTACTGAACGTATCAAAGAAATCAGATACACTGAAAAGAAACAAAGAAATTTGAGATTGTTTTTAAATCAGGGTTCTCAACCGGGGTCCACAGGATCTCTGGGGTCCATGTAATATTCTTCGGGGTCCACAGGGATCTCATTGAATCACACTTATTTTAAAATGGTTTATTATGAATTATATACCAGTGTGCATAAATGCTCCATAGAATTTAACTGTAGAATTACAGTAAAACCTCGATATAGCGCTTTCCCGTTCTTTACGCTCCTTTTATACGATCCCTCGACGTTTTCTATGTACAATCAAACCTCGATATAGCGCTGTCCCGCTTATTACGCTTTTAGGTTACGGTCCCTTCATGAGCGCAATAACGGGGTTTTACTGTATTTATTTGTATTAAATTAGTTTTCATTCAAAATAAATCATAATCATTTACTATTTTGCTGATTATTAATATAATCCCTTTACTTTTTCTTTTATCGAATAGCTATGAGAGGGTCCACCAAAAAAAAAAAGAAGGCGAAAATTGGTACATGGGTAAAAAAAGGTTTAGAAACCCTGCTCTATCCATTAACATTTTGTGAAAACAATTTTAAAATTAGCTATCACTTTTTGATTTTTCCAGCAGTTCTTTAACTGCACTAACATTGATTATACAATACAAATTACATATTAAATATTAGTAGTAATTTCAATTGAAGTTTGATGACTTTTTTTTGAAAAATAATATTTATTTAGATTTCACATGATATGAAGTAGAAATGTTTGAGTGTTTGTAAATGCTTAACAGTTGTTGATGAAGAACTGTTCGTAATAATACCTGCATCAAAATCCTAAACAGGTCAGGACTAAAATGACAAGTTGATCGGATTTATTCAGCAGCTTACAGAAAACTGAGATCTGCGTCCAAACGATGTCAAAGGTTTGTAATCTACTATTTATAACAGTAATCTTCACGAGAAGACATCTAAAGGGGAAAAGAAAAAAAATCTGCCAATTTACGGTCGGAGGGTTTTCTTATTTTTTCATTATTTTAACTAAATTACTTGAGTACTGAACACTTTTCTCCATTTAAGTGTTATATGATTAGAAATAAGTATTATGAGTATTTGTAAAATTAAAATTTATTTAAAAAAATATTAAACTTTAAAATGTATTAAATGTTAACATAATTTATTGGATGTAAATTATGTAATTTACTTTAGACACTTGTCCTATGTCTAGAATTTTATTTATATACAGGTAAATTGAATATTTGAATTTTGTATAAAATTCTTGAGGGGTATTATTATTATTACTTGGGGTGAATGTGGGTGGCAGGAAAACCAAGCACTGCGACCTGAAAGATCTATTGTGCCAACCCACGGAAAGGAGGACAGATGAGAGAAAGACTGAGAAAGTATGGTGGGGACTCGCAGGGGAAACGGGAGAACCCCGAGAAAACCTGCCCAGCTCGGATCGTCCACCATCACGAAACCCACATAAGAACAGAATTCTTGAGGGGTAAATAATTAAATATAGTTTACCGTATATCTGACAAGTGAGAATATGCGAACAAAAAAACGGTGAAGGCCATTGGTTACAATACACCATCGTAAAGCAAAGCTTTATATAAATATAATAATATATTTATGGTAATAATAATAATAATAAAAAAATAAATAAATAAATAAATTATGTCTCTGATTAAGGTAAACAAAAACTACTTTGCTAGAGAACTGAAATTTTAAAAGTTTTAACTTATGAAACGTGATTTTTATATTGTTTTCCTATTGCTAATAATTAGGTCCCTGCAAGTAAATTGAATAATAAAAAATCATATTTACGGATATTCAAAAGTTTAGATGTCAACTATAATTTGCTTGTTATGGCTAAAACAATACAGTGCTCTAATATCAAATTTCGAGGTTTTTAGGTACATTTGTGTAAGTTAAAATTAACTTTTTTCTTGATTATCTGTTTGTATAATGTAAATGCCTTCTGAGTACCTCCGGCAACGTTGTATTCAGCAAAATAGTCTACACATTTCGAAAACAAATGGCTTACAGCAGAGCCGGCGCTAGGAGGGTGCGGGGCCTCGGGCGAGATGAATTTTGCGGGGCCCTTGCCAATCATATTTTAATAACAACAAAAAAAAAAAAAGCAACGATCCTATTTTATCCTCTTTCTTCTCACCAGAAGACCAGCCGCGGAGCCCCCCCAAGAGCGGGGCCTTGGGCGGTCGCCCCATTCACCACCCCCTAACGCCGGTCCTGCTTACAGTCAAATAAGACTTGGGAATTGTATGTAATCCAGTCCATTCGCTGTATTTTCAAATTCCTGATTCATTAATCTACCAAGAAATTTTAATGCCAGTTCAATCAGGGCCAAAAAAAAAAAAAATCCCTTGTTAATTTCATTTTTTTTAAAGAAGCTTTTATTTATTTATTTTTGAATTCAATGTAATTTCAATGAATTTTAAATAAAAATATACAAATAAAAATATAACATAAAAAAAAAAAACAGAAGAAAAATAATACTTGAGCAACAGATGATTCAATGTCAACAGGAAAACGGAATTTGTGAAATGTTATTCTCAGAGGAAAAATATAAACATGTTGGTTCCCAAATAAAATAAAAATTCAGAAAACGACAAAATAGAGTCCGTTTTTAAACCTGAGAATTTATTGTTTATTTTCTAAATTTTAATATATTTATAATAGAATTTCAGTGGATTTGAATTTAAGCACGGTTAAAAACAAACAACTTGTTTCAGAATAAGTTAACGTATTTGATATATAGATTCAAACCATAAATGCCGGTTAAAAATTGTTTTTGATTCTAGATAGCAAATAAGTTATCAACAATTAAATTTATAAAATCAACGTCCTTCGTTCTTTGTTTTGTTCGGTTTTTTTATGAAATTAGAATTGCTTTAATTTATTGCGCATCGTTACTTTAAAAGATTAAAAACAACAAGACAGATATAGTTGGTCTACCAACTTTCGAATATCCACTTGATTTTAGCTTTTTTTTTTCCTTCTATCCATTTAAAGGCATTATAAACATTAAAGCCTGTTGGTAGCGACCACCAAAAAATATAAAAAAACTCTGTCGCGTATCCACTGCGGTAAGTGTTTTTCCCAAAGGTGAATCACCTTGAGATTTATGAATAGTCATTGATAATACCATCGGAGTCCTACAAAGATGTCAGTGATCAATAATTCGTAGAGAACTGGATCATTTCCTTTAGAATGTGAATCACATTATAAAATTAAAACAGTTACATTCTCTTACCTAATTCCAAGTGAGTTCCTTCAGATATTCGCTCATTTACAGTTTAATTCTGAACTGCAATTCATATAGTTCCCACTGCAGATGAGTCTTTTAACAGGAAGCAAAAAGGACGAGAAGTAAACTCATGGCAATCGATGATAAAGAAAAAGACGGATGTGGGGGCAGTAATTGGATCTTCTTCTTCGAGTTTCCTCAATGGTTCATTGGATATCATTAGTACAGGCTAAGAGGTAAAAATGCCGGGGGCCCCGTAATAGGATCCTTGTTCTAATTCAGGCGGTCAATGGAAGCCCAAGTTAGAAGTTAAAACAAAAAAAGATAAGGTGAAAGTTAACGAAAAGGTAAGATGGGTTAGAGATAAATCCCCTTTCAGCAGAAAAGAGGCTGACCTTTAGCTTCACTGTTTTTAAACAACTGAACAAACTGTAAGGTGGCCTAGAAAATACCAGATGTGTCTCTTAACTGACCACCCATTCTTTGCTTCCTAATTCACAAACTCTCAGGCGTTGGAGAACTCTACATGGTAAAGATTAAAAAACATAGCTGTCGTCGAGACTCTCATTGTTCGTTTGCATAGCAAGGTTTTTATTTCTTGCTACGATTTGTAAACAACGCAACTGCATAAAGCTATTGGGCCTCAATCAAATACAGCAGTCGACTTTTTTTTTTCTTTTGAGAACTATCGAGGAAGGATGTTGTGATGATGGTTCCCATCATCCTTCACACGCAGTCTTAAATGGAGGACTTAAAATTCGAGGGAAGACTCCAGACGACCTCCCAGCCATCGGATGAGGAATCCAAGAGAGACATATACTAATTTACTCGATCGCAAACCAGATCTATGTATCACAGTCTACTCGACCACATTTGGCGGTAAAACCAAATAATTTATCAATAATTCTATAAGCAACTTCACTCGATTTTATATATTTTTAACTAAATTAGTTGCCTTTTCATTAAGTTACCTCTATTTCTAATGTTTACACATAAAATTTAAAATGCAGCATTACAGTTTTACATGGCATTTTTTTCCATTGCCCTGCAAGATTACAGACGAAAATAGAAGACCTCCGTAACAACTTGATGCCCGTCATTCTAAGATGTGAAAGAATGTTATACCATTTGGACGAAACCGTCTAGGCAAGGGTAAAGAAACATTGATACCACGTTGACTCAAAAAAAAAAGGATATGCTGATTGCCTTACTAAATAAAAAAAAATCGCAAAATTTCGACTAATAAATTCCCTTACAATTTTTATTTTAGTCTAATTGATCGGAGAATCTTTGATTTCCAATCAATATAGACTAGGGATGGGCAAGACATCGATCGCGATCCACCGGTGGTCCGCGTCCGCATTTTGGGGTGACCGCAATAGACTATATATATGAAGACAAATGTAATGTAATATTTATAATTCTAATAGCAAAATAATGCTGCTATATAAAAATTTCTTCCGAAATTGAAAAGAAAAACATTCCATTGTTCTAGTAATTTTATTTATATATTTTTACTATATTTTTTTTTTTTCATTTAATTGCTCTCTATTTTTGAAACTTCGAGACCAAAACTGGAATTCAAGAAAACATGAACTAAGAAATTATTTCATCCAAGGAATGTTGCTTAAGTTATTTTTCTTGAATGATATCAGGCGAACCTTCTTTCAAGATATCAGATAAGATTTATAATTTTTTTTTTCCCAATACCAGACAGATGTTGTCGTGAACACGTTTTAAAATTTCCCCCAAAATACTGTTTTGGGGGGAAAAAAACAGAAACAAAATCTACAAAGAAGCTGTTGTAACTTTAGGTTTTTTGGAATTCACAACAACTGGGAAAACCGAATTTCACTTGAAAAAAGAGCTGAGTAATTCAATAATATTTATTTTTTATCAGTTTTAAATCCAATTATCTTATCAGAGTTCAACACCTGTTACTACTTACCGTAATACATTTTACTCTTTAGATAATGGCAACGATAACAAGCGCTTTTAGTATGATAAATTGAGGGAAATTTCTCATTCCAATTCTAGTTTGCTGTAAACACTTATTACAGTCGTAATGTCTGTCAGTCTGTCAGAAAGAAACATCTTCACTCCAAACACTTGAGGAATTTTAGATATGCGTTTACAAGAAAAAAGTTACTTTATTATTATTAGTCGCGCAAAACTCATTTATTCTAGGCGTTCTAATTCAAGGGTCAAAAACAATTCTCCAGTGATGCGCGCTTTGAGTTCATTTAGCATTTTTAGACCCCCTATTTTTCACCATTCGGGCAGTTTGGATAAGTGGCCCGAATGATGAAAAATAGGGGGTCTAAAAATACTAAGGGTAACATCTTCCGTTCTCAACCCGTAATCCATTCAGTATAAATAGACCCTATTTTGTCCAGTGACTATCTAAAATTGAAATTTTAGCCTGGACCTCAAGTCGGATTTTTTTTCCCTAAAAGTCCAGACGGGCTAAAAGAGCCCAACGATTTATGACATAGGGTTCCGACTCCCGGTGTGGGCGATGAAGGCGATACACAAACACACACATACGAGAATATGTATGACACGGAATTAGATCCAGGAATCCAAATAACTCCTCACAATGGGATTGTTAAAAATATCAATTTAAATCTAAGTTTGTTGAAAATGATTTAAACATTTAATTCTTTAAGTTTTCTGTCGTTGTTGTTTTTGGAAATATTCCTAAAAGTAAGGAATATTATTTCAGATGGAAGGTGAAGATAGATTATTTTATAAAAATAATAATTACGTAGGCCTAATAACAATACAAACTCAGATACTTACATAAAGGAAAAACGAATACTGCTGTTTTTCTCTCTAAGCCAATTTAGAATTTAATATTTGAACCCTTTTGAACGAACCACACTAGACTATAAGCCAGTATTCATCAATGGACAGACGAATATAGGTTTTTATGATAGTTTGAAGTGCAGCAGCAGCAGGTGGAGTTAGACATCGCAGTTCATTTGCGAACGATTCCAAATTCTTAAACTAGCCAAAATTTTCTATTCTATTCACTGATTTGTTTTTTTTCGGCTAGTGAGCAATCTCTTGAGAAAACGATTCTCCAATAAAATCATTAATAACTACAATACTGGAAATTTCGCTGACGTCATTCGCATAATGTTGCATTACTTTTTGATTGATGTGCAGATGTTTTGAATTCAAACGATAAAATGAACGAATTTCAAATAAAAACATTAAAGTATCAACCTCTCAACAAATTATAATGACAGGATAATAATAAAAATTCATGAAAGAAATTATTTCTTCATTAATTTCTAAACCTTAAATTGACTATATTATTATTAAAAATAGATTATAAAAAACTGAAAAATTTTACATTCAAACATTGAACTTTTGCTCCCTTGGAAATAAAAATCCTTTATTTATAAATTCATGAACTAAACTTCTTAACTTGTTGTGCATGTCAATTCACAAAACAGTTATTTTGGTTTTTTTTTTCTTTTAAAAGTAAAACTAAATTGATGAATAAATATGATGCTGTAGCAAAAACCATTTTTGAAATTTCACATGTTTTAAATCGAAATATTCTTACAGTTAGTGTTTGCAGCCGAAAATAAGAAATTATGCTTAGATGGTCGGTTGATTTTCATGGCGCAGAAGCATCAATTCCGGCAAGAAAGGTATATAGTACAATGGAAAAATATAAATAAATAAAAAATCAAGAGTATCCTTCTACTAAACCATATATAAAAGACCATTACAACAGAAAAATAAAGAACAAGAATAGTAGTGCTAAAGCAGGACCACCGTAAGAAATATATTATAAAAGCAAATAAAAATCTGAAAATTACAAAAAGGGGGCAACGCCACGCAGATGATTGAATCTTAAAACCGGTGAGATTGGTCCTTACTTTACGTTTTATAACAAGTAAAGTAAGGATAAAACGAACACATTTAAAGGATTCACTGAAATATTTTTGGAAATTTCATACTGAGAATCCAAAACAGACTTGTTTAGAGGTTCATACTCTCGTGCCGTTCAATTCGCCCAATACTCATAGCTCAGTGCAATCCAAAGATACATAAACAAAAGACAAAATTAAACAAAACAATGGCCCTTTAATTAAAAAAACATCAAAAAACAAATTAAGAATAAAAAGGGCAATAAATTAATCCCCGCTAGCTGAATGCTTAGCTTATAAGACATTAATCTGTAAAGCAGACTTACATAACACCAAAATTTTACGTGCCTAATACCCTTTTTTATTCTTAATTTGTTTTTTGATGCTGTTTTTTTTTTTAATTCATAGCCAATGTTCTGTTTAATTTTGTCTTTTGTTTAAATGTTTCATTGGATACCACTGAGCGAATCCAACTGACTAGAGGTAGGAACCACGAAACAGTCTGTCTTAGGTTCCCGGTACGAAATATCCAAAAATAGCTCAGTCCTTAAATATGTGCGTTTTTATTCTTACTTTCCTTGTTATATATGTATTATGCACGTAAAAATTTGCCATTGGTAAAAGATTTTGTCATTTAAAAGCAAGGAAATGTGGAAAGGGACCTTGATCTTAAAAGAGGATAAATATAGCAACGACGATGCTAATTAAAAGCAGGACTTTTAATTAAAATATGATGAAATTACGCTACTTATATTACATTAATTTCAATCCTTAACCCAAACAACTTCACACCAAAAAAAGGAACTGAAGTATTCATATCTGTTACATCCAGGATTAACAAAGAAATGTTTGATTAGTTCAAAATACTTTTGAATAATAACTGTTTTTCTCTACGTAGTTTCATTTTAGAGAAGCAAAAGCATTTCAACACATTTAAAAAATGTAACCTATTGAATGTAATTAAGCTACACAAACATCCCTTAAGCCTTTAGACAAAAATGTACATTTTCTGCGTTCTCCAACTGCGCGGAAAACAAACAAATAGTAATGTTTGTTATGTATAAGAGTAAAAAAAAATATTAACTTTTTTTGTTTGTTTTCGCAATGCAGTAAAATTTCCTAAAAAATTCAAAAGTTTCTTCAATAGAAAATAAAACCCAACAGAACTACTCATATTCGCTTCAAATGCACAGAAAATGCTTAATTTATTTAATTCTCTTTGATCTATTCATTTTCTATTGTCTTTATGCTAATCCTTGAAAAATCTCTTTTTATTTTCTTCAGAAATATCAATAAAAGACTTCGCAGTCGAAGAAGCCACATTTCTGCAAATGTCTAGACATGGAATTTCATCTTGTTCTGAAGCGGAAGAAACACAAACACAATTACTGAGTAATTTTGTTGTTTTGATTTCCATTTAATAGGTTTAAAGAACAACGATGCCTCGTTTTCTTTACTTTTGTATCAAGCCATGAATGAATATGCGCTGATTTAATATCTATCAGCTATGCTGAAGTAAATGGTTACAACATACCGTTTCTTGAACAAGTATTCTTTGTCATAAGCACCCTGTATATTAATTGCAAACTGCAGTAAAGAAGTCGCTGGTTGATATTTTATTATTATTAATATTTAGATATTTTTCAAAGTTTAATGAAATTCTTAATTCTTAAAATTATTATAAAAAAAAATAATGATTGAGAAGTTCAGGATCAGATGTTTCAGACAATGTTGATCCCTTCGGGGATGCTGAGGTATAGGCTTCAACAGTTCAGCGGTATCAGAAACAAGGTGGGGTCGGTTGATCAGTCTGACGACCTCGGACGCCATTTTACAGAGGACTGGATAAACTCTAGGATCTGTCCGGAGGAGAAACAGTGAAACATTCCAGCCTCTGCCGAGAATTGAATGATACTTCTCCGTGCACTTACACGACTAGCCCACCGTAATAAAGCTAATAGGAGCTAATTCCGGGATTTTCAATGTGCTATTCGCAAGGAGCAGCAATTTTGTAAACTCGGTTCGTCAGTCAGCTTTCTAACATGAAACATCTCGCTTCACATGTTCATGACACTTGGTTTGTTGAAGAAATCGTAAGCATTTATATGAAAGAAAGAAAGAAAGAAAGAAAGAAAGCTATTATATGTATGAGGCTAAAGGTAGGCTCCTAATGTAAAGTTGTGTGTGTTCTCCTTAACAACTTCTGAATCTTTTAATGGACTTTCTTGAGACTAAATATACAAGTATGGGAACAATCGTTAAATCTCGTTTTGTATCTGAAATTTCTCCATATACAGAAACTTGAAACTGACAACATTCCCACCGTAATTCATTAAAAGTGAAGCATTTAATTTTTTACCGACTGCAAAAAATGAAGTTGCATTGAAGACTAATGTAATCCCTTTTAAGTTTGTTAATGATGTAATCTATACAATAAGCGCGAGTGTATGTTTTTTGTTTGTCTTGAAACAACGTCGCCATTTCACAACGGATCAAATTACCAAATTTGACACGAAGGTTCACTTGCATCCCAGAATAATGCATTAACAGCGAAAACCCGGAACCTGACTAAGGGCTGTAAACGGGGGGGGGGGCAAACATTCTGGAAGGGTACGCATATCTCTTCGTTAGTTGGAAACACAAAATTTCACATGAGTGTTCAAAATCTAAAGTATACGTATTAGACGAATCCTAAGGGGATGTATAGTGGGAGGGGGGGGGGGGGGGAAAGAGTATCTCCAAAACCGCTTGAGTTTGAGTTCAGAACATGAAATTTGACAAAACTAAACAAATTTTAGTTTTCTTGATGTAATTTGCTGTTTTTAAAGAAATAAAGCGGGTTTTTTTTTTTATTTGAACGTTCTGATTGCAAGGCTTCCATTGCGAAGCGACGGTAACAGGTCTATAACATAATTTATAACTACAACGTGCCTATTTTACAACTGGAAAAGTTTCAAAGTAACCACATAATTACAATTTCTTCTTGTATTTTTGTTAGTTTGACTACATTTAGCAATAGGTTAGATGCCAGTAAATACGACGGTAGTTTATTTATAACAGAAAGGGTATTCTTATTTACAAATAATGACTCGTTTATGTTGTTTTCCTTTAAAATAAAAATGAACATACTAATGAAACTAGGGGCTGAAAAAAACTAGAGATGTTTTAAGAATATATATAAAAAAATTTTACTATCTAAATAACGTTTTCACGGAAATAATCAAATCCACTGTTGTCTATGCGCTAAAACCGGATTCATTTTTTCATTGAGCGGGATAGAATTCTGGAATACAGTGTAGTCTCACTTATACGAATATGAGGGGGAACCAAAAATTATTCGTATGAGTGAATTACATATAGGACTAGGGGGTTTCGCCGGGGAATGAGAAACTCTTCGTATAACTGAGTGTTTCGTATAAATGAGACTTCACTGTATCTACAGCATAAGAACTAATGAAATGGATTGATTCACATTAACATTGTATCCATATTAATCAATATTGATATTGAATCCGATCCTGATTCTAACATCAAAGATAAACAACTAAAAACTGGTCCTAGAAAGCATTCTTTTAAAAGACCACTTGCAAGACAGGGGATAACAGTTATTTCAAAATAAAATCAACTTGATTTACAAAAACGAGTATTTATTTGACAAAAATATTCTGACTTTGTCTTGACGATCATTTAAAAATCCTTCTCAATTTGTCGTGACAAACGAGGAACGTGAATTTCTTCGACGGGAAAAGGCGAGGGAGTGAGTCTCAGTGGACCACGGAAAAGGAAAGTCCTCTTCCTGTCAGTTACTTATAGTTTTAGCGGAAAAGTGGTTTAAAACTGAACTGCTCTTAATAACCAATTTATTAAGTTTGCGTTTGACTTTTAATCTACTTACATATTTTTCTGTTGTTCTGATATTTGTTTTTTGTTGTCAGTATGTTACATAACAGTTTGGAATTTACACTTCCTGTTAAACAAACACAAAACATATTTGTGTATTACTTACATAATTTAGGAGACCTGTATTTTAGGTAATCATATCACTAGAATTTACAAATAAATCGTAAGTGATAAAATTAATCAACGAAACTGTTTATTTAATCTGAATAAAAAAAATTGGAAAAAAAAAAAAATCAAAATTTAATGGAAAAATTTTCTAAATTAAGTTAAATAAATGTAAATAATTTAGAACAATATTTATTTAAGATTACTACTCTATACACTCTATTTACTATAAATAATAATCCCTTCCCACGAATTATTAGAGAAAATAATTGTAATTAGTTAGCGTTAATTTTTTTATTTTTTAGACTGGTTTTAGCTTTAGATTTAATTAAATTTTTTGAGAATTATCATTTATTTGTTTGTTTACGCGCGCAAAAATTTAAATAATGAAAATATTTTGATTTCATGATTCGACAATTGTGGAAAACAGGAAAAAAAGCAAGAGTGGGAAGTTAAATACCTACGCCATAAAATCGTAAAACCATTGGATTGATGACTCACCACAGAATAAGTAAATAAATGCATTTTGAATTGTACCTTTGGGGGCTTGAAAGTGATCTCAACAAAAGCCATAACTATCAAAGTGAGTAATTGGAAATCTGCTAAAACTGAAGCGCCGTAATTACAGGAAGGGTTTGAATGAACTAATTAACTTCAAACGACTTCGTGTCTAGAAATTCGAGACAAACACAGCCACTGGACACATCAGTGACTTATAAAATGCAGTCTGAAAAATTTATCTTATTTGCAGTTCTACATGAAATGCAAAGTAACTTAAACACTTCAATAACAATGAATATGCATAAATATTAATTCAGTATTCACAAAAATACTAGAACAATATATATTTGTTTTTAAATATATAGAAATAGGCATTATAGTCCAGTCAAGTCTTCGGTGGACCGTTGTTAATGACAGTAATAATGATGTTTATGCACTGTTTTCATTGTTAAAAATTGTAACAATGGATTTTACTCATTGTTGTGGCCACCTAATAAAGAAAAAGCATGCGTGAATGTTACAGTTATTTATCCAAAAAGGTCCTTGTCAAAAATCACAGACCGACAAGAGGAAAAAAATCAAAATAAAAAGAAAGAAATAGTAAAGAAAACGGAAGATGAATGTGGATGAAATATATTAAAAAATAAAAGAGGACATATTTTTACATAATGAATAATATATTTTTAATAAAATATTATTAATTTGTCCCATTCCAAATTTTATATATATTAATTCGTTATATCATTTTATCAAGAAGATTAGTGTTTTTAAATTTCTTCAATATTTAAAGTATTAACTAACGAAGAGATTTTAAAATACTCATTTTTAACTTTTTTATATTTCTTTTTAGAATTCACTGAAATGTTTTTTTCAGTTCATACAGTCGATCATCAGTTCACGAGAGGACAAAATGACACGAGTTGCGTTCAGCACAGCTGTCGTAACAGGAAGTGAAGAAAATACACAAAGCAACAAATAAAACATGCATTGTTCCTTTTATTATTTATGCATTTCGTTAATTAGACATTTTCACAGAATCTGACAAGAAACTAAATTAATTCTACTCCTTCGTTGCATCAATGTTTTCCGATGTAAAAGATATAATAATATAGAAGACCTTTTTATGCATACAGATTGCGAAATCTTACATAACAATATTAATGAAATGCATATCAAGAAAATTGCAAGAAATAAAACATCAAATAGTGCATTTAAATTTTGAGCTACCAATATTGTCTTTTTATCTTTTCCCTGTTAATTTGAGAAAAACTGCCTTCGGGAAGAATTACAAAGGAAATAAAAAGTGTTTGCATAAAAACGATAGGCTGCAAAACAATTAAGAGATCTCCTTCTACGTTTTATCTTTTCAAAAGATAAATAATATCTTCCAAAAGAAGACGAAAGTCGTTCTTAAAGTAAATAAAAAAAGAAAAAAATCAATTAGAAGAAGCAAAATGAATCACTGCCACGTCCTTACCTTACAGCTGAGCCGCTGCCTTGGTCGTCCTCGTCTCCATAATTGCCAGAAAGCGTTCACCAGCGTTGCCAAGGTGACGCGCATGCGCTCTCCCGACGAAGCTCAGGGCACCTGTTGGCTTCTCCACGTGACTCACCCGTTTATCTTTGTATTTCATCTGCTATGTGCTCAATTCTCTCACTTGAATTCTATTAGTGTAAGGGAAGCAAATTATATGAATAGTTTTTTTGTTGGGTTTTTTTTTTTTTCCGATTTTTTTTCTTTATTGCAACACAAAGACTTTCATACGAAGATACTTGTACAATGAATTCAATTTACATTGAGGGATTTAAAAGTTTATTTTGAATATGAAAGCAACACAGCATTTTTTTTTTAATATACAGCGAATTATTTGAAAGTTGAGCTATTATTGGGATTCTATAGTTTGTTATTTTTATAATAATTTAAGACAAAAGGGTTTTTTTATTTTTTTTTTGTTTTTTATCCCATCAAAAAAAATCTTATTTAAAAGATTAAATTTAAGTTAAAAGTTTTATGAATGCAACTATGACTAACTAAAAGTTTATACAGTAATAACTTATTTATTTTATATCTACTATGTATTATATATGTGTATGTTTGGGTTCGAGATCTAGTGGTATAGACACTGGCGTGGGATGGAGGAGGCGGGTTCAATCACTGGCGGAGATTAAAATAGATTTCTGGGGATTTTTTCCTACGTTATTTCTCCTCCAGACGGATCCCTCTATAAAATACAGGCGGGTGCACTTTGGGCTGACCCCACTGTTGAAAGTTCGTTTGTATTTTTTTCTCATTCGTATAATCGTAAATCTGTAACTTAAATAACCAGTTGAAACTTGCAAATTCTCTATTACTATGTTCTTCATTAATAAATTCTTTATTCAACTAATTGAAATAGTGATATTCCTAGACAATTATTTTAAAATGAAGTGCATTTTAGCGTGATGTTTTATTTACGAAAAGGCAAAAAAGTAATTCAGACTCAAAAAAAAAAAAAAAAATTAAATGCATGTACGTAGAGAATTCTTTAACTTATAAGACTTGCCAAAAGTGTCTGCAAAATTGAAAGCGGGTGATTTCCCTGCCGTCGAAGACGAGTTGAACGAACAAACTGCTGTTCAACCCTACAACATATTAAAGATATGGTAAATACAATACCATTTTCACACAATAATAAATAATTATCTATCTAAGAGCTAAGAAGCGAAGCTCGTGACATGCATTACAGAAAAATGATTATGTCCGAAATATAGCTACAGAAATCGGACAATGGATCGACTAAAGAATCTATCCAATAAATATTTAATTGTAAATTGGATGCCGTGAAATAAAACAAAAGAGAAAAACAAAATAAAATTCCGCCAAATCAGTTAATAGCAATTTAACTGCCACAAGGAGTTCACACGCGCAATGAGAACTTGTTGACAATTGTTACATTTTTCAATAAATGTTCGTGATAGGAATCTTTAGTTTCTCGGACGAGGGAATTGCACTGGAACAAATATATCAGGAAACCAAGGATTAATTCTCAAATGACGCAGTGAAATTCATAATGGTTCATCGAGTATTGATGTAGCTAAGCGCTGCAAATAAAAACGAAATGAAAAAAAAATGTTCAGCGATAAAAAAAAAAGGCGCTCAAAGGAAGATAAGCTTAAGAAAAATCGAACAGATACAGCAAAACCTCGGATTACGAACGACTCACTTGTCAGGTCACGAACATTTCGGGTTACAAACAACAACTTAGAAATTTTTTGTCTCGGATAACGAACAGTGCCTCGGGTTACGAACGAAGGTGAGATAGATAGCAAAGTTTAACGTTGGAGACAAACGATCGCGTACAGTACTAAGTTATAAGTTACGGGGCCAAATCACACTATAGGAATTTCACCTGGCATCTGAAAGTATCTCTCCGCGCCCACATGATTTTTTTTCCGATGTAAACACGACATCGTAATGTATTTATTTGTATAATGTATTTATTAAATTTAATTATTTTACTTTTAATTTATTTGGTTGTTTTCTTTCTCTTTATTTAATACGTGAAGTACATGTTTTCTTTGCGTTTTGTCAGGTAAACGACCGGATGTGAATAAAAAGGAACGATTCTTTCATCTTGAAACGGATGTCTATATTTCATTGATTTCAATGTTTCGGGTTACGAACGTTTCAGGTTACGAACCCAGGTTCTGGAACGAATTAAGTTCGTAAACCGAGGTACCACTGTATTAGCATTAAGATATATGAACAAATTATTGTAAGAGAACAATTTCGTGCCACATGACGTCATTTGGGAACATCGTTTATTGGGAATTCGGTGATAACTGTTTCTAAGTGAAAATTTTACGGAAATTTTCCTTTTCCTTCCAATTTCGTAGACGAAGGCCAAGCATAACTAAAATTTAGTGAAGACAATGAAAATACAAGATAGAAAAAAAATACTATTACACACACCAAGGAAAATCAAGAAATGACGTCACAATAAAGTTAATAATTTTAATGTTAAACATAGTTCCTTTATTAAAAGAGGTTTAACGTGCCCTGAATAATTCAAAATAGACATCAATTTATGTTCAACATTAAAATTGCAGAGATTTATCTTGGGATTAAAGATGCAAGTAATCTGTCTTACTTTGTTGATCAACAATAAATATTAACTAATATAAATATTAATCAACGTCCATTAATTACGTGAGGTCAAAAGGGGGAGGGGGGAGTCCGGCAAAATCTCACCAAATCTTACCAATGGGGAGGAGGGGGGGGGGGTTATCGAAAATCTCACGTCAACTTTTTCAATAAGAGAATATATATATTATAAGATTACAACGTTTCGTAATATTGACTTTTTGAA
>JAFIDM010000004.1:27045612-27076854 GCA_023159025.1 Thereuonema tuberculata | reverse complement strand
ATCTCACCAAATCTCACTAAGGGGGAGGGGGGGTCCAAATTTTTTAAAAAACACCTCATGTAATTAATGGACGGTCCCTTAATAATTACAAGAACTTTTCTATTTCTCATTCATTTGGAATGTAATCCTAATCCTGAAATATCCATCCTAAATAACACAATGCTGCTAAACGAAAAGTAAATTAATTAATTTAAGTATGTATCAACACTGTTATGAACAACCAGATTCAAATACTTTTTTTTTCTTTTTTTACAACTTCATAGAAAAAGTTTTTATGATCTAGTAACTTTCGTGAATAGGATAAATGAAATGGATAGGATAGATCAATTAGAACTAAACATTAGGACTAATTTCTATCCAAATAAGTATTATTGGTTAAAATGTCTTCTACAAAGAGATTTTATTATACTTTAGGAATACAGTAAAACCTCGTTAAGTCGTCACTCAAGGGACCAAACATTTTCGACGACTTAAGCGGAGTGACGACTTAAGCGGAGTGGGCATTTTTGGGGGGGGAAAAAAAAACCCCACTGAACTACAATATTTTCATGAATTGCTGTAGGATTCGGGGAGAAAAACAAGATTTTCAGAAATCAATACACGCAAATGAATGAGTGGAAAATAAAATTAAAAAAAAAAAACACTTACCACATTTTATTTTATTTTACTGGCTTAAAAATAATCCAACAGTGTTGATTGATGAAGGTGCTGATTACTGGAAGTAAATAATTGTGGGCGGTAAAGTTATCGACAATGGTGGCAACTTTTCTTTTCTGACGCGAAAACTGAGAATCCAGTTTATGAATATGTCGTTCCCAAATCGTTGTAGTCATCCATGCATTTGAATTTGCTTCATATTCAACTGGCAGGGATCTAACGTCTTTAAAGCAGCGTGGCTTTTTGCTTTTGCCTATCACAAGTGGTCTAAGTTTCTCATTTCCACTCATATTAACTCCAAGCAGAATTATCAAGCATTGTTTGCTTGCTTTTCCAGAAGTGCACTTTTCACCCTTAAATGATAGTTTTATCAGGCAAAAGACGATAAAATAAGCCTGTTTCATCCAGATTAAAAATATTTGATGCATCAAACCTAGATAAAATGTCCTTGAGAACATTGTTCTTCCAGTCTTCTACAGCATCACCATCAACAGCTGCTGCTTCTCTGCAAATCGTTTTAAAAGAAAGTCTGTCTTTGAAACGTTCCAGTCAACCATTGCTGCCGCCGAAATCTTCCATGTTCAACTCCTTAGCAATTTCCATGGATTTTTCTTTGAGAATCACGGCTGAAATCGGCACATTTTGCGATCTGGCATATTTTAGCCATCGAACTAAAACCTCCTCGATCTCGTCAAACTTCGATTTCCTCATTGTCTTTGCAGTCAGCTTCTTCAATTACTTGTTTCGATGAAAGAATATCGTTTAATGTAGTCCTGGGAATATGATGTTCTTTGGCAAAAGCTGTTTTCGAAACATTTGATTTTTTAAAAAGTGCAATTAAGTCTTTTTTTTCTTTAAAAGATAACGAAGTAAGTTTTCGTTTCCCTGACATGTCACAAATGTAATCAAACCACGAAACTGCAAGATTAAAAAATAGCCCTTATAGCGGAGCTTACTCGCTATGAAATGAAATCACACTCAAGTCAGTAGCGGTCAAGAAAAACAAAAACAAACAAGCCGCAGTAGCGGCTTGACAAAAGTCGCCGCGACAAAAGTTTCCCAAGTGAATTTCCCACGTGAAAATTCCGCGTAAAGGCTAGACTTTCTTAGAGTGAAGGGGTGGGGCGGGGCGGGGCTACAGATAGCAGGCAAAATTGAGAATAAAGATGCTTTTCGCCAGTTTTGAGGGCGACGAGTTATCCGGAGTAGAATTAAATTTGGTGACGAGTAAAAGAGGGTTATTTTACATTATTGTCTATGAGACTTTGTCGGGACCAAAGGAAAACGACGACTTAAACGGAGTGACGACTTATCCGGGTGACGACTTAACGAGGTTTTACTGTATTAACTTAATAAACTTTCAGAAAACTTCAGATGTCGGAAATTTTAGGGAAAAGTTAAACTTAACATTAGGCCTAGCCGTATTAGATCCAGTGGCGGATCAAGCTTCCAAGAGACCCCTGGCTGAAAATTTTGTCGAGGCCCTTGCATCAAACTGATTTCTGTTTACTAGTAAAAAGGGATCTTATTCTGGTCAGATATACGTAATTGGCAAACCACTCAAAGTGTTAAAAAAATTGAAGAACTCAAAAGAAAAAGAAAAATGCGTTTTTAAGCGGCGTATTTGATACAGTAATCTTCAATGTAACAAGACATGTGATGGGCATTCGAAACATCCTTGAAGACTTGGATGATATCAGGTTCTTTCAATCCCACATTATTTTCTGTATTCCAATTTGAATTACATTAATGCAAATTATAGGGGTTAATGAAAGGATTATACAAAATAGTAAGAACTTTACCACACAAACGATCAATGTTAACGAATGAATTAAGTATTTTAATGCAACCAATGAAATGTTCTAACAAGAAAATACGAATGGTGAAAATTATAATAAATTATCACAAAAAAACTATATTAAAAAATGTACGTAAAGTGGGAACAAGTGTCTATGATCCAACAGAGACTGAAGGGGTAAAGGGGTAATATCTATACTTATTTTCTATTTTCATATTCTTAGCTATAAAAAAAATTAAAAAAAAAAAGCTCAAAATTCATTTATCTAGTTAATTATAAAGTTATTCTAAAATAGTCATGAACAATCATTCTGCTGACTCAAGTCAAAACGTCACACCCTGTATCCTCAAACGGAAGGATTGGCAGCCTAGGAAGAAGTGACAGTCCTATCAGAAAGATTTCCGATACAAACCTAAAAAGGAGATAACTACTGACCAATCACAATCCAGCTCCTCCCCTCCAGCCAAGCGCCTTATCACTGGGGCATCGCTCCCTTTGTTTTTCTAATAATTCAAATTTGTAATGTGAATTATGGGCTCCAAGTCCAAAGACCAAAAGATTTCTTTGTAAATGTTCTTTGTAAGGTTTCGTGGCTGTAGCTTTCGTAGTTTTAAAATCTATCATATAACGACAAATAGACAAAAGTTCTAAAATAAACCTGCAATAATTTGGAGGGGGGAGGGAATAAAACAAAAAAATTCGACATGTCTAATTTTTAAAAAAATAAAGTGGATGGATTGATGTGTTGTAATCGAAAAATAAATAAAGAAAAAAATCTGTTTACTTTTTAAAGTATTACTAAGTTATCTCCCGTGTATAGTTTGATCGATATAGATTTTTGAAGAAGAGATATGTTGAGATGATGTTAGATGAAGTATACTTCGGTTCTATCACAGCTTGTATACGATATTCTTGGTGATGAATTGATTATGACTGTTCTTTCGAGTGAAGATAACTAAATTCTGATAACTTGTGACTCTAGACATTGCAACATACAGTTGTCCGCGAGTGAAGACATCGTTCTCCAAATAGATGGCAACTTTATTTAGAGTCTGTCATTGAGCTTATTGATAGATATCGCTTGAGAAGGTCTGATTGGAAATTGTCATCTTGTGAAAGTGAATGGAAGTAGATTATCGCTTGGTTGCTTAGATATTTGCTCAATATTTTTGACTCTTCTTTCTGCTTCCTTCCTCTTTCTCTCATTGTCCATTTCGATACTGTGTCTTATGGCTGCTTCTTTCAGCGTCATCCATGAAGTTCCAGGGCTCGCTTCCATATTTAGATTGATGTTATCTCTATACCTTTCTTGTATTTCTCTCTTTTCTGCAGTCTCCTCCGTTGTCTCCTTAGCTCTTGATCGCCTTTTACGTTCGGCTTCATTTTTTCGATCCAAATCTGTCTGTTGTGATCTTTTTAAAGTTTCCTCTCAATACCTTTAACTCTTATTTCTCCTGCCTTCCTCTTTCTCTCTTTGTCCATCTCAATACTCTATTTTATGGCTGCTTCTTTCAGCATCATCCATGAAGTTCCGGGAATCGGTTCCATATTTAGTTTGATGTTATTTGAGGAATTAGTTGAGGAAATCTACATATTACTAAAATCTTAGTATTTTTTATTATTCTATTTTATTCGTTTTTGCATGAACTCATCATTTGATAGCGCGCGCCGAGAGAATAAAACATTTGTGTCAAAACAAACAATTTTGAAGATCAACCATGCTCATTGTGAATCTGTCAACTTCCTCGCAACAATGATTGCGCCGTTTGCATTTGTCGACTTCCACGCAACAATTCCCCAAACACACAACAATTCCACCGACAATTACCCCGGCACGCCCTTGTCCATTCTTGAACTGCAGCGGACAATCGGAAAAGAAAGATTTTATATACTAATATAGATTACATTTCGTTAAACTATGTAACCATTACTGAAGGTATTTTTTAGAGAGATTCACAGAACTTTTGGAAAAGAAACCTGTACTTCGAAGAAAGTTTTGAAGTGGTAAGATAGATGAAAGAAGTTGTTTATGACTTGGTGTGTTTATTTTTTTTTTCACAGAAATTCAAAAATAATAACAACAAACAAGGTATGATAGCGATTAGTAAACCAATCACAGTGCTTCGCAACGGCTTCTGAGTCACCTTTACTTTGGAATAGACTGCGCCGGGGTGGTGTAGAAAATGCGCGCGCGAGTCTCTTTGCGACCCCATGCTATCTTCCCACCCTATTTATATGGAATAATCGTCATTCTTAACTCAAATCTTGTTAATACACTGAATTCCTAATAATGATTAAAAAACACTTAAGTTTAGAAACTGTGAAAAGATTTAAAATGGGGAGAAAAAAATGAAGAATAAGAATTGCCCATGAGGGGATCGAACCCAGACCTTCGCGTTATTAGCACGACCACTCTAAGGCAACAGAGCTAATAGGCCACCTACAACATTCAAGAAATCCTAAAACAGTCGCTTCCTAAGTATTTACTTTAAACAATGTGATACTAATTTCAGAGAAAATAAAGTAGTTAACAAAATCCCATTTCTAAAGAATTACATAACCAATATCTTATAATGTCGTAAGTTGAGAAACTGTGAAAAGATTTAAAATGGGGAGAAAAAAAATTGAATAATAAGAGTGGCCCATGAGGGGATCGAACCCACGACCTTCGCGTTATTAGCACGACGCTCTAACCAATTGAGCTAACAGAAGCCGTTGCGAAGCATTGTGGGATATGTGTCCACAGACAGACAGACAAACCGGGGATATAAGGCGTCTTTCAGAAACCTAAAAAACTATCTGTTTAATTAGAAAAAAAAAGTAACAAATAAACAGCTTTTCACAACTTCTCTGAGTAAGTTTCATATTTTGAGATAAAATCCTTGTTAAGACTTCATATGAAAATATACAAATATTACTATTTTTTTCGAAAACGGCGACAACAGCTGCGAGATAATACTTTTGGATGAATACTCCGAAACAGCTTATAGTGAAAAAGCAGTAAGTATAGGAGAGAATGATTATTTTAAAGGTCATTTAATATCTTTTAATAAAGGAAACCGCAGTGATCTGAGTCTAATTTAAACAAGTCATTCGGTCGAAGCATGTGATTCGCGGCTCTCTTGATGTCATCGCATTTAATAACTTTAGCCCAAGGATTAACCGCAAGGATTTCGGCATCATACTTATGTATGCAATGCATTCTGTCCTCGGGAAATCTCAAAGCTACAGCACGTTTTCTTAAAGAAAATAATTGGGAGTCACCCTAAAGTAAATAAGAATGTTTTTTGCGTTTTGATAAACTTAAAAATTCAGAAATAAAAAGAAATGGAACTTTTGTAGACATTGGAAAAAATTGATTTTGTTTTTCAATCAAACATTGGCACAAATGACGTATTTTAAGAAGTTACAAAAAAATTTATTTTGTAAGCAGAAAAAAAAAATGAATTAGAAGTTACAACGCTGAAAACTTCAATTTCTGACACAATCTAAAAACTTGTTTATACAGGGTGGCTGGGAAGTTGATAACATAATAAGGGGTACGGGAACTTCCCAGCAACCCCTGTATATAAAAATTTACAGTTTTTATAAATCCAATGAAATATATTTACGAGTTGTAGGGGGAGAGGATGCTCTCGTGAATTTGTGGTTGCAAATCTAGATTCGCGAATATTTCTAATTTCAAGAAATTCACAATCATTAACTAATGTCATTTTTCCAAATAAAAGGAATTTTTTATATATATTTATTAATTTTAAACGACTGCTCAATTAGTGAATCAATGTAAACTAAAGCAGAAAAATGATTGGATTCGAAGCTTAAATGGCATAATTACGGCCGTTTAAAGTGAATGGATTAATTATTAGTCTGCAATGAAGGAAAAACAATTCGTTTAGTGTATTATTAAGCAATCTTAAATGGTAGAATTACAGGGAAAAATTTACAATTGCCCAAAATAATTTAGTAGATTTCTCCTGGAAGGATAGACAAACATCCACATGTATCCGTAATATGTTCTTAGACAGCTTCAAGAAACATTCGAACAAAGTTTATCTTTAATTAATTCGAAATAAACAAAAGCTTTTTGCCCTATGTAATTTCTTCCACACTACCTAACTAAGAAAATATATTTATTTTTATTTATAAAAAAAACCTAAATTTAGAAAACTGAGTCCATGCGGTTAAAATAATAATAATTTCAAAAAAAGAAAAAATGATAAATAAAATCACAGATGGCTTCTCTGCAATACTACAACTAAAATCTTATTTGGTTACTGAAATACTGAACTTCTCTGTACATCATCGGAACAATGCAGTGAAGTTTTAACATAGTTTACCACTTAAACGAAATTTTATAGCTTATTAAGATAAAGTATCTACTACAGGCTTGAGTCCCAGGTTCGGTTCTAATGTTGGTTTCGTGATGGTTGACGATCCGCGCTGGGCAGGTTTTCTCGGAGTTCTCCCGTTTCCCCTGCGAGCCTCCTACCATACTTTCTCAGTCTTTCTCTCCATCTGTCCTCATTTCCGTGGGTTCGCACAATAGATCTACTGGTCGCGGTGCTTGGCTTCCTGCCGCCCACATTCTAATCTAATCTACTACAGGCCTGTGTGGCCCTTTGAGTCGCGGGAGGTAAAGTTCTTTGCGCTTCCTGACTGAGAGCCTTCATAGCCTTCGTAATGTACCAGCCTGAGAGTAGAAGAAAATTAGGAAGGGAGCTACTTGAACAGAGGCCCAAACTGAATAAATAAATTAAGTGCATTCATTTATTTAAGTAGCCATAATAAGCTTTAGTTTTGAGTATAAAAGCAAATGTAGCTTAATCGGTACAGTATTACGAAGGCTACGGTTGAAGTCGGGTGGTCAGCCCAACGCCTGCCCGCCTTTAACCTGCGGGAAAGGAGCCCGGCACCAATTCTTTAGAGGGCTAATGAGCTCTAGGATCCGTCTAGAAGAGAATTCAGCGTGGGAAATTCTCCCGACCTTCTCCGACGACTGAAACAGTCAAGCGCATTACCACTTGCTACCGGACCCTTTTGATTTCTCATTGTAAATTTCTGTTTAACATGTAATTTATATCATGACATTTCAATTTTTTTTTTGTACGGAAATTATTTAAGAACGAAAACTTAATTAAGGTTTAAGGACGGCAAATGATAAACATCAAGAGAAATATGGTAAATATTCTTAAGCCCCGCAAACACCATGCAATTTTTCAGCAACTTAGTCGTCCGATTTTGACGTCACGAGTAGATGTAGACAGTTTTGAGCCCGTTTATATGCAACTTGACTGCAACTTTTGTCATCCGACTCGAATTGTTCCTACACCTGCAACTCGAAAAATTGCATCGAAGTCGCTGGGAATTACCCAATCACAGGGCAGCGTTGGAACATGTCAGTTGTGACGCCACGCCCATGAAAGAAATGGCGTCAAAAATGATATTTGCCGATTGTTTGAAGACATGCTCGTACTCAATGAATATCAAGAGTATTGCGAGTTTCTTTCATGCATAAAGTAAGTTTATACTGAAATGCAGAAATTGTATGCGGCAGAATTTATCAGAGAGGTTTCAAAACCTCGATTTTTTCGGATTTTCCACATCGGGTTTTGGAAACGCATTGCATTATGGGATTCCTTCTATCACGGCCGACTTCATGTCGAATTGCATGATGTTCGGGGTTTGACAAAAGTTTATATCAACTCGTGACGTCAAAATCGGACGACTAAGTTGCTGAAAAATTGCATGGTGTTCGCGGGGCTTTAAAGAGGGGTCCGTTTTCTTGGATTTTCTCTAGTCATAATTAAAAGCAATGGTTGTAGCTTCTTCTGCTTTCTCAGTCAATAAGTATAATCCCATTAATTAATTTGTCCAATAAGTATTCAGAGAACGAGTGAACGATTAAACAAATGAAATTAAGAACTAATACCACACAAAAGTTTAACACGTAAAGCCCATTTCGTGAGATTGCCTTTTATATCTCTTAATTCAGAAAACGTGTCTTTCTTCTTGAACGTGTCTTTCTTCTTTAATGCTCACCTTTTAAAATTTGCTTATTTAAATTTGTTGATGCATCGGATTTGACATTCAAACTGAAATGGCACGTTTAAAGCAGCTCCATTAGGTGAATGGAGATTAGTGTTTGAAAATTAGGAGCAGTACAATTTTTCTTTTAAATATTTTCTTCTTATTCTATTTCCTTTCCAGATAAGAGCATGGGACATGAAACCAGTAGAATGGATGTTGATCTGTAATGAAGCTGTAGTAAAGAAAGATGAAAACGCACAGTAACTTTACTTGGGTCTGCAAATGTTATCTAATACGCCTACATTCGAACCAGAAAGGCAATTTTATTCATGTGCTGAATTTATTTTTATTTTCGTTGTTTTAAATATTTTCACAGCACGTTAAATTTCTGATTTAACTTATTCCTCTTGTTACATCGTTGTTTTTTGAACCTTCTGTTCTTGTTTTTAATGCCTACGAGTTGTAGGAAAAGGTTCTTGGTTGTGTAGAATAACACAACAATTAATTACGTTGCCTTTCTTGTTTGTGGGGGTCACTGTCAGATGTGATGGTGACCTTCACTTATGATCTTGCTTTTCTTTTATCGGGGAAGGCGGGATTGGGCTGATGAGTCCGTTGAAGGACGAAACGGCAGTTCACAATTCATTCCCATAATCGAACCAGAAAGGCAATTTTATTCAGGTGCTGAATTTGTTTTTATTTTCGTTGTTTTACGCCTACATTCATTTACCAAAAATTAAGTTAAAATCAAATGATACCCAAAGCTTGAAAAATATCTGCACATTCTGCATGTTTCTGGTTATCGTTTTTATTTACCGAGTCTTAACAAAATAGAGATATTAGTAATATGGAAAACAAAATAGAATAAATATTATTGAAAGATTAACATATTTCCAAGAACTGGCTTTGTTTGAAGTCACGAAGAGAATTAGATGGTCTGTTTACTAGGTTGCATCTTTAAAAATGAGGTCATCGTTTTTTACCAGTAAGATAGAAATAATCAGAATGCAGTAAGTAAAATAAATAAATAAAATAAAAACAGGAGAATAACTAAATCGTGTATTCTTTAAGTCATTGTTAAAGAGAAGATGTTACTGGCGCTGATAGAACCAGTTTTAATCTCAACTAAAAATCCTCATGAAATTTCAATTCAAAATATAAAACTCCACAAGAAAACTAAGGTAAAGCGAGGATAAGACAGAAATAAGATAGTAATCCAGTGTTTGGATTCCAATGCATTTCTATGGGAATTTTTATTGCCTTCTTACACTGATTTCTCTACATGGGTCGACTTGAAAAGATCTCCAAAATAAAAGTTAAATTGTTCTTAGTACTCAAATTTGCCTACCAAGTTTCAAGAAGAGCCATTCAGAAGCTCCAAAGTTCTTGGGGGAAAAAGGACGAATACAAACACACACAGACTGGCTGATTTGATGAGCCCCGCTTTTCCACTGGAAATTAGACTAAAAATGCTTAGATCAGAAAGTTTTAAATGTGATATAATCATAGATTAAAGAGAAAAATAAATCATCTTAGATACTTCAACTGATATTTCGTCTTTAATGTAACATTAAGACTTCTTCAGAGGTTTGTACATCACGAAATCATAAAAGTGGATAAACATTCTCTAAATTTAAAAATAATAATAACATATTAAAGTATAACTGACTTTTGTTACAATAAAAACATGTCAAACCTTTGTTACGTAATATAGAAATTTAAATAATACAAATAAAATACAGAAAATTTTAAATAATACAATAATATTTGTATTATTTAAATTTCTATATTATGTATCAAAGATTTGACATGTTTTTTGTTAGTATTATTGTAACAAAAGTCAGTTATACTTTAATATGTTATTATTACTTTTAAATTTAGAGAATGTCATTCTCTTTTATAATTTCGTGATGTACAAACCTCTGAAGAAGTCTTAATGTTAAACTAAAGACGAAATATCAGTTGAAGTGTCTAAGATGTTTTATTTTTCTCTTTAATCTATGATTATATCTAATGATACAGGAGTTTTAAATGTGACTTTAAGTCGAAGTCTGCATGTCAGTCCATTCGTCTTTATGATCACAAATGAAAAACTATTTATCCTATGAAGCTATTCCATGACAAGGCATTGACGAGTGACAATCATTACAGAAATTTAAGTGCTTTAGCAGCCAATGAGATGAAAGACAGGTGGTGCCGTCGTCCCATGGAAAAGTGAAGACTAGACTCCCTCTGTTGGTTGAAACATGAAACTTGTGGCGAAGTCATCTGCTGTAAACGTCTATAAAGTAGCGTCTTGATGGAACCTAAGGAAAACAAAACAAAGCCACACAGACAAGGAAATTTAGGGCTGAAAACTACTACGGATCATTTTTCATATCACTACTTCGTTTTTGGAAGCCGCATTGATAAATTGATTGAAATACAATCATTGTAACAATGATTGTTTGTGAGGATATGGATTGACTCCTTACATTTGCTATTGAAGTGTTCGCTTTCATTACAAATGGTGATGGATGGGACCAATCAACAGAATGTCCGGTATTGGACACATGAAGAACTGTTAAGTAATTAGTATCGTGATTTCTAATGGCGGTTTTATGCTGCACCATATGTTTATTAACAGGCTGCCGCGTCTCCACAATGTAGAGGCAATCAAAACCCAAACACTGGAGGACATAGACAACACCCCGCAGATTATGATGGAGTGGTCATTTTTGTACTGGACTGAGAAACTTGGAAAGTTATTCAATGAAGCTGTTCATGAAATACCGTAAGGATCTAAGGACTTTCTTAATGGGAAATATTTTGGTATGGTAAGCGATACATACATACTTGATATTACTATTTCTCATGGGAACAGCAAATGTATATATGCTTAGAGCTCTGGCTAGATGTGCATTAATGAATTGAAATGTTAATCATTGGAAAGTAAATTGTAAGGGATAGAAAGCAACTCGCTATTCAAGTTAAATAATGAACTGGAAATTCTAAAAGCTCTACGTGCCGCCATCCCATCATCATTTGTAATGAAAGCGAACACTTTATTTGCAAATGTAAAGAGTCATTCCATATCCTCACAAACAATCATTGTTACAATGACTGTATTTCCGTTCGATCAATTTATCAATATGGCTTCCAAATACGAAGTAGAGATATGGAAAATGATCCCCAGTTGTTTTCAGCCCTAAATTTCCTTGTTTGTGTGGTTTTGTTTTGCTTTCCTTAGGTTTCAGTCAAGACGCTACTTTATAGATGTTTACAGCAGATGACTTCGCCACAAGTTCCATGTTTCACAAGTCTACACTTTTCCGCCGAATGATGGCATCACCTGTCTTGCAGATTTCATCCCATTGGCCACAACAGCACTTAAATATCCATGCTTTTCATAATGATTGTCACTCGTCAATGCCTGTCGTAGATTTTTTAATGTGTTTAAATGTTTCTTAAAAAAAACAGTCAGTGTGTTGGCCTTTTATTTTAATTGTATTTTTTTTAGTTTCTGATATATTGTAATTTGATCTGAACAAAGATGAAATTGCTGTTTTATCACATTCAAAGGTACAGCTTACAAACTCACAAATATAAAATGCTTCATAACAAAATCTATGCTTGATTCCAGCAGAAATAGAAAAATGAACAATGATTAGCAGAAATTGTTTTTTACCTTTGTTGACTTAAATGAAAAAAGATGAAATAAACTATGTGTTATCAAGAGATAATAAAGAGATAAAAAGTAAATTTTTAATTAAAAAAAAAAATCTAAAATATCTACCACTTGTTTCTCTAAATAATTCATTGTAAGGAAGAAAAAAAAAAAAAAAAAAGGAAACTGATTACAATAAACAGCAGGAAAACTGGAATGTTCATTTCTTTGTATGATTTATGTCTCTTTTTCCTAATTTGTGAGTCGCATTCAAACCAATGGTAATTGCAGACATTGTCCATTTTCAGATTTCAGCAGGAAATTTTTCCTACCTCCAAAATCGTGGGTAACCAAAAAAATCTATAAACAAAATAATTTTGTGAAGTATAGTTCTTTTGACACATCAAATTTATCCAGAAGGAATGGAGGAAAATTAATAATTACATTTTATTTAATTAGATTAACATTAGAGTAAGATTAGTTTCAGTTTTGGCATATAGACAAAATTCTGATTTAATGAAGAAAATTGTGAATTGATAATGTTACACTTAATGGCTATGTAAATAAATGCAATGTTCTGTACTGCATCATTTAAAGCCTGAAAAAGGAAATGAAACTGCTGGATGTGCATGTTATTGCAGCGTCACTGGTCGTTCCTGTTTTGCTTGAAGTCTAAATAGGAATAAGTAACTAATGGCCAAATGTAACTTTGAAGCTTTCGTTTGGTTATTTGAAAACAGAGCAGATTGAGCTACATCATTAGCACAGTTAATAAAAACATTGGGAAGAAATTATCATCAAACAAATACTAGATAAATCAAGGACCTATTGACTGTCAGTTTAGGTTAGCTGATTTCAAAATTAAAGTTCTTTTTTTTTTTTTTTTCATAGACGCTTCATAAGATGTGGATAGAAGGACTTGTTCTAAAAGAACGAGACAAAATCTGTTTGTCAAGTTTCTCGAACTAAGTGAAACATCTGTTAGACATTGTCAAACGTGCAAACAAAGTTTAATACTAGGTGAAAAGCAGTTAGCCAAAGAGAAAGACAAAAATGTTGTTTAAATAGATTGTAACATTTAAAAGAAAAGATATAAGATTGTGTTAATCCTGTAATCTAAAAGGTTTTTGTCACTAAGACGATTATTTCAAATGTTTTGAAATCTTATTTTGATTCCGAAAAGGAAAACCTTAAAATATGTATTAAGAAATAATTTTATTATAAAAAAAAGGCAATATTAAACTTTCTGCTTTCTTAGTAATTTATCTTTGAGGGTTAAAGAATCATAAATTCTTAATTCAGTGTGATTGATACATATATGCATAATATCGTTTTATTATTAAGTGTTTTACAGCTGCACCTGAATTGATATTTTGTGGGGATTATAGAAAGGTCATTGTTTTATTTTTAAACAAGGTTGTGGTTTGATGTGGGGTAGTAATGGAAGGCTAAAGGAAGATTGTTCAATTAACAACTAATAGAGAGTTGGGGTCAATAACCTTGTGTTGGGAGAAAATTGTTTTGTAAGGAGTAAAAAGAAGAAGGAAGAAGGAGACGATAAATATTAAAATTAAGTGTTAGAAAAATATTTTATTTTTAATTTAATTACATAAGATCTTGTCTGTGTTTATTTAATTACATTTAATTATCATCACTTAAATAAAGTTTAATCTGGTGGAGACACATTTTATAAGATAAGAAAAGTAATTTTATTAGACATAAGTAGGTATTTGAGTTTCTTTAGAAGACAGCTGATTTTAGGTTTAGTCATACCTTTACCTGGTGTTTACCTGTATTCAGTGTATGCCTTTTGACGAGATCTCTCAGGGCCCAGCGACCGTCACAGGGGATTTTATTCATCGAATTTTGGTATTTTATTTTCTAAAAATAATATTTGCTTCCACTGCGGTAAAGAAATTATACTTAGGAAGGATACTTAGGAAGAATTATACTTAGGGACACCGGTAAGGTAAAGTGTTTTGAGGAAATATTAATATTTTGGTAGCAGAGTTAAGGTTTTTATAATTTTCTATTGACTGTTGCGATCACAATAAAACGCACGTGTCAATGTGTTGCCTGTAAATCTGCTGATGCATTTGAACTGGGCAAATATTTCATGCATTCAGAATAGCTTATTACTGTACTGGCCAGATCAATTATCTTTCACTTGATTTTCACAGCACAACTTTGTGCAAAGTAAACTACCACAATAACATCTCAGCTTGTCCTTGAAGAAGTAACACTTAAAGAAAGAAAGAAAGAAAAATAGAAATAAATAAAATGCACTTACTTACAAATAGTTGAGAGAATTATATATATGGTAATAATCCGACAGTTTCAGAAAACTGTGCGTATTCCTTCATCAGGGACGGCACAAACATATAGGACATACAGACAAACATTTAGGACGACATGATGAGGGAAGTTCCTCGAATTGCGCAGGAAGGGACTGGTGGCTGCTGAGAAAATGGCCAAGCAGTTTCGCTTAGCAAGGGTTACCTGGCCTCGGATCGTCGGCGGCCGAGAGGCAGCAATATTTTAATGGTCACCTGCCCTCTTCGGACGCTCTCTGCCACTCTCTGTGTATTGTTTCACATTCCTTCAGAGTCCTGTTCACTCGGAGCGATGTCACACAGGAGGGACATCTGTTAGCCGGCCACAAGGTGGAGAGAAGACAAAGAAGAATACAAACGAAGCAATAAAACAAAGATAAAGGGAAGGCAAGATGGACGCCAGATGGGGAAAGCATCTGGAAGACAACTGATTTTGAGAGACAAAGAGGTGCTAAGAGGATGTTTGGGGAAAATGAAGAAATGAGAAAATATTACTAAAAGATTCAATATCTATAATATGATGAAAATAGAGGATAGGAGAGAGAGAAATTATGTGACAACCACCAGGGCGTTACACTGTATGCAATTGGAATAGGAGTTTGTAATCAAGTTTCATAAGTGTTGCTGTAAAAGGTTGCTCTAAAATTCTGGTGCACATTTTGATTTGTTGTATAATCAAGACTATGATTTCAATATTGAAACAGAGTATTGAAACATTAACTTTGGCCATTCTAGCTAATGTAACATATACTCTAAAGGCTCCAATTTTTCCCAACAAAATTTTCTTTGCCCTTATATAAAAACATCATTCTGAAGCTCATTGTTACTATTTATGTGCTTGTTTGTTTTTTCATATGACTTCATTTAAAATGTGAGCCATGCAAACAAGACGACCTGGAAGTCGAAGAAATTGTGACTGTATAATATTCCTCGATTATTTAAAGTATAGTTAGTGGCATCCCATTCAGGTGATACGAGTAAAAAAATAAAGGCATCAGTGCATTTTCGTCTCTGTAGTAGTACCATCTAGTATTAGCTAAAAAAATTAGTTTTTCTGTAAATCCGAATGCCATACTGTTATTATGGAGGAAGAAGAATGGGCTTTTGTCAACTATATACTCAGGATTTCAAAGTTCACTTTCTTGGTAGATGAGCTGGATTTCCAGTTTATTGACAATCTTATCTGATCAGTCAGGACTGTATAGTCTATAAATTTAGAAAAAAAAATCTTCCTGGTTGTGATTAGACTAAGACATTTTTGAAAAGGCACCAGAATTTAATGATTCAGTTTGCTGCCAACATAAAGAAAGTTCAAGCTGTAGTTAATGTTTCAACAATTACAGAATCCCACTGACACCGAGATTTTTGTAGTAATAAAAATATGCCTCCTAAGAACATATACAACTACGATGAGACCAACTTGAGTGACAATCTAGATGCAAATATGTATTTTGTCGCCAGGGCTACAAATATCCAGAAAGGATTATGAATTATATAAAAATAATGTGTCATGTTCTACAGTAATGCGACAGGAAAAGCTATTTTACCCATGTAAGACTGATCATTTATGATCTATTGAAAATGGGCCAGAATAAACTTTAATTTTTGTGTTCTATGTATTTACTGTACCTTTGTACATCGCTCATCAGTTTTACTCTGTTCCAAACTCATAGAAATGGGATTTAACACAAGAAAAGAAGCTGAGTTTGACCAGTATTTCAAATAAAGCATTTCATCTCCTAAATGATGAAATGTAAGACCAAACACTTATGAAGTGTTACTCTGTTTCTACTTAATCAATAAAAAAATGTTTACATTAAACTGTTGTCCTAAATTTAAATTTGAAAAGCAAAACATTAAAACTTTTTTGGGGGGCCCAAAGTAATCCAAGTTTATTATGCTTACTTTCTGGATATATCTCATATTGCATATTGCAAAATCTTGGGTTTGAAATCCACATGCATTTATTTAATCATTTATTATTAACTAAACAAAATTTTCCCCTTTACTTCAAGTTTTTCATTAAATTAAAATATTTTCAAGCATTTTTAATTTGTTTATTAGTATAAATATTAAAACACTGATCCTGACAACTTTTTCTACTCTTTCAATAATCTGAAGATACATGATATCAAAATAAAGCTAGTGAATCTGAACTGATTTACTATTAACAATCACAACCAGATCCACTGCAAGACATAAAAATAATCTGAATACCACAGCAAGAACTTTCTATGGAATAATAAGAAAAGTTCTGCAAGGACATTATGAATCACCAATAAGTTGTTCCAGGAAACTATTTTTTGAGATCTTGTTATTTGATCTACTAATAATGAGATCACAGTTTTCTATAAGATTTCTTTAGAAAAATTTGCTCATTCTTCCATAAATCTTCATCAATTGCACTGTTTTGCTTATCCCAAAACTTACAAGTGGATATCTACAGCAAAAAGGCATACATCCAACATTCTCCTAATGAAAACTACTGGCAGCTATTTTGCAAATACAAAACCTGTATATTAATATCATCCTGTATATTCCTAATTAGAAAATGAAAATTAATATTCAGTTTTAGGGGCAATGTGTATTCAGAACTGCCACTTTTGCAGAAGACCATTTGTTATGGCCTGACAGTCAAGAACAAGTATCTCCACATATGCTGGTTATATAACAACTGAATAAAATCAAAACTTATATTTCATACATCTGCTCTTTCCAATGTTATTTTAGTTGTACGACATCTGGCCTACACAAAGACACTCATCACTTATGCTGATACTTAGTGGTAATGAATGCTCTTTGTAGTGATCATGGTACTTTTTTTTCTATTAGCTTTCATAAAATCATAAAATTATGTCAACAACAACATTCGAAATAATATTGAAGAATTATGAATAATTATAGAAAATACTTATAATAAACCTTTTAGCAAAATCTACATCTTCAATACTTGATGTGGACTTTGTCTACATATATAGTTTGAAGATACCTTTTTTTTTTTTAGAAGTGGTACATGTGAGCATTGATGTTACATTTCGCGTTTAATCACTGTTAATTACTATGTTTATGTTCCTATCTCTCTAGTTTTTATCCATTATGCAGCTGATATAGGAAAGGAATGAAAGAATATCAGATATGATTTTTAAAGTAAATGTAAAAGTAACTTCAAATTACATTTGCTAATAAAGAGAGAAAATACTTATTGAAGAAAAATAATACTGATAGGTAGTAGTATGGAATCAAAACATTATCTCAAGAATTATTTAAAATTAGAAATTTTTTTCTACTAATGCTTTCCATGTACTCTGTCAGTTACTGATAAAATTTCAGATTCAATTCAAAAGGTTCATTGAATCAAGAATAAGGGCGGAATTCCCCAATGTCAATCTTAATCAGTCTTCAAATAAAAATTGGTGTGCACCAAACACAATTTGACAAAACTATCCTGATGAGTCCCTGATAAGTGTATCTAAAAGTGACTGCGATTGGTTAATAACTTTAACTTAACTTCCGGATGACTTTTAGGCACAAGTATGATTCAAAATAGCAGCTTCCATGGAGAAGAAAAAAAAACACGTGGGCAGAATTTTTTTTTCTTCAAGACAAGAATTGTCAAGGCAAGAACCTTCAAATAAATTAATCGTATTTAACTTTATTTTCAGAACTTTCAATAGAAAAACTACATCTAATTCATTGTCAAAATAATAGAAGTTGGTTTCAATTGGAGCAGATGTCAGCCATCATGATAAAGGTGAAAGGCGAGGGGGCTGATAGGAGGTGATGAATGATTTGTCGGATGAAAATCGGGCTGCTAAAATTTAGCGACTGTTAAACCCCTAATGAATGTTTGTGCAAAGAAACTTCCAGTTGAGGGGAGATTTAAACAACCCTCAATGTTAATGAAAGCTTGGTGCATACCGCCCTAAGACAAGAAATAAAATTTGTTTTAATGTACATTTGCATAAAAATAATAAAATAATAATAATTCATTGAAATAAATATCTATAGATCATCTGGAATTGATGACGATGATGAATTTAATGCTTCAGTATTTCCGTTTCATGATTTCTTTTCCAACAACTAATTAAATTTAAAATTAACACATTATGAGAGATTATCAATTACACTGATAAACAAGCTATAAATATCTGGCAAGGTGTTTTCTTTTTCTAATGTAGTTTTTTATGCTGATTTCAAATCTGAAAACCGTTTTGCTCTATCACCTCAGGTTTTGAAGATATTGACAAAAATTAATTTTCATGGAACACCGTTCATCAATTTTTTTTACCCCCACGTTTTTTGTAATTTTTCAGGCAAAGCCACAGAATATTTTCATCGTCTGTGACAGTAGTTATATTTAAGGTACTATTTTAAAACATTTTCGATCATCATCATCAGTGTTCTGTCGTAGACAGGTCCAATGGCAAGCAGCAAATAAGGTCAGCAATGTCTCTTCCTCCAAGTTGTTCTATTTCTTGCCTCCTCTTTCAGGCCTTGATATCCACTCGTAACCAATAGGTCATCCAGGATCATTTTTCTCTTTCTTCCTCTTTTCGATATCACATTAAAAAAAGAAACAAACGAAAGATTAGTACTGTCAGTTTAAGGCGATATTATGGCGTCCAAAGGTTGCATAAATTCACCATATCTATTTTGCTATGTGTGCGGCTATCTAACAGACAAATCCCATAGGAAGACTTTTACACAGTTTCTGAAGAAAGCATATGAACTATACTGTGATTCAAAGGTGGATACTGGTAATTATGAGCACCTCAGTTCATCTGTTTTGACATGTGCATGCAATTTGCGCGGTTGGATAAGGAAGGCGAAGAAAAACAACCATCTGGCATTCGGAGGTCCTATGATATAGTGTGAGTCAAGCAACCACACCACATACTGTTATTTCTGTTTGTCATATGTCACCGGATTTTCCTACAAAACTTGTGCAGCTTTAAAGTATCCAAACGTTCCTTCAGTTTCTAAACCAATTCCACATGATCACGTCGCTTGTCCAATACCAATAGCACCTACAGAATATACAGTTGATGAAGAAACTCAAGAAGAAAGTTCTCTTTCATCTTCCAGCAATGTATCAGACCCTGACTACCAATCTGGAGAAGGTATTCATTTAATTGACAATGCTGATCTTTGTGATCTCTTAGGGGACTTAGCACTATCAAAAGGTGAAGCTGAACAGCTCGGTTCGCGCCTTAAAGAATTTAATTTGCTTGCACCGGATACAACAATTTCACATTTTCGCCACAGACACAAAGAACTTAGTGTCACTCATTGCAAACAATTTCACATTTTCTACTGTACGGAAGTTCAAGGTCTCATGTCGAGCCTCGGGGTGGAACACAACACTGAAGCATGGCGATTGTTTATCGACTCATCTAAAACAAGTTTGAAAGCAGTATTATTACACAATGGAAACAAATAAGCATCAGTACCGGATGGCTATTCTACCATCTGAAAGAAACTATGTCGCAACTTCTTGAAAAACTATGCTATCACGAGTATAAATGGTATATATGTGGTGATTTAAAAGTTATCACAATTCTCATGGGTATGCAGACAGGGTACACCAAGTACTGCTGTTTTATCTGCAAGTAGAACAGTAGAGATAGAAAGCACACTACATAAAGAAAAATTGGCCAATCAGAACCAGAATGCAGCCAGGAAATAAAAATGTCCTTCGTGTGGTGTTGATTGACCGTGACAAAGTCATGCCACCGCTTCACATTAAGCTGTGGCTCATGAAGAATATCATGAAGGCACTAGACAACGACTTAAGATGCTTTTCGGTACCTGTGCAACAAGTTTCCAGAGTTGAGTTATGCAAAAGTGAAAGAAGCTGTGTTCATAGATCAACAAGTAAGGAAGGTAATTTCTGACACCCACTTCCAAGACTTACTGAATGATACTGAAAAAAATGCATAGGTGGCATTCAAATCAGTTATAGCCAATTTCCTTGGAATTTATAAATCTGCTAACTATGTAAATGTTGTGAAGAAGTGCATCAGAGCATACAAACAGCTAGCTGTCAACATGCCCCTCAAAATTCACCTCCTAGACTCACATTTTGACTTCTTCCCAGAAAACCTAGGTTCAGTCAGTGACGAACATGGTGAACGTTTTCACCAGGACATCTCGGTGATGGAGTCACGGTATCAGGGTCGATGGAGTGCAGCAATGTTGGCTGACTACTGCTGGACTCTTCAGCGTGACATGCTAAATGCTCAGCACAAACGCAAGTCTTCAGACAAGGAATTCAAACCAAACACATCTTAAATTAAGGAAGTATTTTCTGTGTGTATGGATTTTATGTGTGTATTATATCTTGAACTAGATATTACTATATTGTATATGTATCATGTGACTTAATCTCACTATTTTCTTAGCTAATGCCATGTTCATTAGTACGGCATGTAACAATAATTGTTCTAGTGAAATATAAATGGTTGAAGGAGTATATCTAAAAAACGGTGGGTGGTGGAGACAAATGGTTTGCATATTTTGAATCAGCACGTTTCACTTGTCTTAGAACAAGTGTTGGATACCAAGATATGCGCCACTTTTTAAAATTTGTTTTTCAGTGTTATTAATTCATGAAGCTTTAAACACAGTAAATAATGTAAAATTTCTGCCATTTGAATTGGATTTTGTGAAGACAATCCATTACAAAGAAACAGTTTGTTTTTCAGTTAAACAAGTATCAAATTGATGGTTAGTATCTTATCTGAAATAGTAAGTGTAAAGTGATATTTGAAGAACTTTCATTATATATGATTAAAAAAAAAGGAAGTCTCCTTTTATTTGAAGAAGTTCAAATTTAATTCATATATGTACATAACAAACATAATCCAATAAATTAGAATCAGAAATCATTTCTTTTTAAATTTACCTAATTTAACAATGGAGGATGTTGGAGATGAAAGAGGATCGGATCCTGTTATTGATACAACTGTCTCGATGAGGTCAACTGGATGTGTCTCTTCAGGTGAATCGCTTACATTAATCTCTTCATCAGAGTCTAAAATCTTTGGAGTCCGCATTCTAAGTTAGAAAAGAAAGTACAACTTTATAAGTGATCCTTATATATTCAAACGCAGTAACGATAATAACAAATTCCTTATGCCCAACAAGTATACAACGAAATATTACAAAGCATATTAATTGAAAGAAAGTCACTTACATTGCTGATGTATAATGCATACAAATAAAAAGATAAAGTTTAATAAGACTATTAAAAATGCTAATGCTAAAACAGTCTTAACCGAATATAATCAAAATAAACAGATAATTTTAAACTAATTAGGTCTATTTTTAGTATTAAAAAAATATACATGTAATTTTTTTAAAATACCGTATATGCTCCAATAAACGCCGAGGCTCTTATTGTCGCCGGTCTCTAATAAGCGCCGGGCTGCAGAGGGGACACGGCCAAATAGTAGCCGGTCTCTAATAGTCTTTGATATTTGCCTAGCAGTACTAGTGTAAGCGTCCATATCTTTATAGTCGTGCGTAATACCTTACAATACATTGCATTTCAAAATGCCGCCGAAACGGTCATTTGACATTGCCTTAAAGATTCGCGCGGTGGAATACGCGAAAGAAACTTCCTGTGAGACGGCCGCTCGTCATTATGGTGTTGATCCGAAAAGAATCAGAAAGTGAAAGAAACAATATGATAATCTTGTATCTGCGAAAGTGGACAAAGGTGCAAGCAGAAAGCGGAAAATAAAGTAACTGTTTGTAATATTAGCCAGTATTTATGTGTAAAAATATTGCATTCTGAAGCTTTTTGTTAATAATGGCCGGCCTCTAATAGCAGCCGGTCTCTATTAAGCGCCGGGAGCCGAGGCTAGTTTTGCAAATAAACGCCGGGGGCCTCTATTGGAGCATATACGGTATATATATATATAAAGGAAAATACACATTAAAATACTTTTCTAAAAAATGCCACCATTAATACTCCAAAAGCATGTCATACAGGGTATTTTTTTAAAGGTACCAACAAACATCAGTGACATGTTCCCGTCATTGTTGACAAGAGTGTAAATGCTAGTTGTGTATAATGTTCTTAAAATTACAAAGAAAAAATATTCTTATTTTTATTCCACATTTGAATGAACTTCACAGTGCACAAACAGATAACTGATACAGAAATAAGTATTCAGCGAAGCTTCTTCCAACAACAGGTATCAAAGTGAATGTTCAAAATGTCCACTAGCTACAGCAACAGGCCTGCAAACATCAGGACAATGAATGTTTGACAATGACAAATTCTTGATCAAATATTTAAATCAAGATCATCAAATTATTAAATTAAATTCCAAATTATTTTCGTTCAATTACTTGACAACTGCCAATGATCTAGTTGTGCAATCATAGGCATATCAGATAAATAAACAATGTTTTTCTTGTGGCCCAAATGATAAAAGATCCAAAGGATTTAAATCTGGGGACTGTGCAGCAAAGTAACAGGGACACCCTGACCAATGCAGTGTTGAGGAAAGCATGGACATCATAAAGAAAATGCATTGGAGCTTAGTTGTGCATGAACTATAATTGCTTTCTAGCATCAAGATCAACGTCTGTCAACAGCCCAGTTAGATGTCTTTGAAGGAAATCAAGATACACTTTGCCCTGTAACGGAGAATGGAGGAAGGAGTACCCAAATCCATTATCCAATCACCCAAAATATTGGGCCCACAGATTTAAAAATAATTGCTGAATGTGTTTTCTTTAGACAATTCCACGTGGATTTTCCTGTGCCCATAAATGCACATTACGAAAATTCATAAAACTATTTTGAGAAAATGAAACTTCATCGGTGAATAAAATTACAAATTCAAAGTGAATAGTATCCATATGATGAGCAAGAAACCAATGACAGAACTGCAGTCTTAAAGAAAAATCTGCCACAACTAACCCTTAAGATGCATTGAAGATGATAGGGGTACAGCAGCTACTCATGAAGTACTTTCCAAATTGCTGTAAGTGAAACCCCTTCTATACTCACCTACTACTTATCCATCCTACTACTTATTCCTGAATCAGCTGCTGCAGCATCAAGAATTGGATTTTCTCTTTGTGTTGTTGCAACATTTCTGGGCCTTCAGTGTTTGCCTATGGTTTTAAATTTTGTCTCTTTTCCAAGGAGAAGATCTATGGTAACAAATGTTTTGTGGTGAGGCATGCACCTAGGTGGGAAGTGTTCTTGGTATGGCCAACATGCTTCATGTCCATTTCTTTGAGCCTGTCTATACATCAAATGTATGAGGGGTTTTTTTTCTGAAATGGCAGACATACTGCTAGCAGTTATGCAACTAAGTACATACACAAACTAAAAACAAATAAAAGCATTTTTCATTGTATTTTAATAACACACTTTAAGCACATTCACAATAAACCTTGGCAAAAGCTTGGAACAATGACTACCCTCAGACTATTCACAGCGAGCATGATGTTGGCTGCGTTACAAAAGACAAGGAAATTATACATAAAGCATTGTTCTCCTCATGCTATTAAATATTCCCATGTTCACAAGAGATATTTAGAAAATGATGCGTTTCCGATCCTATGTTTATTGAACATTTTTTACTCGTTTTTTTTTTGTAGAACCTGTCATTGACATTTGTCAGTACCTTTAAAAAAACATCCTGTATATAGACAAATAACCTAATCTTATTCACTGTAATGAACTACATGACAGAATTATGATCTTCGCTTGAGATATTCAAAGATTTCTGAGACTTAAAGTCTTTTTCAATTGTTAAATATTTTAGGAAAGCAAAATAGCTTTAAATTGAACTTCAAAGAAAACAATTTTACTAAAACAGTTGTTTACATGTGCTTAAAAAAGTCGTCTAAGCCACACTAGAAAACTTGCCATTTGCAGCTAGGCAAAATAGTTATCACTTTACATAAGCAAGTGAACTTTCAGTGAAGTCTCATTTTGCCTTGTTACCATTAAAAGTGTCACTTCTGCAAAGCAAAGTTTGGTTTTGCAGCTTTACTTTTGCTATGAATGCTCGACTCGTCCTGCTGCAGAAATGAAGAAAAAGGAAAACGATCCCACAGAAGATGAGAAGATGGTGGATGAAGCCATAGATGGAAACAGCAACAGAAGACATTCAGATTCCAGAGTGGAGTTACGGCTGTCACAGTTTTCAAGTAAATTCTTCTCACTCCTAGGCAAGTTACTGCTAAAACACAAATTAGAGCATACTATATTTAACACACCAGCTGTTTTTGGCAGGCTTTTCAGTAAGTATGCGCTTTTCATGCAACTTGCTGATTTGAGAACAGTTTTCAAATTTATAAAACCAGCCGTAAAAGTGAATAAATAGTTGATGTTTCTTTAATGAGTTATATACGAGATATTAATAAAGAACGAAACTTACATATTTATCAACCATTCTTAATAAATGAGATATTGTTTTCGTTAATAAAATCTAGTCTGTATATTTTCTGTTAATTTGCTTCTCAAACATTATAAAATTATAGGATTACAGCATTATAACTTTCATAGTACTACTATTACCTCTGTACCAAGTTGTCAAAGACTTGTGATCACTTGTGATTACAAGATCATTTATTAATTGACAAATTATTATTATTATTTAATATAAGTATTGAATTAATTTGAAGACTGGTATAAAGGAAGCATGTGAATAATTTGCAAAGAATTTGTTTTTAGTGTATGGAATCTGTTTTTGTTAGTAATCTACATTGAGATATGTGTGTCTTGGCTGATAAGTGCTAATCAGCAAGAAGCAGTTATACTAAGATGTAAGGTAAGTGAATCATCTTGTTTACTGAAATCAGAGAAACTGTAGGTAAACACTTTGTATTAAAACAAAAAATTAAAGCGCTGGAAATGAAATCGCAAATTATGGAGTGTGGTCCTTGGCCGCCTTTACATTTCGTCTCAGAAATACTTATATGCATCTATGAAAGGTTCCTATTTAAGACTCATGATAATGAATTTAAAAACCTTATTTTGTAGCATAACTGTAAACTCTAGTGTAGAGCCGCATTGATTTAACATCTTAATAAATTTGATCCATATACCAGCATATGTTATATTATGTTATGTTATGTTATGTAGTGAATGTGGGTGGCAGAGAAGCCAAGCACTGCGACTTGAGGTCTATTGTACTATCCCACAGAAATAAGGACAGATGGAGAGAAAGACTGAGAAAGTATGGTGGGAGAAGTGCAGGGGAAACGGGAGAACCCCGAGAAAACTTGCCCAGCGCGGATCGTCCACCATTACGAAACCACATGAGAACCGAACCAGGTACTCAGAGGTGAGAGGCCGATGTCATAGCGACAACGACAACCACGCGGCCCTATATACCAGCATAAGTAATATTAGCATTAAAAAATAATTAGGAACCCAGAAAAAAGTTACTTACGGGGCATTAGGATCTTGTTTAATTGCTTGTGTGGTTGGCCATTTGGTGCCATCTTCATCTGCCAAAGTAGTGGAAGGTTCGTGTTCCAAATTGTGCAATCCATGAAATTCCTCCAAGTGAATAACTGTGTCTCCATGATCCAGGACTTCTTCTGTTTCTTCACTTACAGGAAACTGAATCTGGGCAATGGCTTCTTCTTTAATTCTGAAAATTAAAGTACAAGTAATAATTAGGCCTATACTCAGTTATCCCCTATATAGTAGGGACTAAGCAAGAATTCATAGGAGTTCAATTCTGAGAACTGGAGACCAAAACAACTCATGCTCATATTTTAAATTGGACAATAAAAGAATAAGGAAAGCACACAAAAAAAGAATTAATAATAAAATAACAAAGCAGGGAAAAATACAAAGATTACACTCAAAAAGACATTCAGAGCCTATTTAAGTTTCAATTAGAAACCATTCCAATTGAAATAACAGAATCATTCAACTATTTAGGACATCTACTCAATATAAGTGAAGAGGAGAAATCAATAGAATACAGTTATTAATGGGCAGCTTTCGGAAAACTAAGAAATATATTCAAAAGTGGTATCCTATTAAATCACAAAAAGAAAACTTTTCACTAATGCAATTTACCAGTACTAATATAGAGGAGCACTATCAAAGACGATAGCTAGCAAAATTCAAACAAAAGAAAAAATGGAAAGATCCATGTTGCACATCAAATTAAAGGCCAAAAAAGTGGAATGAGTGGATAACACAGCAAACCAAAATAAAAGAAACACTAAAAAATGGAGTTGTGCAGCTTACCTAACCCAAAGAATGGATGGAAATGGATAGGAGCAGCTACATTGTAGGACCTAGGTAATGTTCTAAAGGTAATTTATGGTAGAAGAAGAGAAATCGAAAAGCAAGATGAAGGGATGAAATTGTGTGCATAATGGATATAGAGTGGAAAAGAAGAGACGACAACAGGAGACAAAGAAAGTCAAGCCTTCATCAAGCAGTGGAATGAATGTGGTTAATGATGATGATGATGATAAATAAATATTATACCAAATTGTAAGGAAATCAATTCAGCTGTATTAGTGAAAAATTTCAGGAGTTATTTGTTGAGAGATGGGAAGATGGAGACCAAAAAACTATATCTATGTTTTAAGTTAAGTCCTGAAATATGGAATAAGTTCAAATGGAATAGTGTACATTTAATCAACAACTCAGGAGAAACAGTTAATGGGATGAAAGATAAAAAAAGAAAAAGCTCATTTTAAAACTGTAAAAGTTTTGGACTGATAAAAATTCATAAGATTAATTAAAGAGGGAGATTTTCATCATTTGATAATATTGTTTTATTTTAATTTGTATCTAAATAAACTAATCCTATTGATAAAAGACCATAAAAATATACTAAAATGTTGCACTCATTTCAATTTTACATACAACATAGAAGATATCGATAATACATGAAAAAAATCTAATCTTATCATAAACAGGATTACGGAAGTTTGATAGATGATCCTTCACAGATTTTGAGTAGATTCCTATGAAGCAAATAATTGTATTGTCACTTAACAAATTGACTGTTTAGGGACAAGAAGATTTCACAGGAGAAGGTAACTATGAAGGAAGAAACTGCTGTGCAGAAACTGGAAATCGAACTAGGGATGAAACTAATGAACAAGATGATCAAGTACATTCACCTGCTTTATAAATGGCAATGTGTCCACATTTAAATACAGTTCTCATATTTTTGTTTTCACAAAATAATTGTTTTGTAAAATCAAAATGATAATTTACAACATATAATTACAGTGTCTGATGGTTTAAAACTGCAGCTTCTTTAAAGTTGCAAAAGTGGTGCTAATGTTATTGAATTCAACTTTAAATTGCCCGTGGTGTCACTCCAAAATAAACCTAAAAAAGTTTCTAATATTTAATTGCAATATTATATATTCTTAAGTAAAGAAATACTGTCATACTGAGACAAAACCATTCTAACAACAGAAGTTTAACAGACAAGAGAAAAAATGAATTAGTTCAAAATAAATAGGATTCCTAACTAATGATGTTTGTCCTATTGGCCAAGAGCTGACTAAAAATGTAAACCAATTCTTTAAAAAAACTGAATGTGTTCTCCATTTGCATAACATGTCCAGGCATGCATCAGAGCTTTGTCACTGTTTGCAACAGAAAGTTTTCTTGAAAATTTATCTACCAACTGTTATTCCCAAATATTAAAATATCACAATTCATGCACATATAGCATGAACATAGAATATTAACTGAGGGAGGAAAATTGGGAAAGGATAACATAATCTCATATAATATTTACTATACCAAACTTAATATCTTAGGAGTTTTAAAGTATATAGTAAAGTTAAGAGAGTAGGAAAACAGAAGCGGTATACAACTGGCAATTAGACTGAAAAAGCAAATTTAATGTAATAACAGGCACTAGTGTAGTGCTATGTCAGAGTTAGATAACTACAGGAGAGGGTATTTGCTTCGTCTGTGATTGATACATGTGAGAATGCTCAACAGCAGTTTTCAGATCATAAGAAGGAAACTCATTAAGCAGGCAGGCATGTTATAAAAAAAAATGTGAAAAATTGGAAATCTTTCAAACCAAACAACAATTGAGGCAGTTAAGCAAAAAGAAACAGTGGATCAAAATGCAATACTGCCAAAAAAATGTTACTTTGCTAAAAAAAGAAGAAGAAAGATTGCCTACTGATATGATTAGATTTGAGATACTGAGCACACCTAGATGAAAGGCAGTACATCACCTACAGAAATTGAGAAGTAGCAGATGCTAGAAGATGTGAAACTTAGATGTGAGCCTGTGAAAAAAGAAACTTGTTTGCCATGGCAAAAAATATAAATTTATGCTTTTGGAGCTCAGTAAGACTATTAAAAGCATGCTGCCATTGGCAGAAGCAGGATTGAAGGTAATGTATGAAGTGGACGAAAAAGAATTACAGAGTGAGAAGGACAGCAGAATAGAAAGTACTACTGTCAGTGAAATAGCAATAATCAAATTGACAGAACAACAAGCAGATATCAGAGAAGAAACAAAATAGTATAAAGAATAATTTTCACTTTGTTGACATACGGATATAAATGTTATACTGCATGAAACTGAAATCCAGGGAATTAATAGAGCTTAAGTACAAAAGAGTATAATTAACAAAATGATTGAATACTGCCCTATGTTATCACTGAGATGGAGATAGGAAGAGGATATTACTGATACACTGAAGCTCGGTTATAACATGGTTGTTTATATCGTGAATTCGGATATAACACGATTTGGTCTTGGACCCCTTCTATTTTGAAAAAGGTGTATAATTGTAAAATTGCAAAATTTACCGTTTTTTCGCCTAAAATCAAATCAAAGGTGTAAATTAATATGCTTGTTTCCTTATTATTTACAGTAATTGAGACTCTATACCCACCCTAATGTCACGAAAATATGTCAAATACAATATATTTTTAAAAAAATACCAGAATCGCGGACTTTTTCGTTTAACCAAAATGAATACTGAGATCTATTTTTCTGCCAATGACAACCAGTTAAGAGGCCCATGTAATCTAATAGGCATATGAATACCTAGTTTCGATCCATGTGACTCGTCGTTTGTACAAGATGCCAAGATGGCGGCACCAAATCGATTTTGGCTAATATAAGTGTTGAAAAGTGTTGATTTATGTATTTATAAATATAAAATTCTCTCACATAGCTCTGAATGATGTAGGTAATCGCGAAATGACCATTTTAAATCGAGTGGGCAATAATAGGGTGCAATATATGACTTTTGACGTCGCGAAGTAATAAAAGTTTGGTTATATCGCTGTTATGTCACGATCTTCGAGATCTTGGATCTGAAAGATCGCGTTATAACCGAGCTTCTGTGTAGTATATTACATTTTATTTTTATTTATTTCATAGAAGCATAAAAATACTGTAGAATGATTTTTCTAAATGTATACAAAATAAAAATAATTTTAAAACGCTAAAGGCAATGTTAACTTCCCTATTTTACATTTGCTGCTGAAAAAAAAATTGTATTAAGTATTTATCTAATTACTCAATAGTCTTTGAAGCTTAACAATTTGTAGGCTTATTCCTTTCACTTTAGCTTTTCCAATTCATTTAGATATCATTACGTAAGTCATGCCAAAAGATTAGGTGAACTTTGCTTAAGAAAAATCTATCTGACATATAATAGTATAAAGATTTCATAAATGTAGTTGGCTTTTTGTTAACCTTGATTGTTTTTATGGTGGACCACATCTTCTCTGAAAACTGTAGAAGGATAAGAATTAATCTAATTCTTTTTTAGCACTGCAGCAATAATCAGAAGAATTGGAATATAGATTGCACTACTTAAGTACTGCCTAACATTTAACCAGCAACACTTCTTCCTTCATGTTTTCAAAAGTGAACTAATAAAAAACAGTGATTTATATCTTATCCTCAGAATAGTAAACATGAGCAAAGAAGGAAATTTATTCAGGAAAAAGTTTTGTAAATTTATTTTGAATATTCTTTGCTAAGACACAGAATGGAAATGTTTATGCTGACTAAGAAGACCACATGAACTATGAAATTCATAGCTGTCAGAAACAAAGGCAGCCCAAGCTTCAGGAGTCAATGATAAAGCTAATATAGGCAAGCTGGTAAATTGAAGATAGGACAGGCTAATGTGTATTAGAGTGAATATGCAAACAAACAAAAAGGATAAAAATGGAAAGAGTAGGCTATAGAAATTATTTTGTGTAAAACGCTTATTCAACAATGAACATTTTTTTATTATCATTATTATATCCTTGCATGTGATTACAATTCCAGCCCTGTTAGGAAACGTTAGTTCCTATCAACAGACCCCATTTTATTTACAATTATTGTAAACTGAATTTTTGTTATAATAATTGAGTTTTACATAAACATCTTTTATGTAATTCTTTGTACCAATAGACTTTGGGTTTTTTTTTTTTTTTTCTAGAAACCTTTGTTCATTAGTACAATGAATTTTACATAATTCAAAAGATCGAAAACATCCTAATAGTTCAAACTAGGTTTTAAGAACTCAACATGTATAACTGGGTTTTGAATCTAAGTATACATTAGCTTTACTGTACATCAAATGACTGTAAATCAAATACATAAAACTATATACTAATAAATGATAGCTCAGCATTTTCATTCTTTTGGCAAAACAGTTGGATTTGGCAGAGATTTGAGTTAATGATAAACACCTCAATGAATCTTAATTTTTGAAAGTGAATTTGATTTTCATTAATCTGATTAACATAATCTTAAAATAGAGTGGGAAAAGAAATGGAACCT
>JAFIDM010000004.1:27012676-27040612 GCA_023159025.1 Thereuonema tuberculata | reverse complement strand
TTTATTACATTTATTTGTGTTGAGTATGTTGATGCTTAATATTAAAACTTCTAAAAGAGAGGAAATTAGGAAGAAGTATGGTGTAAACACTTATCAGTGAATTTTTGTTTAATTACGTGTTTCTGTTTTCTTTTATGTAATAAGCTTGCCACGCACATTAAATTTAATTTGATAACTAACTTTTTAATGAATAAATCCTTAATCAGCTAAGCTTAATGCTAGCATGGATTTATTGTTCTCCCCTTTTATTCTTGATTTGTTTTTTGATGTTTTTTTTTTTTTTTTAGGGGCCATTGTCTTATTCATTTATCTGTTTTGTATATTGTTTTTCTTCACTGAAACATTAAATCTAAATCTCTTTCTTATTTCATGCAGCTCCACAATATCATCCATTTTAAATTAATTTTCCCCCATCAATAATATCCTTATTTCACTTCAAAGATTTACGTCTGCATGATGTAGCCTCCTACTAATCTTAATGTGTCTCCAACTTCTTCTGAAGTTAAAATCTTAACCTTCTTCTAAATGTTTTGGAAACTTTTTACCAGATGCTGAAACATGAGTTTCTTTCTTTGTTCTAATTATTAAGATTAAAGAGAAAAAAAATTAATTAAATTCTTACCTTCAAAGCCAGCATGGGCACAAATTATTGCAGTAGCTTTCCGTAAAACCAGTTTTGTACATCGTTCATTCAATTCAGGTGGAATCTTATCCTCTGGAAATGAATGACTAAAATTAAAAGAAAAAGAATTAGATTGCAAGATCTGATAGATAACAATGAATATTAAGTTATTATGAATCAATTCATTTCTGACTAACATTTAAATGAAATTACAAAAGTAATAATGCTAAACAACAAGTTTAATGTGCGAAAATAATAATGACAATACAATAAAAAGCAAACTCGCACATGAATAAAAGGAATCACTGATCTGTTTTTAGATTTTTCGATACTGGGAACCCAGGACAGCTGTTTCAGTTTTCATAACCTTCATCAGCTGGATTCACCCAGTATCTTACAGTCAGTGCTCCCAAGAAACATAAAAAGAAAACAAAAGTGAACAAGAAAATGGCCCTTCACATTAAAAAACAACAATATATAAATTAAGAATAAAAAAGGGCAGAAATTTATTCCCCGCTAGCCTTCTCGTAGCTTAGGATGGATTAAATTACAAAAAAGAATACATTCAACAACAAGTTCAACATGCGAAAATAATAATTACAATACAATAAAAATACATGGTTTTTTAAAAAATAGTAAGTACACTTTTGACTACTGTTGCACTGACTCCAGTTGTCAAGTTAATCTACTCTGAATCCTTTTATAACAAAGAAGAATTCAAAGACTTGGCAGGGTTTAACAGCAGATAAGAGGGAGTTAGTTGAACTTCAAAAACTTAAATTAATATGATAAGCGCCGGGAATTTATAGTCCCTGATCATCTTTCGCAGATGGGAGAAAACTTTTGAGTTTGGAAGGAGGGATGTGAATCGTATGTATATCATATTTTCGTAGAGTATGACTTATGATTCTCCAAAATTCTTACTTGGCTGGAAACCCCGAGAAGAATTCTTTAATCTTCGTCGCCCAGAAAGTTTAAGTCTCATTTTATACATGTGCCGTCACTGAAGACAGCAGAGGGCAGTTAAACAAGAGAAGACCATATAATTTAAAGTGTTCATCAGAATAAAACGGATATGTAGAATCTGAACTTTTTTTTAAGCGAACTATAGCAATGATAATTTAGAAAATTAGACTTTCAATGTTTCTTGAGCTTCAGTTTAGATTTTAATGTGGCAAAAAAGAAAGAAAGAAAAGGATGCCAATAAAATTCCAATGGGATGAAATAAAGGTGTTCAGTGCACGAAAACACAAATATGATAAAAGGAAGATCAACACAACAATAGAAAATATCACTTGTAAAAGTATTTAAGCTGTTCTGTGCCACTCCTGAGTAATAACTTGGGCAAGTCCACTGTGTGCCACTCCCAAGTATGCTCGTGCTTGTAAGGTGACGAATATTTTTTAACAAATCTGCTAATTGTTTTGGTTTCTTGGAAAAATGATATTGTCAGCTGTACTGTGAGTTGTTTCAGCCACTAAAAGGTGCTTTAAATTATTTTTTTGAACACGGGCAGTATTTTAAAATCACAAATATTTGCTGACTTGTGAGTCAATTTAAAAATCCCTCCGAAGGTAAAAGGCTTGAATTCCAGTGAATTATAATTTATTTTCTTATATTTAAGAGCTTTTAAAAAAATCCAAGATGATTCGAAAACATTTTTTTTTTTAATCTTCCTTTTTATCAATTTTTTTTGGTTAACATTTTGTAAACATTGTTATCAATTTTAATCTTTGACATATTTACTTCAAAAAATTATAATATTGTCAAACTGAGTTTAAACTGTTCATTAATATTTTCCTGTATATAAAAAACTAGTGGCTTTATATTATATATAGTTTTTTATATAGAACTAGTTGCTTAATCATTTCAAAGTGAAAAAGTATCGAAATTAACTAACGAAAGACTTAACTCTCTAAAAAACTCGGCAGTGAACAGGTTAAGTTCCAATGAGGAATGTTTCAATTAAGGTTTGAAAAGGACAATGACTTTTTAGAAATTCTATGAAATAAATGTTTTCTTACTATGCTACACACGTAAAAACAAACCCTCGATAGAACAAACCTTTTTAATCTAGTTGGTGATGTATCTCCAAACATTGAAGGCTGGAACAGCATCTCATCAACTGCAGGTGGCCTTGGAGGCAGAGGAGGAAAGTTCTGTGCACTATCGTCATTTGGTTTCTTTGAAATAGATAAAAATATAGTATTTTTTTTTTAGATTCTTGTGCTTTTCTAATTAATTAAAGACAAAATAAATAGAATATAAATTATGAATAAATGCAGCCATTGAAAGATTTTTTTCCATATTTTCATAATTTCAAGTAGTGTCGAATGAAAGATTTCACAGTTATATAAACAAACAGCAGCCCTTAACAATAATGATTTCACTGGTTTTAACTATGCAGCCTTGAATGGTAACAGAAAGATACCAAGTTTATTTGCAGTTGTAACTATAATCTCATAAATAAAATTTAATGCAGTTTATTAACTTTTTTGTTAAGCTTTAAAATATCACCATTTTGGGGTACGTTTTACCATCCCTTAAAACAACTATAGGAGCATGAAAATCTAACCATATCTAGATGTTACTAAAATAAAATAAAAGGTTATTGTGCACCTATTCAATTTAATTAGGTGATAAATTCCCAACAGTTTTTTAAATTAGAAATTAAATTGAATAAATGCATCAACAATCTTTTATGTTATTATCTACACCAGTGTAGGTCTATCAATATCTAGACATTATTACTAAATTCTTAACAATGGAGTTTCATGTTTTATTATTTTTTTTAATTATCTGAGGGCCCAAATTTGAAGGTAGCCTGTAAATTATGTTTACTTTACATATCAAAAAATAATTAAGAGGTATAAGGAACTTCCTCAATCTGAATTTTAATATAAATCAGTAATCATTCTTTAATATTTAACAGCAATATATAAATATGTACGTATTGTTACTCTTAAATATAAATTTTGATGTTGACTATTGCATTATGCTACAAGTTTCTCATTTTTCAGTTTGTCTGATTTTAATTGTTTATTTTATTTTGGCTTTATTGATGGTACATAAAATGGTTCTATTAATGTCAACATCTAATCAGATTTAGTCAATGACGTTAACTTTTTAATTTGAAAGTTTAGGTTCACTGGTGCTTTATTCCTTAAATTATCATGTCCACAGGATTCTAACTACAGACATGCACATACAGACTGATATATAGACATCATCAAAGCAAGTCTTATTTATTTTGTAGGGCACAAAATAAGTGAGTTTCTGTCTAAATCAGAATATTGATATTGTATGTGAGTATTACACTATTTTCAGCAGTAGTTTTGAGATTAAATATTTTGAATTTGTGTGTTATCTATACGATTACCAGACATTTCCATTATTATCCATTGGAGAAAGTAAAAATTAAATTGTTTTGGGATATTTCAGGCACTTTTTAAAAACTTTATTTTTATTCTTTCTGCAAATGCCTCTTTACACAGCATCAGTTTGAACATTATTATTATTATCATCACTGTGACAATTTTATATTTTTTGTAAGAGGGATTATAAAATTTACCATCGAAATTTGATTTTCCCTAACATTTAAGTGTTACCAAATACTGACAAAATAGGCAAATCTTAAAGACTTAAGAGAGAGAGAGACACATACCTGATTTTCTTGCTGTTGTTGAACTATGGTACGCAATTTTTTGCTATGCTGAAGTAGTTTCAATGTGTTAATAACAATATTTTCTGGAAACAGAGATTCAGATGTTATCCTACAAAGAAAAAAAAAATGAATGTCTCAGATAATTATGTGAACGAGTTTAAAATTTCTAAATTTTTAAGGTGATTAGTTTGTTTAACTTCAATCTTTTATGTAATACAATTATTTAGGAGAGGCAGACTTAGAAGTGACATATAAATGTAATCTTACGGTATCCCTTATAATGAGATTTCAATAAAACTGAATATCAATCATATTTAGCTCACATCCACATAAAAACTGATGCAGCATTACTCTGCATAATGTTGTTTTACAAAATTCCTGTCAGTGAAATTTTATTTAATGTTTATGTAAGCTTCATGAAACGGCACTATCACTAAATGATCAAAATTTATTCAAATCCTGGCTGGAAAGTAGCTTCAGTTATTGTTTTTTAGTACATTTCAATGTTTTTAGATCAAGGAGCCAAAAGGAAGAATGTATTTTATTTAACTGAACTTTTCCCTAAGCATGAGAACAACCACAAAAAATTAAAAATTAAAAAGCTTTGAAAGATTCACCCCCATCCCCCAGCCCCAATAATGTTGCCGGTAACTTTAATATTTCAAGCGTTGAAGGTAATACTGGTGTGAAACCTAGCCAATGATAGAATTATGCCAAATTTATTAATTATTCTTAATTAATAATGGCTAGTGGTCCACTCTGATGATCTTTACTCTTGACTTTGTTTTTCTAGACTGTTAAAAAATCAGTCAAGTAAAATAGTGAAAAGACATAAAGGAATGACTTTAAAAAAATATATAGTTTTACCTCATGGAGGAATGAAGAAAGTGGGAAATATAGGATATGTCTCACTTTCTTCATTCTTCCATGAGATAAAATACTACATTTTTTTTAAAAAAGTCATTCCTTTCATGTCTTTTCACTGTTTTACTTGACTGATTATTTTAATAGCCTAGAAAAACAAATGACTAAATGCAAGTAATCTACTAAATTCACGAATAATTAACTTGTTTACAAGAATTAATTTGACATTAGAAGGTAAAAGGAGCTAATCATTTTTGAAATTTTAAAGCAAAGCTTTATACTTTAAAATGTGATTGGTTGTAAAGCAATAAAGAAATGTTTAAAATTCTGAAACCTTTTTTGGCAAACTTCTAGCTGAATGTTTATTTGAGAGGGAACACCTTTTATTGTTATATGAACAAAATTATTTGAGCTAACTACACTTATGTTGTTGTTTAGCTGATATTAAGCAAACTTTAGTTTACATGACTTTCTTTGCTGATGATAGAAAAAGATTTTGCTGTAATATTTGCAGAAGTTTAAAGAAAATTCTTAAATCACAAACAATTCTCATTTAAAAATTCCCTTAGCCAAAACAAAAACAAAAAAAAATGAACTCAATTTTTACAAGAATGAAAGTGGGATACTGAAATCAAACTACTCATGATTTTTCTAACTCAATTTACGAACAAGGAGGCTTAATGTGCATACAATAAAATAAAGAAAAAGTGAAAATGAATGAAACGCACTTACTTACAAAAATGTTGAGAGAATTATAAACATGGTAATAATCCGACAGTTTCGGAATACTGTGCATATTCCTTCATCAGATGCCTCGTGTCTTCCCACCATGCCTTCCCACCTCGTGTCGTCTTAAATGTTGTTTCAATGTCTTACATGTGTGTGCCGTCCCTGATGAAGGAATATGCGCAGTTTTCCGAAACTGTTGGATTATTACCATGTTTATAATTCTTTCAACATTTTTGTAAGTAAGTGTGTTTCATTTATTTTCACTTTTTCTTTATTCAATTTATAAAAAAAGGGCACATCTTATAATTAATAAAAACTATAATAGCTTTAAACTTACTCATAGCTCGGTGGATATTCACATTTGGAAGGTTGATGTAATAATGGTCCATCTAAATCCATAGAGCGAGGTTTTGTGATTTGTTCTCTTTCTATAGCAGCAATGCCGGATTCTGTGTCCGGAACCACTGGGAGATCACCCCATCTTGTCGTTGGGGTATCCATAGCAACTGAAATACAGTACACATAAAAGATTACTTCCAATTAACCGCAGATCTTCAAACTGCTCTTTTCACAATTTTAGCAGTTATAAATTAAATAGAACTGAAAGCAAAGTTTTAGAATAAGACAGTGAAGTTTTATCGATGTTGACTATGGTAACTGCTCATAATTATGTAATATTAAAATAAAAATTGGAAAATGATTCCCCATATCTAATGTCAAAATATTTGCCATATCATAAAGGCGCTATTTTCGAATGGGATTTAAGATAAAAAAATTTACCTAGTAAAAGATATCAACCCCGTTTGAGATTATTTCCCACAGGATTTTTTTCTCATCTACTTGGAGATTTAGGAGAAAACTTTAGAAAAAACTTACTCTTTCGATGAAATGCATACAGACACTAAACGAAGAACAAAATTAAAAAATATTCTTTCTTCAATAATTTCAATTTAAAAAAAAAAATATATTTAATAAAAATATAAAATTAAAATATTTTTGGGAAATCATGATTAATGAAAGTTCAATGACATTAATGAAAATATAAAGATTAAAAAAAATTACTTTCAATTACATTTTTAAGTCCAAGAATAAAATAAATTAAATACTGCAAAAAAAATTATATGTTGTAAATAAATTTAACAAGATAGATAGGTTACAAAACAAGAAAAACGATGATAATATTATGATCTGCATTGATTTTCTTAAATTTATTTTTCATTACATATTAATTAGTATTAGTTGCAATTGGACTCTCTGTAATATCACAGTCAATTACGGAAATCTTATAAATATAATACATGTGTAAACGATTTAAAAAAGTAAATAATGGGGAAAATCAAGACAATGTTTTCAGTTTCATATTGTCTATATTTTGTAAAAGCAATATTAATAATTATTATTATACGCATAAAATAAAATATAAAATTAAATGGCAAAGAATTTCACTAAGATTATTAATTAAAAGTTTATTCTAATAGAAATTAATCAAAATTAAAGGTTAGGAATTTTAAATAAACCAACCGCAAATAACAAAAATGGCGCTTGAATACGAAATGGCAAAAAGGAAAAGGTGATCCAAGGGAAAACGTGATGCGGCGCTTGCATTAAATCGAAATAGAAAATTTAAGAATTCGAATGCTTTGAATACATTTATTTGTCAATGCAATATTGACGATTGTTCAAACTTTGAATTAAAGTTTTCTTTGTAGCAACCAACTAAAACTTAAAAATGAAAAGCAGCCCTTTTTCAGACATCTTTTTGTTGGTGGACCACAAAAGTATCGATTTCCCACTAACATCTCTTTTCAAGAATGTAGTTTTTAAAGACCTTACACCACACAACACCGTGAAAGAGACTATCAACCTGTAGGCAAGGGGTTACTAATCCACAACTCAAGATCAAATGTGGCTCTTTGAAGGATGATCTGTGGCTCTCCATATTCTACCTTGGTTGGAATGAACTGGTATTTGTTTGTTTTTTTGTAGGTTGGCTAGTGCCTGTGGCTCTTGGTACTTGTATTTTTTGAATCTTTTGAAAAAAATTGTTCTGAATAGAAAAATAGGATTCTGACCACTGCTATAAGCCCTCTTTCACAAGAAGCGACCATGATCGCGCGGCCAAAGACTCCACCAGCCGAAGCTCATTAAAGGACTCAAGCAATTCAGGCGACTGCAAACCTTTTATTTCTTTTATATATTTATTTTACTAATGCACCTAAAACTCTGAAAATTTAAATATGAATTTGTGAAGCATGTGGGATTTCTATTTTCTTGTTTTTAATTTTCAAAGTATTCTGTAATTAATTACCAGAATTCTGGCCGCGCGACCAGCAGCGAGCAAGCGGCCACGTGTGAAAGGTTATACTAAAATCTGTATAACGACGTGACCGCGCGATCTTGGCCGCGCGGCCATGGTCGCGCGATCACGTCGTTCTACAGATTTCAATGGAGCCTTTCACATGAGACGCAATTTTCTGTACGGCCAGAAGGTCATTTCTGTTTTTTTTCGCTTTGAGAAGTTTTCAAATGAAATCATTATTAAAATGAAACTAGAGAATGGGGACTTTGACTCCGAAAAATTCATATTAGAAGTTCGTGAATATTTATGAACTAAGAACATTTGTTTTAGAAATGGATTTTCATAGAATTAACAAAAATTTATTTCTATAAAAAGATGCTTCAAAGCAAATTTGTTTTTGGAAACGAACAATATCAAATGAATCTGCATGATGTTTAGAAAGCCTTTAAAGAAAACGTTTTTTATTATGATTATTTGAAAGCACGAAAAAAAAATTAATCCCAAATAATTTTTAAAAACCCAATTAATATTTTTTTTTTTAAATTAGGCCTAGCTATTGCACTAATAATAAATATCTTAATCACAAATCTTTATTTTATGATTTTTTTTTTATCATTTAGGTGTTGTTCAAGTTTTTTTAAGTTGGAAAAAATCGAGTAATACCTCGACAACCCCCAAAAATTGACTGTTTTAAATTTTAATTTAATTAAGTACAGAATATTTTGAAAATTAAAAACAAGAAAATATAAATCCCACATGCTTCATATGTTCATATTTAATTTTTCAGAATTTTAGATACATTGATAAAATAAATGTATAAAAGAAATAAAAGGTTTGCAGTCGCCTGAATTGCTTGAATCACTTTAATGAGCTTCGACTGGTGGAGTGTTTGGCCGCGCGACCATATCGCTTCGTATGAAAGAGCGCTTATACAGTAGAACCTCATTATAATGGACTAATAGGGGCTGAAGGTTGTCCGTTTTAATGAAAGTCCGGTTTATAACAAATAATTCTTATAGGGATGTAATGCAGCAGGGTGTACATCAATGAAAGTACAATAGTTAGCTATAAAAAGTGTTTATCATATATCAAATAAAAAACAGCCTTCAACATAGTAGGTTGAATTGAAAAAGATGTGTACGTATATACTGCATTAATTTTTCAGACAAGAAGGTCCTGGTTCATGTTGATTGCTTTGTGGAAGTAATTAAAATATGGTACTTTCATTTTGTTTTATTTCACGTTTGTTAATGATATGATATGAATGTTTTGTTTCTGATATCATGTGTAAAAGCGTTGTTATGCAGTTTTAACGCTATCTCTCACTAGTTGGCGCTGGGAGATGGAACATGGTTGTTCTGCTCATGTAAAGCAATAGGATGTTGGGCTGAAGTTAGAGGCACTCGAAGATAATGTTAGAAACCTCTGATGTTTGCCATGATTTTGGCAATGTGATTTGCACTTGTCCGATAGCGGGAGAATAGATGTACGATTCATCCATTTTCATCAACGGCTTGGGATACAAATTGAAGTAGGCTTCGGCAGACATGTGTAGGCCTATCTGGGAATCTCGGTAAGCCGGCTGATCAACAAGTCCAATCAGATGCCAGCATCAAATTAGAGTTATACAATTTGGGTCGATAATTGTATATTGGAGAGAGCTTTACTGGTAATATCGTCAAGCGTCCTGAACACCTTTTTCTCTTGGTCGAATACTGAAAGTTGAATCGACAGACATGGAGATGGTTCGAACGCCGTTATGCCTTACGTTGCCAAGGGATGAAATTCATGTTATCATCATAGAACTTCACTGATAAGGTAGGAAGATTTGAGTTATCTTTCACGACGGATTATCAACGAGTGAAGAACTGGCATTTTGAGTATAATAAAGAGACAATCTAGAAAGTCGAATAAGATATGTTCGAATTATAGTGTTAATAGTAATATGTCATATGTTGTATTGTAAAAGCTAATCTAATCACAAGAAATTAGTGATTATTTAATGGATTCATTTTAAGAGAGCTTTAGATAAGATATAAAGTTAACTTATTGTTATTAATGTCACAGCGTTCAATATAATGAAATGAGTAATTTGATGTGACACTAATGTATGTCAATTAATTTATTTCTGAGTTTTAAGATTCACATTGTAATCTTAATTTAAAGATAATGTCCTCAGTGTTTAGTTGAATAATAATTAAGCTCAATGATATTATGAATATTTAGTTTAAAGAATTCATACTCAGATGAAAGACTAAGTATAGAATGAATTCGAGGTTTTTATTCTGATAAGTTCAATCGAACATATGTTGTATCTGATATTAGAACATACATTATAGATACTTGTTGATTTCAATTATTTAATTGAATATAGCGTTAATTGAACGAATAGTATTTGATATGTGTAATTGACTTATGCTTATTTGAATTTAAAGTTAATGAATTCTCGTAGCAACTATTACTTAATGATTTCTCTAGTTAGAGATGTGTTATGATTACTAGTTTTAGACAAGTATCTTGTTAAATAAATTATGTCTAGTATTTTGATGTCAGAATGTTTCTTTTGTGAATATCAAGGTTAATCATTTACTCGCTCTGCGATCATATTCATCTAGATTTCTATTATGATTAATTACTTTAAATTTTGACCGAGTTCCAACATTCGATCATTTATTAGTTAATTTAATCGTAGTAGTTATTCAAATGCTTACATTCATTGGTTTAAAAAAATAATTTATTTTCTGCTGGGTTTGTTTGCTCCTTATTTCTTCGGTTAATAACTGACGGAAGTGCCGTATGTTTTCATAATATGCAAACGCATTTTCCGATTGTTCAACATATTGAATAACAAAATTTAAGTGGTCTTTCACTTCGCTCACCTTAATTGTAGGCTGACAATTTTTTTTTAAAACTGTCCGTTATAAGCGATGTCCGTATTAGGTTCTAGTGTACATGTATTTTTTTTTAATATATATATATATATAAAGGCTAAGCCACTGAACAAAGGGCGTTTAGTCTGACTTGACCATGTGGTTACGCTTGATTGAGAAGTGATATAAAGTTTTCACGTTTCACAAGCAATGAATTGTATGCAAAATGGAGATCAATATTTCATTTGAATTGTTAACTGATTTTTTTATTTTTTTTTTCTAAAAAATTATACTTTTTCGGTGAATAAATGAGAGGACTGAAAGCCATTTTAAAACTTATTATTTCAGTTATGATTTTAGTTTATCATTCAATTTACATTACATGTCAGGCAATTTTTATGCAGTGATTACAATTTCCCTATAAGTTTTGTACATAAATAAATAAATATGCTAGCAGAAATGTTGTCTATAAAGAGGTTGGTGGAATAAAATTATCGATTTTTTAAAATTTAGCTGACTGTTTTTGTTCCATTTTTTTTAGAAACAGTTCCATTCTTTCGTATTATACGAAATCCTATGATACGCTGTTGGTCTATTCAATTTCTGAGGAGAGTTATTTATTTATTTATTTATTTATTTATTTATTTATTTATTTATTTATTTATTTATTTATTTATGTTTTGCAATTCGAATTTGAATCGTTGCAAAAGTTCATTTTGCTGAATAGAAGAATTAAGTCCAAGCTTAAAGAATTGATAAGATAAAAAGCTAAATAAGAGATTATTTTTAAATAATCAAACTTATTGCTACACCACTTACAATAATGACTTTAAAGCAAAGCAATAAAAGGTAATTAACGAACAAAATGTCGTTCACCAAAAATAATTTCATAACAATTAAAACACAATGGAAATAGCTAAACACAGCTTTAAATCCTTGGTCAGCTAACTGCTTGGCACAAGACCATTCCTAATAGCTCAAGGATACGTAAATAACCTTTACTGTCGATTTAGTTGTTGTTGTTGTTTTGTTTTTTTTCATTTATTCCAAACAGTAACTTAGTTAAATATTATTAAACATCATCCCCCAGAAAATAAATGTCATAAACTACATTTATTAACTGAAAAAACGAATTTTCAAGGAGATAAAATTCACCGTCTCCTCTTTTTCAAGCCTTTTACATTATAATAATAAATAGACGATATTCTTTTATGACAATGACCTTAAAATATTGATACTAACAATTAAAAAACGTTAATACAATAATAATATAGGATCATAATCTACAATATAATAATCACACATTATTAATAATCACAAATTCTTATCGAAAAAATATATGATTATTCTTACACATAAAGACTATTAACACTTTAATTTTTCGATTATTACCTTTTTGTTAGATGTTACAAATTTTTTGTTAATCATTTCTCTAGCTAATTTTACCAAATTTTCACAAACTTTAACTCCATCATATCTATTGAGATTTTTTTTCTTTCGAATTTCGGATACATAGGCTTTCTATTGTCTTTCTAATTTTTGTATTTGTTTCATTATATAAAATATTTACCTCACTATTGATACAGTGTTGCTTGTCTTTACAGTGTTCAGCAATTTCTGATTCCTTTACTAATTTTTGTCTAATATAATATTCGTGTTCCCCCATGCGTTCTTGAACTGTTCTTTTCGTCTCCCCAAGATAGAACGAATCGCAATTCAGGCAATCTAATTTATAAACAACACCCATTTCAAACTTCTTGTCATTGCTATTTATCTTTTTACACAAAATATTTTTTAATTTATTTCTATATTCAAAATTTAAGTTTACTCCATATCTTTTACCAATTTCTTTTAATTTCCAGCTGTTCTTATTCAGATACGGAATGAAAAATCTATTTTCATCATGTTTATCCAATTCTTTTATCTTAAATTTATTATAATTTCTTATTGAACTATCTATGAATCTGTCAGTAGAACCATTCTTTTTTAATTTTGATTTAATTTTAGACGAAAAGAACAGTTTTCGTATTTTTTTCATGATTTAGAAAATTATAAAAACTTTTTTTTAAATTACACTCATTAACAAAAAAAAAACGACACACCTAGAAGGAGTTGTCCGATGGAGACAAAAATTGGTGGAGAGGAAGATTATGTACAGAATAGAAAATGATTAAAATTTCAGACAAATTGAATGATTTATTTCAGAGTTACAGAGTTACAAAGTAACGAGCTCAATAAGGTGTTGACCCACCTCTACCCCGAATGCAAGCTGCCACACGACGTGGCATAAAGTGATAAAGCTCCCTGATGGTCTCCTGCGGTATTTCTTGCCAAATTTGCTCCAATTGTCGGGGTAAGGTCATCCAGAATCATTGTTGGATGCAGTCGCCTTCCCATCATATCCCAGACATGCTCGATTGGAGAGAGATCTGGGGATCTGGCTGGCCAACGAAGTGTTTCACAAGCTGCAAGACAGGTCATAGCAACACGTGCCGTATGTGGTCTGGCATTATCTTGCTGAAAAATAAGGCCAGGGTACTGCAAAGGAAGGGTAGCAAAACAGGTCTCAGAATGTCGTCGACGTACCACTGTGCTGTAAGTGTGCCGCTAATGACGACCAAAGGGGTCCGGCTATCAAGGGAAATGGCACTCCAGACCATAACTCCTGGTTGAGGGCGTGTGTGGCGTGCAATAGTGAAAGCAGGATCGGCACGCTGCCCTGGGCGTCTCCAGACACGTCTGCGACGATCGTCAGGACACAGTTGGAAGCGGGATTCGTCGCTAAACACTATACGTCCCAACATCAGCATCATTCCAACCGGATCGAGTCAAGCACCACTGTAATCTGGCCCGATGGTGTGCAGACGTGAGTGGCAGATGGCGTAGCGGTCTGTACGAGAGTAGATGTCGCTCTCTCAGCCGTCTGTGAATGGTCATGGTGGACACTCGTGTGCGGGTCGCACGTCTGATGGTTGATAACGATGATTCAGATGCTGTGACAGCTGATCTGACAATCACTCTATCCTCCCGGTCTGCTGTGGCCCTAGGTCGACCGCTACCTTCATGACGCTGAAATCTGCCATTGTCCACCCATTTCTGCCAGCATCTTCTAATCGCCGCATCACTTCGACCATTATGACGAGCGATTCTCCGATTTGCCCAACCTGCCTCTTTCAATCCAATGATACGACCTCTTTCAAACTCTGACAGTTGCACGTAATGAGCTCGAATCCTGCGGCGAGGCATTTTTTTCAGTCGTTGAAAGGTATCCTACCTCGCAATGCAATAGAAATTTTGACCAGCAGATTGAGAATCGCTTCTTATATACACCTGCTGAGTGCGCAGTTCCGATGCGCTGTAGCTCTCGCTATTCATTCATTGGACATCAAAGTTTAATCATTTGCATGGGCGGTCCCAATGTCTTTGCATACGAAATTTCATTACAATCGGACAACTCCTTCTAGGTGCGTCGGTTTTTTTGGTAATGAGTGTATTATAAAAATGGTAGACACACAATAATTAAAATACATAAAAACACATTAAAATGTCAACCAGGTTTCGATCGGATCTGCCGATCTTTTTCAAATTGATTTGAAAAAGATCAGCAGATCTGATCGAAACCTGGTCGAGATTTTAATGTGTTTTTGTGTATTTTAATTATTGTGTGTTTGGCATTTTTTTAAAACTATACCAAGTCATAAGAGTGTTTCAGATAAATAATAATAAGAAAGTCATTTCTGAAAAGTAATAATGCAAATTTGGACTTAAATATAAAGAAGAATGTTTTTGTTTGTTTGCTTTTATGTTTGTTCTTTATGCATTCAGTTCTGTAATAGCTAGAACTGCCAAATTTTTCATGCCACACCCTTGCATTCAGGGAAGGTCGAGATGGTTCCTCTCCCTTCCTCCTATTTCAACATTAATGCCCGAGTGCACCAAACTTGAGTTAACTTTGATGACTGCAATTTGGACGGAGCTAAAATTAGTGGGGGGGGGGTGCTGCTCCAGAAAAATTTTAGCCATGGAAACAAACATGTATAAAAAGAAATTTATCAAGTTTCTGAATAAATTTTCTTTTTATACATGTTTCCATTCACACAATTTCAAAACAAAGGCTAAAATTTTTCTGGAGCAGCACCCCCCCCCCACTAATTTTAGCTCCGTCCAAACTGCAGTCATCAAAGTTAACTGAAGTTTGGTGCACTCGGGCATAAAAATATTTTAGAAAAAGTTTCTGATTTATAAAAAGTTGCATTTTATACCTTAAAATTGACAAAACATCGGGTTTTTCTGGACAACGGTAGTTAATTGAGAATGTAAATAAATAAATAAAATTATTTAAATGAGTAAATTATGAATGAAATATAAGAAGATCAATAGAATATCCTTTAAAGTCAAAACTAAATAAATGTTTGAGACATTTTTTGATACGATCATCTTTCAGTAAGTTCAGAAACCTGAAAGGTCCAGGTTCTGACTGGGTGGAAGGAAACCTATCATTTTTGTATTTCACATTCTATATTTTAATAGAATCACTATCACATTGCTTTGAGCTTTGTCATATTTATATCGAGATATGGTTTTTATGAAAACTAGTTATTTTGTCCAATTCTTTTTCTGCGTATTATTTGCATCTATAAAACTAGTTTGAAAAATAGTCAGATACAATTTTTTTGGTGTTTTATCCAAGCTAATTTTCCATAATAAAGTAAATCAGATATAACTGAATGAATGCTACAGCGAAATATATTGATTTGATAATAGTTTGCAATGAATCGTAATTTCCTATTACCGTCTTACTCAGAACTAAATCTCCGAAATTGACTTCCTGTAAATATATCAACAATACCACTTCAGAAGTCAGTAGTGAGTTTTATTGATAAAACTACGCCCAAATTAGCTCCTCCACAGAAGAGGATGTAGCAAAGATAATACATACTTTATCAAGGAGCTTCTTGAGATCAAAATATTATTTGATGGTTAAGTATTGCTTTCGACAAAATAGGATTCATCTGACTAACAGCCGGTGTTGTTGTTCTCTAGTGAAAAGAGGATAACTATCACCTTATCTACACGACCATTGGTGGGAAAATAACCTGTTAGACAACAGAGAGATTATAATCAATTACCGTTTTAAGATGCTTATCTATTAGCAAAGCCGAATGCTTTAAAGGGGAAAGAAATGCCACTTGCACTCATTATGGTCGAGGAGAATCTATAATTTATACAATACAATCAATGATTGATGCTATCAATCGTTTTCATCTTGAACGTGTGTTTGATTAAATTCTTTCTGTGTAGTATAAAAGATTAGCTGTAATAATAATGGCTAGATAATAATACGAAATCGATTTCCTATTCTGGTTGACTGTAGAGTGTTTTGAAAACCTAAAGAATGTATACAAGAAACGATGAGAGAAGTCGAAAAGGTGAAACATTGTTGAACTACACAAGAAACTAACAAGTACTGAAGGAATCTAAAGGCACTTCCACTGTAAACAATCCAAATTGAATTTGGGAGTTAGATAATCCTTGATAAATTACCCCTTTCTTAAGACAAAATACATCGTTAAAATGTAGAACGCTTTTATAAAATAGAATAAGTAGTTTTTTTAAAAATGAAATTCAGCACAAATGAAGTTAAATCGCAGCAAGAACATTCTACTCCCGGAGTCGAAATAAGCGATTGAAATGTAAACAAAAAATTGGGCTTACCGTATTGGCCCGAATGTAAGACGGCTCGAATATAAGACGAATGGCGTTTTTGAGCTCCGATTTGATAAAAAAACTATTGGTCGCGAATATAAGACGTTAACGAGGCGTAATTCGACAAATATTTCTAGTAAATTATTTAAAAAAAAGTTTGTGGACAAATTATCTTCCCACATCCAGTTCATGATGAAATCGTTAATACTTTTGGTTGCAGTAATAGGCTTAATGTCAGTAATATTTAGTTAAATCTGTGACTTCTAAGCTGGGCGAAATGTCATTTATGAAATTAAATTAAACTATTTTTGCAAAAAAGTCCAACACTAAGCATAGTAGAATAAATATTTTTTTTATTTTGGAGCATGTTTGGTTAGGCCTACGATCGACTTCAGCCACCGCCACCAGGTGGCGTTGCTTCACGCTTGATTTCGGTTTCGGTTTCGTGCGCGCTCCAAGTTTGGTTGCAAATATAAGACGAAATGCTATTCCTGTTTGGTGCATTGATCTAAGGGGGCTGCCATTTTCAAAATGCTACTAATGCCATCCAGCAGCAGTTTACGGATCAAAACCAACCTCTATGATGGCAGACGGTATAGACTTTATGAGTGTGGCATCACATCGCTCCACGTACATTCCCCAATTTGTAATGACACTTTTATCGTTTTCATTTGAATCGCCATCATAAATAATAATGGAAGTGAAATAATTAAGTTTATTGATGTAAGACAATAATTTGTAATGATAGGAATAATAAGCTGGTATTTTATTACATCCATTTTGATTAAAATGATTGTAAACCATAAAAAAAAAAAAAAAAAAAAAAAAATAGTACTTTTGTGGATGGCATTTTGGAAAAAAATGCCGTCTTATATTCGGGCCAATACGGTACATCTACAGGAACAGGGTCAGTTTGACTCTGAAAACCCTCTTCGATTTCAAATACAGTATTCAAAAAATACTGAATAATCTTTAAAAACATAGTCATGTGATAATGTATTTTTCACTATAAAGGCCTGCACATTCAAAATGTTCGTGTAATAATAATAATAATAATAATAATAGAAAAAGATTGTGTTGTAATCAATGCAAATTCAAATATTAAAAATACAAATAAATGTTTTCCATAAGGATCAAATTTGGGTCCTTTATTCCTTTTCATTAATGACGTTTCAGTGTTATTAAATAACGTTAAGTAAATACCTAAATAGCTGATATTCTAATTTTTGGAAAGAAAAATGCTTAACAAATTTTCGATATAAAATTCAAAATATATTAATTATTAATATAAGCGCTGTACTTTGATAATTTAAAACTTAAGGAGAGGAATACCAGACTAAGTTACTACTTTTTCATCCAAAAAAAAAAAGAAAATAACAGATAGCTAATATTTTCATTAAATTAACAGCAGTAAATTTTCCTACATATAAATGCTTACATTATAATTCATGATTGTTTCAAAGCCGAAGAAAATGAAATGTAAGGATGTTAGATCATTAGCTTATGTAGGAATAACGATCAATAACACATTCACTTCCGATAATAAATGAACAAAAATCTACAAAAAAAAAAAAAAAAATTATCTTATATCTTGTATCATGTCAAAGGTATTTCTAACTACAAATATAATAATTTATTATGGCCTTTTAAATCCCATACCAATTACACCATTAGCATTTGGGCCAATATGAGAAACGATTGAATAAAATTATTGATTATTAAATTATTGAATAAAATAGAAATCTTAAAATCATATTTAATGAAAAACATTGGCATGATGAAAATCTAAAAAAATGAATTTTCAGCAGAAGTGAAATTGTAAAAGCTGAACTAAACTGTTTACATAGGCCTAATGCCGTTGATAAAGCAACATAAAAACAAGTTTAAATTATAATTTAAGAAATAATAAGGTCGTATTAAATTAGCCAATGTTTCTCGGGTATTATCCAATAGTTGGGAAAAAAAAATAACAAATGATGCAAATATCAAAAACAATAATGCATAAATTTCGAATTTAAAAACAAAAAAAGTATCCCATATTCAGCGACAATGAAGCAATCCATCGCTTCAACTGAATCCAAGATTATTAGACTATGATTTAAATATAATATATGTTATCAGTGGCGGCTATTCAGGGGAAGTAGGTGAAGTGCCACTTCACCAATTATTTGTAATAAAATAATATTATTTATTTGTAATAAAATAATATTATTTATTTATAATAAAATAATATTATTTATTTGTAATAAAATAATATTATTTATTTATAATATAACAATTATTATAAGGAAAAATTTATTTTCCTTTTCACGTATGTTGGTTTTAATAGAAACGTATTTTTGTATGTTGTAAGTCCCGCGCTTTGCGATTCTGACCGACCAAGTGAAGTAGGCCTCGTTTTCAAGTTTTACAACCTCAGGGGCGGAGTTTAGATCCACAAACGAGGCGATGGTTGCTATGACAACCGTGACGTCACCCGCTGTAGAGTGCTGTACGGGTGAAGTTGAACTAGCAGAGAACGATGTTCTCTTCTCCAGTGGCTTGTTTCGTAGTGTTAAGCTGTGTTAAATATGAATCCTGTTTATGATATAATATGTGTTTTATTAGAAACATCATTTTCACGTTGGAAAGACGAAGATAAGAAGGAAGTTATTATAATATTTTTTATTGTAATATATATTACATATAATATATTACATATTATAATATATAATAATATATATATATAGAAAGGCCAAACTCGAATGATGTATAATTTCGAGTTTAGCGATGCAAAGATTTCAATTAATCATTTGCAATTTTGAAATTTAGAATATAAGAATAGAATTAACTTATATTACTAAACATATAGCTAAGCCGGACAGCTTTCTGAAACATAAAATCCCAATTCAATTTCAAAACACTGTTTCTGTGAATGTATCGGCTTCGAATTTACATTCACTTCGTCAGCGGAATAATATATATATTATTATATATTACAATATAATTATTTTCCTACTAGCTCTTCACCTAACTTCACAGTCCCGAGCCGCCACTGTATGGTATGTCAAAATTATGTTAACGCTTAGAAGGAAAAAACATTAATCGTTTCCTATTACATGTAGATAACAATGGGCAACCGTTCGAGACTTTACCTACATAATATGCCGTATACCATTATTATCATTTTCAACTATTCTCAAACCACTGTAGGATGAAGATCTTTCCAAGTTTTTGTTTTTTTTCCGGTTCTTCGGTCGGAAGCTTTTCTCTTCCATTCGAAACCAACAAAACTTTTAATTTCATCCACCCATCTATCTTGTGGACGCTTTCTCGGTCTGCTTTCATTCCTGGGAATCCAGTGTAGAACCTTTGTTGGCCCTCTATTATCATTACGCCTTGCTACATGGTCAGCCCAATTTAATTTCAGCTTCTTTATAGTGATGACAATATCAGACACTCTGGTTTGCTGTCTTATATATTTCTTTATATATCGTCACGTGATTCCTAATGTATTTCTTTCCATGCGTCTTTGAATTGTCTGCAGTAGGGTCGGAAAATATTATTATTATTGAACGATAAAAATCTATTCTTAATCACATCATCAATATCAGCAGGTTAGATTCATTTAGATAAGGTATTAAAACAAAGAATGCTGTATCTGTCAGTTAATGATGACATTACATTTTTAATATGTTACCCTACCTTGGAATTAATTTTGATTGTATTTTTTTTTTATCGTCTAAATATTTTTATGATAACTTTATTTTATCGTTTATAATTTTTTTTCCACAATCCAAAAACATTTGATTAATGACTCAGATTTCAGTTTAATATCTATTAATTTTTGGATATTTAAGTTGTAAAATTATTATTTAAATACATCTCGGTACAATCAAAAACAAGTCAATTCACAGTTTTATAGTAAACACAAAATCAAGCGACCACGTACAATTTGCAATCTATCAAACGCTGTCATTGTCAAAAGTGTCAATGTTATTGCTTGGCGCGCAAAACTCAGTTATTCAAGTCGAAATGACAACATTGAGTCGTTCTGTATCATATTCGTTCTCAGCGGAGTTGGTTCGATATAGAAAGATCCCAACGCCGTCCCTGGCACTAATATTTCCTAATATTTTCCTGACGCGATCCGAGGACATCTAAACCCGTAAGTAGCCTGGACCGGAAGTTGGATTTTTCCCCTAACTCCAGGCCAATGTGGAATCCAACGAGGTATAACTCATGGGATTTCGACTCCCGGTTAAGGAGAACGTTACATACACACACAAACAGGGAACCCTCCGTATGGGGTCGCTAAAAAACATAATTATCTTAATGTACATGAAAGTGAATCTGACTGAAGAAGCCTAATAAGGGTGAGAGAAACTTTGTTTACTTACGTAAACTTTTAATTTTTTATCGAACTGAATGTTTGGTTTTTGTTACAAACAACAAAAAATATCAGTTGTTTTTCTTTTTTGGTTGGAAAACAATACCCTCGAGTCTTGGAGCGGCGTTTTCATCATTCGCCCCGGAGTAAAAAAAAAAGAAAAAAAATCCTAGTTTTTGACACTGCTAAAGTCAATGCACTGGGATCATATTTTGCAAAGTAATTGCCGAGGACACTACAGCAATTACATGTTGTGTTGAATTTTTCTCAATAAGGGATTTATTTTTATTTGATTTGATATCCCAATCTAGAACATGGACCAGTATAGAGAAGCCTAGCAGAAGATTTAATTCTCACTTGTCAGTAACCTCGAATAGATGTTAGAGGGATGGAAGGAGGATACAAGGAACAAAAAAGTAAACAAAAAGTATCTAGTACAGCTAGTAAAATATATAATCTAATTGAATCTAAATTTCCAAGTCTGAAAGATTGAAGACATGAAAGAGGAGCGTAAATAAATGTACTACTAAACAGTCAGTTTATTGTTGTGTATTCCATTATTTAATGTAAGACTTATTTCAATATATAGGCGTATTGTGTTAAAACAATAGTTTAAATTATAAATAAACAAACTATAATTGACAAAATAAATGAAAGTACATTTCTGATGTTAAGAATAACAGTACAAGTTCACAATTTGTTGATAAAATCAACTGCTGGTTTACAGTTGAAAAATAGAACAACGAAATTGCAACAGATTTCTTTCAATATTCGTGAAGTTGGAATCGTGAGAAAAAGACATTTTAACGTCGAAACGATTATGTACTCTTTACGAAGGGGTTACTGGCAAATGATATGATCTGATTAACGTATTTCAAATTTGTTCCCAATTTTATTATCTTAAATTTGATTCTTAAAAAAAATCTATTAAATACTGTATTTTTGCTTCTTAACTAATATTTCAAAACAAGCTGAACTGACCGCATAATAGAGGGTGTCGATAAAAGTTAAACATTTTTCTTTATCAAGCGTTGTGTCGCAGGAACTAGTAGACTTTGTTCTCTTGAGATAAATAACAGGTAAGAGATAAGAAGCTTTTGACTTCAGGTTTCCCAGTCGCTGTAAAACAAAGGATAAATGCTGCAAAAACTGCTCCATGTTCAACAAAGAAAGACGGTGATGAAGAGGTGATAGTGATTCATTTCAATTGAATATTACGATAAAATGCGGACTAAACATTTTCAACTTGATGAAATAATACGGCATACCTTCAAATATCGAGGATGTATTAGTTTGCGGATTTCAAGACAACAGAAATTTGTTATTGCCAATTTATTCTGTTTATTATGAATCATCCTGAGCGTCGTCATCTGATACTACTGTGTTGTTTCGTTGAGATCCTTATAATTCTGTTTTTAATCAACTCCTACAATGGTTCTGTGTCAATGTTTCTTGTAGAAAAACCACAGCCTGTTGCAGGTAAATTAAACTTACACTATTATTTAAACTGTTTCAAGGTGCAAGTATTAAGTAGTTAAGCACAGAGACCATAATGCACATATATTAATAATTAAAATTAAAACAAGGCGATGTTTCAAGGTTTTAGATAAATTCTTTTGTATTCATTTTTGGTTTCTTTGTCTGACGAAAAAGTTCGAATGCTTGAACTTTGAAAGGTAGCCTTGTTTTAAATTTAATTGTTAATGTATGTGTAAAGATGCATTATGGTCTTTATGTTTAATAAACTTACACTATGTTTATATCTTTTAATTTAAGTAATGTTTACGTATTTAAAAGATCATATTATATTATTTTTAATACGAGGTTTTTATACATAATTGTACTAATTTATTAGAACTTAATAATATCTAAATGAATAGCTTTGAAAATTGTTATTTTAGTTTTATATATAATATATAATTATATTATAGATTATAAAAAGAAATAAACAAGACAGAATAAGAAAAAAGATATAGAGTGCCCCCCCCCCCTCTCAAAAAATAAAGGATAAGCGAAATAACACACTCAAAAATAAGTAACGAACACAAGAGAGAACTTCATTGTACACTTTTACTAATGAATGTCTCACTTTAGTGCTGTAACACTGTATGCTCTACATGTCTGCCATCACTTTGGAAACATAGTTCATTCTCTGAACGATTTCTGCCACCATGGCATTGCATGTGTCCTGTGAAGTTCGTCCTATCACACGTTCAGTGTTGTCCTTCAATCAACACATATTCTTGGTGTGAAACAGTGTACCTTAACAATTCCCTATACAAACCATACCGAGGCTGGTATGGGAACTCTGATCTATGGGAAATGAGGCGTCCAGGAAAAGCGGCCTTCAAGACGTCCAAATTGTCCGTCCATGTGTGACACTTTGCCCCATCCTGCTGGAAAATTTGCTCAAAGTTAAGGCCATGCTCCAAACAGAACAAGGAAAGGTCGCCGGCAAATGTTCAAGTACTTGTAGGAGGGTACGCTGAGAATTGAGTGTAACAGCATTCCCACAATTCAGTTTCGATGAGGAGCCAATAACACAGTGTTTCGACACTGCACATGACACTGTATCTTCTCGCTGTGAAGAGGTCTCGCTGTGCTTAGTGTGTTCTACTACATGAACAATACAGACAGACCAGTACAGTCATTTCGGTTACTTTTTTTTTTTTTGGGGGGGGGGGGGGGCGTATTATTCCCCCCCCCCCCCCCCCTATATAGTGAATGTGTGAAACATATTATTTTGATTTTTTTTTTCATCATAAAAATCTATTTTTATTGATTACTTTAAAATATTAATCTACTTAAAGATAATCCTACATTTAAAAAAAAATATAAAAAAAAAACTTTTAAAAAACCACGCTTTTATCTAAAATGCATTAAAATGTAGAATTTTTTTTTTTTGAGCTATGTATTTAATTTAAAACATATGACTAAAAAATGAAAAGGGGAATTGAAAGAATACATATTGCTTTTGCTTTCACGCCTTGGGCTATCATCGACTGGAATCTGGGACACCTGTTTCGTCCTCTTCAGGACTCTTCAGCCAGATTATCCCGCGATGATAAGCCCAGAAACGCGTGAAAGCCATTGGATTCCTCTCCGGTGCTCTCTCCCGGAAGTGAAACCCAACAAAAACAAACAACAATAATAAATTACTGAGTCCTAACAAGGATGAAACAGCTGTCCCAGATTCCCGTTGATGATAGCTCAGGCGTGAAAGCCAACGCAGTTTGTATTCTTTCAATTCCCCTATTCATGTTATATCCCTGCACGTTAAACTGTTCTATATGACTAAAAATAAAAGAGTGGGACGCTCATAGCAAATTTTTCAAGTAAGAAGTAAGGAAGTATTAATAATATTGCGTAGTAGTTAAGAGTGCGGAGTAAACTGATACCTTTACTCGTAGCATTATTTAAATTTCATTGATACGAAATCGCAATTCAGAAAGACCTGTTGTTGTTTTTATTATTATACATTTTGTTTAAGAAGCTCTAATTTAATGATATTAAAATCTCCCATAATAATTTAATAATTACTTTAACACAAATAACATTTTGATCTTAGGAATTGTATTCATAAACGAATGTATTTCAAACTTAAAAGTTAGTAAGTAAGTAAGTAAGTAAGTAAGTAAGTAAGTAAGTAAGTAAGTAAATATTAGTAATATTACATAATAGTAAGAGTGCAGAGTAAAATGATGCCTATACTCATAGTATGTATATATAACATCATTGAAATGATTTGCTATGAGTGCGCCTCACACTTATTTTTAATCTATGTTTAAAATTTCATACGTAGCAGAAAAAAAAAATATTTTCTACTTTTTAGTGCATTTTAGATAAAAGCGTGGTTTTTAAAAGCTTTTTTTTTTTAATTTTATGAAGCTCATTTTAGTCTTTACTATCTTGTAATCCATTTTTCATACCACTTCCGATTAAAGATAAAAAAAAAAAAAGCCTTGGCAGAATATATGAATCTAAAATATATTAATATATTAATACATCAGTATATTATTGTACTGTCATCAGAGATAAACAAATGTGCAACATTTCTAGATAACTGACCGATGAGCTTCCGTTTTCCTTTACTATATGGCGACAAATAATATAAAGTAAAAACGTTTAAAGAGGACCCTTTTTGTTATGGCCTCTATCGGGTATTGTGGGTACTAACCGCTCCTGCAACGATACTAACGGCGCCCGAAAGGATGTTTTGCCTTGGCGGAATAAATTAATATAAAATATATTAATATGAATATATTAATATAAAATACATTAATATTAATATATTAATATAAAATATATTAATACATCAGTATATTATTGTATTGTCATCGGAGATAAGCAAGTGACAAAATTTCAAGATTGACCAATGGGAAGTGACTTAAAATTGATTACAAGATTTGACCCAGAAACTAGACAGTGTGAGTTAATAAAAGCTTGATAACAAAATCACTATGAGACAGATTTAGTATATTTTGTAAAATAATTCAGTGCTACAAACACCAGCAATTTTTACAATTGCTTGTGATGCTTTTATTGATGTTTTTATATTTACTAAATTATTGTTTTTGCTTTTTTGTTTTTAATATTTATGTTATCAAATTCAAATCTTCTTATCATCACAGGAGGACAGAATAATAGATAAATAAAGAATAAAAAGAATGATGAATAAAGAATATCATTTGGTTTCTGATAGCACGAAGTCAATGACACTACAAATCAACTTATTAAATTAGGTATTACCTACCGAAGGAATATTTGGAAGCATTAAAAACAGAAAATACCACTCAAACATACAATGCTTCATACCTCATTACCATCCTGATACAATAATGAAATTTTAATAACCAAGCCAGGCGCATAAATGAATTTATTTTGGTGAGGTGAGGGGCTAAGTTAGGGAAATGACAAGCAACAACAACAAAAAACACATCGTTTTCAAAATTTCGGGTGGGGGTCGAGGCAACGTAGGGTTAATCTATATAATTTGAGAGTTCGGGAAGGGGAAGGCAGGATCCCTTTGGGCGCACTCCCCCCATACACGTTCATGAACCAAACTATAAGACAGAAACAGCCATCAAGTGATTAACAAAAGAAGAATGGATTTTAATTTGCTTTTATCATGAAATAATTTATATGAAAATAGAAACTTTGAGCTAAGACTAACCACTAACAAAATTCAGTTATTTTACTGAAATAGTCCTTTTACATTAACTATTACTTTCAAAATTCAACACAGACTTCGTATGATTGGGAAAACTTTATCTCAAAATAGTAGACAAACAGAGAAAGGACACATCAAAGTAAATAATGCATCTATTCTTATTTATTAAACATTATAACATGTTTAATAACAGTTGAATCCAGGACTTTTATCACTGTTGAAAAGGTTTTCTAACGTTTTCTGATTAATGGTTGTGGCACTCCATTAAGTACTCCATGTACTTAAGCATAAAGATACATATCCATTTCTTCAGATTGCCAGCTACGACTAAGTATATTACTTTTTTCATTATCGTCCTCAAATTAACATCTGTTGGAGTTAGTGAATGTGAGGGATAAAGATATATGGTACTAAAAGAACTGATTCTTTCACAAAGACAATGCAGATACATATATTAGAAATATGACTTCTAATTTCATCCAGTTCAAATCATTGCAGTGAAACAGATTTTGCGTGCCGGCAGCCTTTTCTGAGATTCTGTGCAAGTTTAATATATGGCTCTGATACAACTGTCACATTAAACATCACAGTTACACATTCATCGTCCTCGTCCTCAATGATATAAGGACTTTTTGGTGTATAGTGTTTGGTTGTGTAGCACCTTATGTAACCAGATACTGCATGCACAGTCTTACGTGGGTTTCACAGATGACTGTGAAATTCACATTACAAAGGAAATGTGGATCAACAAGTGTCATTGCCAAACCTTTCACAATACTCCAGTCTGTCTTTGTTTATTTGCAATCCTGAGAGAATGATTGATGTTTACACAATAGGAGAATGTCTCTTTGTTTCATCATCCAATGTATGGTGGTGTCAGAATCTTCTAACTTCACGGAAATTATTGGACGCTTTTTTTAGGATACATCAGTACACGTTTCACTGCGACACAAAGAATGGTTTCTATTCCAATCATCTTGAGTCGTTCAGATTTCCCATCCACTTTGATATCACACTATCTTTTTCAGAAAATCTTTAATAAAACTTGTACTGCTTTCTTACCAGATGAAGCCTTCTCATATTTGCTTAATCCTCCTGCGTCCATCTTATGCTAAAACTATCTGCTCTACCAGTAACGCACTTGTGGTAATGAGCTGCCACAATAAGCTGTTTCTTATTTTTACATGGCGTAATTTTTTTTTTTTTTTCAATGAAATCTTTCCAGTGCAGCAATCAGTTTATGTTGCGTTCTGAATACTACGTTTTCGAACACTTGACACTATTAACCTCACGGGATAATAGCTAGAGTTTCGAGATAAAGCCACATTTTGCGAATCACATTTTAGTTTCTAAAAATCTGGTGTTGCTTAGTTATTATTTGAAACTCAATTTTTCTAAAGATGCAGTGAAACAATTTTTTTAACTGTAGTAATTAAATGAATATTGATGTAAGGAGAAATAAGTTCATGACATTAACATATTTTTTATTCAAATTTTAAAATCTAGATAAGTGTAAATCATAAACAGAAATTCGGTTCATAAATAGAAATATGCAAGTATTCTATGATGAAGGTTTTGTATTTGGCTTTGTCGTTCTTTATTTATTTATTTATTTATTTATTTATTTATTTATTTATTTATTT
>JAFIDM010000004.1:26870705-26997171 GCA_023159025.1 Thereuonema tuberculata | reverse complement strand
CCCCCAAATAAGCCGCACCCGTATTTTCCCCTACATAAGACGCACCCATATTTCCCCCCATATTATCTGCACCCGTATTTTCTCCCATGTAAGCCGCACCCGTATTTTCTCCCATGTCAGCCGCACTCGTATTTTTCCCCATATAAGCCGCACCCGTATTTTCCTTCATATAAACCGCACCCGTATTTTCTCTCTTATAAACCGCACCCATATTACCATTTCCCTCCCTATTATCGTTCGAGTATGTGGAGGAAAATCCGGATGTGACTTATATTGGGAAAAATACCGGTGCGGCTAATATGGGGAAAAATATGGGTGCGTCTTATATTGGGGAAAATACGGGCGCTGCTAATATGGGGGATAATACGGCTGCGGCTAATATGATGGAAAACACGGGGGCGGTTTATATGCGGGAAAATACGGGGGCGGCTTATATGGAAGAAAATACATGTACGTATCAAGAACACCATGTTAATTACAATTTAAAAATAAAAGTTTGGCTGAGGAAAAATATTCACGGTATTTTCCAGCGATACTTCAGCTTAGCGTCTTGATAATTTTAAAAAACTCCACAACCAAAGGCATCTGTGCTTTTATTTCGTGGAAAACTGTTCTGCTCGACCAGCAAATAGAAGCATAAATGCGTTCGCTTTTTTTTTTTCTTATCAAGAAGACACCATCAGTAGAATTACTCTTCAGAAGCACTTATTTTTAAATTTTAAGCGTTAAAAGTGTTTTATTTTGAACAATTAGTTTTTTATGATTGTTTACTAGTTGAGGATTAAAACTATTCTACTGAATATTTGATGCTTCAATCATTATCAGACAGATCTTCAGTTCAGTATAGGATCTTAATATAGTTTTTATCACTTACAATAAAATTAGTTGTTTGTAAATGCAAGGGATAATATTTTTTTTTTATTTCATAATGAATTATAAAGTAGTTAATCTAAGTAAAAGTATGTTGAATCTTGCTGTTCTGCATAAGCAAAGGCTATAATAAGGTAGCATAACAATATAATATAATATAATATAATATAATATAATATAATATAATATAATATAATATAATATAATAAGGTAGAAAATGCGGGTACGGCTTAAATGGAGGAAAATATGGGTGCAGCCGTATTTTCAGGTCTTACAATAATCTCATCTAACAGCAAATTTACAAGAAATTCATGATTTTCTTAATTTTAAGCTTTTGTTTTTAAATACATAAAGCAAAAATTCTAATGTTGTGTGTTTAGGAAATTGAAAGACACTTGTCATCTCTTCCCATTTCTAAATTGGTCCTGCATCCAGTCACAGAGCAACAGGAAGGCATGTTTACATCTGAAAGAAATTTAATAGGATATAATTCAGCGGTTCCCAACCTTTTTCAGCTGGCGACCCACCTTTCCTTATCGGAATACAGTGGAACCCCGCCATTCGTCCGCCTCTCTATTCGTACAACTCGATATTCGTACAACTTTTTTAAGTAAAATTGAACTCGCCATTCGTACGCTTGCTCGCGATTCGGACAGCGTGACCTCGGTACTGGCCGCGCCACGGGGTCGCTTCAGTTCAGTCTCGTGCTAGCTTCCGTACGCTACGCATCATCCACGCAAGCTTCGTGAAACTTTGTGATATTTTATTGTTATTTTTTAATATTTTTATTGAAATAGTGCAGCCATGAATCCAAAAAAGATTACTGATTCAACTAAGCCTAAAAGGAAAGCAATGAGAACGACAATTGAATTGAAAAAAAGAACTCGTTGCGAAGTTTGAAAGTGGAACTCGTGTCTCTGACCTGGCAACTCAGTATGGCATGGCGAAATCAACCATATCGTCTATAGTGAAAAAGAAAGACATAATAAGAGAGGCCTATATATTTATTATTTTCATAGTTTTTATATATTTTACGCTTAAAGTATTATTACAAAGGTTTAAATAAGCAATCATCTCTGGGTTCTGGAACGGATTAATCCAATTTACATTATATCTTATATGAAAAAATGATTCGCCATTCGTACAAATCGCCATTCGAACTGCCTCCTGGAACGGATTGTGTACGAATAGCGGGGTTCCACTGTACCTCCACATATATATAGGAATAGAAGAATATAGAATAAAACCATATTTGTATCGTATCCCTTCCTTTTATATGATCGATTTTCGATTTTTCTGATCTTTTCTGATAGTTTATTCGATGGTTTCTGATAGTTTTAGGATCAAGTCGCGACCCACTAGTGGGTCGCGACCCACCGGTTGGGAACCGCTGGGATATAAGATTGTAAAATTTCAATATCAAATCCATTTCAATATTTAAATATTGAGCACGTATTGAAAGGGATTTGATATTTTTATTTTACTTATAAATTGAGTTTAAGAATGCTCTCTAATTTGAGATACTTTTTTTTTTAAAATTCTATTAATAAAAACTTAAATGAAATTAACAAAAAAAAAAAATATTTGTAATGCACCTAAGTAAATAAGGATTCTCGCACCCCGAGCCACCATTTCGGGAATCTGAGACAGTGTTTCAGCCTTGTTAGGCTTCCTCAGTCAGATTTACCCGCTGACGGGCAAATTAAATGAAATTACTTTTAATATTAAAAAAAATTAAATATTACTAATATTGCCATCCTCAAATGTAAAAACAATATTATTATTATTGTAATCTTACACTTTGAGTTCTAAATGGAAGGTTTACTGGATTTAAACATTTACTTTATAAGAAAATAATCCTTATCAATCTTATGCTTCCTTGTGTTTCATAATTTTACTAACAGAACAGATATCTTGTTTTAGACACATATATTTAATATTAAAGAAATAAAATTTTAATGATTTCCTTTAATCAATGTTAATTAAATAACCAATAATTAAAAGAAAAGAAAATATAAAATAGTTATAGATAAAAAAATACTTCACTGTTTTTAATTTAACTAAAATTTTGTAATTTAAACAGATAAACAATAACAGCACAAAACAGATTTAATTAATAAAGTTTCAAAATTTCGTTATAAAATTCATTATAAAATCATGTAATTTACGAAACATTCATTAATTTACAATTTTTTTTTTAACCTTAATTGCAGAAAAAAACTTTTAAAAACTAAATAACATTCATTATTCGAAATTCACATGTGAAGTAACTCTAGCTTATTCTAAAAGTTAGGCTTAATGAATTCGTTAAGATATATTTCAAAAGCATTTTAAATTACTTAAATAAAAAGGGTCTTATCTTTGCTATCTCCAGATTCTCGACAAAGAATTGTGTAAAATATATTATATTCGGTAGATAAAAACTGCAATTTCTCTCTTCGAAAGAACAAACTGCGAAAACGTGTTGCGTATCTTAGATGTTGGATGGCTCCCTCCAGCGGAGATTGGTTAGGTGCGCTTGATAAGCAGGCCTTTCTACAGACGGTGTTGCCCCGGCGTAATTTTAACATTTATAAATCATGCAATTAAATTATTATTTTAATTTTAAAATTACATTTGCATTTCAATTTGTCAATAATGCAGAAACATGATACACAATTTGCCACTTTTGATTTGCCAACAAAAAAATAACGTTGGGCCAAGGGTGTCTTCGTAACCTTGGCCCAACTATTCGTTGTCTTTGTTGGCCCATTGTTGGCATTCGGTTGGCAAAACCAACCATTCCCCAATAGTAACAACCATGACCCAACGTTGAGCCAGCAGTTCGTGTTACGTGAGATGTATGAGTCAGGATAATCCGAATATCGTCGGGTCATACCTCTAAAGCCGCGTACAGATCGAAGCTCCAATGCACACTAAGACACATGTGGACATATATTTCAATGCATTGTAATCGATGTGTACGGTGGTGGCGAATTCACCCCAATGCATTCCAACGGTTTCCAAGGCGACCGTTGGCGTTGGCCTGCGTTCGATCGCTTAGCGGTACTTTAAAGAGATGTTTGATTTGCTAAAAAACTAAATCGGATATGAATGATAACATTTTATCAAAATCAAAATCATTTCCAATCCTTTCCAATCCCAACGCCAACGAACACATTCGGTATAGTTGGAGTTGTTTTGCATTGGAACTTGGTCTGTACGTGGCTTAAGGCCTAAAAAATGTTGGAGGAAGAAGGTAAGGTTTACTTCTAAGAATATTATAAAAAATTAAATTTTTAATGTGGTTGGGTTAGAGATCCCAAGAAATAAGGGAAATCAATGGCGCGATTCCTCCTAGAATTGCAATCATCTTCTTAACCAAGCTTCCCCAAATGAATTCACACAGATTCACAAAGAAAGACTAACTGTTGATTATAAATGCAAAGTTTGAAGAAGATTCATTTAATGATTCAAAAGTTAGCAGTGGGGGAGGAAAAACGCACACAAGATACACTAACCTAACAATGTAATATTAACATTTAAATTTCATGCAATAAAATCATTATTTTAATCTTAAAATCACATACATATTTTAATTTGTCAATAATGCAGAAACACGATACACAATTTGTCACTTTTAATTTGCCAACCAAAAAAATAACGTTGGTCCAACTACTCATTGCCTTTGTTGGCCTATTGTTGGCAAAACCACCAACCATTCCCCAACAGTGCCTAGAACCTAATTCTCTTTAGAAAATTCAGCTAAAAAAAGCGAAAAATTCTTTTTTATCCTTAATTTCTATAAAACGTTGGGTTAATTACGCAATGTAATTAACTACAGCTGACGGAACCCCAAAATAATAAAGATTTTAATCATATTTAACCATCCATCAAATTTTAGATGTATATATAAAAAAAAGAATAAAATCATTAAGATTTCTGCAACTGGGCCAAAATAAAGCTATTAGTTTATTTGCTTATTTTTTTTTGTAAATAGTTTATTTTTTAATTTATTGAATTTTGGAATTTATTGTAACAGAAAACTACTTTTTTTTGGCAAGCAAAAAATTTAGTAAATGCGAATTAGAAAAAGAGCGAAGAACATGATGGCCAACGAAACTGAAATCCTGTGTTTTCCAGGTAATAAATAAATCCAAAGATGGTGACTAGTGTGTTGATGAAGAGTCTATTCTTTTCAGAGAGGAGCCCATTCACCCTTGCGATCGAATAACGTTGCTTCTGCTACTATACAAAGCGCCATAAAATATATGGAGTTGGATGTTGTGAAATGACTGCAATGTAGGTCAAACGCATCACATAGAATCTCAAGCGAAAACAAGAAAGAAGTTTTTAAAGAGAAGATATCCAACAAAAGTCAATGATTCTTAACAAGTGATTTCGTTTAATTGAAAGTTCATCCATTAATAAACAGAATATAAATAATTTCTGATTGTCAAAATTTGTAGCCTAGCCTACGAGTTTCGAATTGCAAAACTGTCATTAGTCAACTACATAGGATCTATCAATCTATCTGTCTATCAATTAAGACGAATTAACTAGGTTTCTAAATACCCTCAGTCACATATATTTTATTTATTCAAGAATATTATAAAAAAAAAAAATTGAAATTTATGACCAGAAGGTCTCAGAATGTATTCTAAACAAGGTAGGGATAGCGATTAGTAAACCAATCACAATGCTTCGCAAAGGCTTCTGATACGTAAGTTGTGTTGAGTTATTGCTTTAATTTCCTTATTATTATAAATGTGATTGCTGCAAATGCAAAAGGCGCAATTGTTGCGATTGTTGTGATTGTTGAGCTAATGAGAATTTAATGATACTTGTTCACAGACGGACGGACTATATGTATTCTAAATCTAGGATATATATTCTAAAAATCTTAGTAAATTATGACTTTATGGTCATAAATGTAAATTATTTTTTATAATATTCATGAATAAACTATTAAACATAGTATGAGGTAATATAAAAGTTTAATTAAATACATCGAATAGGCCTATCCTATGTACATCATACCATGTCAAATTGTTAGTTCTTTTCCATTTTATTTCTTAATTTTATTTATTATGTTAGAAAATTCTTAATAAAATTAAGGAGAATGCAACAGAAAGATTATGAAACAATAAAGCTAACGTCCTTTTTCTAATTGTTAACCACTTATAACCTTACAGATCCTAACATTTTTGATGACCAAATCAGTGACGTCATCGGACTACTGTTATATATTTACAAAGGGTCGAGAGTTCCTTTTTTTCCGGTCAAAGTTCATTCAACTACATAACTAAAATATTTTCTTGAGAGAAGAAAATAAAGGAAAACTATCACTCATAAAAGCATTGTCTAATTCTTTTTCGAATCTTTATGGTTCTCTTGTTGTTACACAAACCAAGATCATAGCTTATTACTTATAATTTCATTCAATCATTCACGTTTAGTTTAACATCTGCTGAATTGATATTACGAAAATAGTAACAGAAAAGGCGTGTAGAGGGCGCAATAGGCAATGATTGTTTTATAGTGCAATTTACGGCTGAATAAACAATATGCAAATATTCTTTTTAGTATTGTAAAGCTATCTAATAGTCACAGTTCGAAATATTCTATGATGTAAAATTATGTTTTTGTAAAAGATTCATTTTAAACCTACGGCTATTTTTTTTTTAATAGGCGCATGCGCAAATAGTGTTTTCAGTCAAAAACATCTATTAATGTTGTCAGAACCTTAGGAAACAAATTAATTCCTTAATGATGAAATTTGATCTATATTTATTTTTGTCAGTTATTTTGCTCTCTTCCAGTGAAAACTTGAATTACATCGAATAACTTTTGCACAAACTAGAATAACTTACAAAATTTACTACAATAAGAAAATAACGAAGTAAAAAAAAAAAAATTCTCTTAAATTACATTTTTTTTAGAAACAGGTAGATTCGTCTCACAATCGTGGGAAGTTCGACTGGATACCGCAGCACTACTGAGATTACAGTAAATAATTTTAATCGTAAAAACTGAAATTATTTCAACTTCATTTTAAGAACCTAACAATATAACTTTCGTGCATCTGTTCGTATAAGAAAGTACTGGTTAGGTTTCTTATATTTGAGTGCAGGTTCCGTGAGTGTTCATTATGTTGTTTAGTAGGTCTCTCAACCTGCATCATGTGGGTGGTTGTGTATCACTTGACCTTTTCTATATCTGCTTTTATACTTCCCTGTTCTGAAGTAGAATACGTGCCCAACAACAATGGCGAACGTTCACCAAAGGAAGAGTAATTGCTTCACAATAAAGGTAAAGAACAAAACAGAAAACTTATTTAAGGTGAATTTAAATGGAGACAACAAAAATATCCTCTTTTAGACAAGTTTGCTGTTTCAAGAAAATACTATAAAAAAAAAAGCAAAAACAAACTATCTTTACATTGATTAAATGTGAAAATCTTAATACATACATATATCACTAAGCCGTATATCGTTTTATTACGTCTTGAGAATGGCTGTATAAGTGCAAAAGTTTGTACAATTTTGCCCACTTCTAAAACTTTCTGTGAGGGTTCATTGCATCAAGTTGACAAAACTTTCCTACAAAAATGTATAAAATGTGAAACGAATTTCTATGGATTTGCATATTTCTATAATACGTGCACGAATTTTGATATGAGTAAAATTAAGCAATTTCTAAGCTTAAGCTGATTTAATTGACTTTTCCAGAAAAATGGGAAATGTGTATTTTGTTTTTGGCATATATTTCAATGTAGATGAGGATTTCTCAACCCATGATATGGTGCCACTACTGATGCTTGAAGAATAGTTTGTGTTACATGAGTAACATATGGATGATCTTTTTGATTTATGATATTGTACCAAACAAACAAAAAAAACATAAAAATTTCCAAATCTAAAGGTAAATTAGGACATGTTTTAATATGTTTATATATTAATGAGTTGTACCACATTTTGAATTTTGGTTTTTATGGTACAGGCCTACTCCTTTCAAAAGGTGAAAACCCTTGATCTAGTTATAAATGTTTGTACTGTTTTCAGGACTTAAACAAAATTAAATTAAATTAATAAAATCAAAGCACCGCAAAAGAGGAGTTTCTTTATTTTATTTATTTTTATATTTATATGTTTATTTTACTTTGTATTCTTTCACCAACTCAACCACCAATGCTTTCGTGTTGTAATATGGTATTGAAAGAACCTTTATCTACTTTCAAATCAGATCAAACATGTTTTGCTTAATGGGATACTGAGTCACAAGTGTCACAATAACAATAACTGTCCTTCATTTTCACAATCGATATAAAATGATTAATTCTTTCCTTTCTTAACACAAGATTCTTATCTTCTTTCGCTGTTGGATAAGATTTCCATTGGATCTATTGCATTAATGTCACGATAAACCTGATCGAGTTTTAATTTTAGCAAAACTACTGTCCTTTATCTAAAATAAATTAAACACTAAAAATAACATTTGGTAAACAATAGTTTACTACTGTCTCCGGAAGATATATGGGTTAAACAAAATCATTTATTTTTTTTTGTTTAATACGTTAGACTCAAATTATGCCCCTTACCTTATGAACCTATGAAGGAATCTTCCTGAAGCGTTGCTTGAATTCAAATAGGTCAGAGACTATTTTTATGATGAGATTTCTCGAGGTGTTGAGAAATATCAGCGGGAAGTACAAATTTCCGTAAAACATGCTTAAAAATGACACCATTCACTTAGCAACGGATTAATTACCTGAAGTAATAAATGTGTCAATTCAGATTAGAACGAATGGTAAATTGTATTTTCTACTTATTATTGGTATAAACTAACAATGTTAAGTTACGTTTTAATTACACTTGGATTCAGTTGGATTGAAATAAAAGGAAGAATTTCAGAATTTAGTGTATCGAAAATCCGAAGGTGTGGTTCCATTGGACAAAATATAGCTTTAATAATAAAATAGATTGATATTCAAATTTCAATTTTGTAGTCTTTAATATTCGAATTTTCAAATATAACAACTTATTCTCTGTTTTTTTTCTTTTAGATTTTATTGTTTTGAAGATATAAAAAAATGAATGTAATTCTTATTAGATAAATAAGTATTGCATAAATATTCTTTGAATAGACGCTCCTATAAGAAGCAACGATGGGCTTAATACAATTTTGTGGGAAAACCTTCCGCTTTTTTGGCAGAGGAAAAATTAAAACAAACTGATTCGCTTCTTCTAAAAGAACTATTTCCTCAAAATGTTGTGTTTATCACTTTCGCCGCCATATTCATTATCCTATTCTTATATTTATCATGAAAGCGCCATTTAATTTTTGAAAAGGATTCCCTGTCCGTCAATAAGCTTTCTTACGAGCTACTCAACCAAATTTATTCAAATGTCACGTGATGCAATTACGTATCACGTATTAAACACAATTGTTAGCAAATTGGATTTACATATGATTTGCAACACCCTCTTTTTAATCTAGGGATTATCTCTTTATCACTCAGTTATTAAGTATAGTTAAGAGTTTCGCATCAAGTTTTTTAAGCCGCCATATTGTGTCTTTTAGTGCGCATCATTTCCCACGCATAAAGAACCACTAGCGTGCTCTAATAGTTCTCATCTTAATAACAGCGCTTTAGTTTAATTCCACAGCATCGCTTGTTTAGAATTTTATACAATAGAAATCTTCGTTTTCAATGGTTTAATTGTGTAACAAAACGTAGATATGTCAACCTGCAGAGAATGATGACGTAGGTCTTACAAATAAATTTATCTTGACTTTCAGTTAAGAGCTAAAATATTCTAAAATTAATAGAATAGCTATTTAAATAATAAAATTATATTTAAATAAAATTTAAATCTAAATATAGCTTTTAAGTACGTATTATAATGGAATAACTATTTAGTGTATAAAAATATGACCATTTGCAATAACTATGATTTACTTATTCTGTTGTGTTGTCCCTACATTCTCAAAGATTTTAAGTAAGTTTTAAAAAAGTAGTTCCATTTACTTACTTATATTTATTTTATATATAAAAACGATACTATATGACATCATCATACAAAATGTAGAAAATGATTATATTGTTAATGAAAGGCATATGAGTTCACGGTAGTGAAAAATATATATAAGTAATAAGATGACAGTTATTACAATAATTATAATTAGTATGATTGTATTGGGAAGAAAAGACATATAGAATTATTATTGCTGAGAAATTCTTTATTCTTTATTAAATTCTTTATTCATATGTACAATTCCTTCGTAAGACAAATCAAGTATAAAACTATGAAAAATGTACAAACAATGTGGATTTGTGACTAAAGTTGTAAATTGGGGATGGATCAAAATGCTGTAATAAAAACCTCGGTTTATTTGTTATTTGTTTGTTATTTTTATTTATTTATTTATTTACTTTTAGGAAACTCCCACAGCGAGGACGTCAGCCATATTTCCTTTTCGATTGTATCACTATTCTTTCCTTGAGATTCTGCAATCTTCTGAAAGTAACTGGAATTTGTTAATTAAGCAATAATTGAAGAAAATATCAGAAAACAAGTTAGAGGAATGTGAAATGTATTTCAAAGTACAAAAAAATAATTAAGATTGTCTATTTGCTGCACAACATATCGTTATGTGCCTACTAGCCTACGTGAAATATAAAATATGAAATTTTACTTCAAACAAACTTAGGATATTTGTCACACTTCCAAAACCCACTATTTCTTTTTTCTGTAGTTCGTACTGTCTTCCTGGGAAGTGAATATTTTCCGTAATTCTTTACATATTATTACATTCAACAATGCAGCAATTAATATTACTTTTTGCACATTATTTAATTTTTTCGGCAGCACGTGTATATAATAACGTTTCGTCATCAACTTCCTGAAGTGATCCTGCTACGAGTTTCTGAAATTGCAGCCTCTGGCAGCACCAGTCACGTGCACGGTCCTTTTACTTGCAGTTTATTGGATCAAATTTCCCTCTACTTCGTACAAACGTAAAATAGCTTTTTTAATTATATTAAATCTTTTTTATATATTAAAAAAAATATTTGTAATGGATTGCAATTATAACAGTAGCTAAGAATAACTGCAGGTTGAAAGAAGTGGGCGGTCAGAGACGAGTCCTGTATCATCGGTTCCCCACCTGGGGTCCGTGATGTTGACTGCGGGGGTCCGTAATATCGTTTAATGATTGTAACGTGGATATAGGAATAAATTTGTTTTACTCAAATATGTGTGTTTATACGTTTACTTTTAGAATGCTTTTACAACGGTATAATTCTATCTGCAGCCTTAATTTAGTTAGCTTAAGAAAGCAGCAAATAAGTAGTCTGTATTATGATTATGACAGAGCGTAGGTAGGGTTGTCCTCTGGTCGCCTGCCTTTGAGTTAGCTTCCACGAATTGATAGTAACGAGTAGGATTCGTTTCCAACTCTCAATGAGCTTTTAGTATCAAGTGAGCAACAACTTCTATAAAGTCTTGTTCAGTGCATGAAACAGCACATTGTGTCTTTAGCTGTTTAGCTATTTAAGAGATTAATTTCCAACGTCTCGTGAAAAAAATAATTGGATGAAAAATCCATTTTTTTCAGAAAATGAATTAAAACCAAATGAAAAAGATCAGCTTCTTGAATTACCGTGGGATTCCTCTTTAAAGATTGTGTTTTCTTCACTGGCACTGCTTGATTTTTGGTTAAACGCACATAGTGTTTGTATCCCGAAATCTTGAAATGGGCAATAATATACTTAATGCCTTTTGCAAACACATACATGTGTGAGACTGTATTTTCACATCTCTCGTCCACATGAGAAATAAATATAGAAATAGACTCAACGTAGAACCAAACCTACGACCCATAATTTCAACTCTGGAGTCAGATATTCATAAGTTGGTCTCTGGGAAACAATATCAACCATCAACTAACTAAAAATAAAACACTGAACAAAACTTTTAAAAGTGTACAATTTGTCAATAAACTAAAACAAAAGTAAGTAATGAAAAGCACCTAACTATCTAATCCACAAACATCATGTGGAAGAGATAGACACTAGAACATTAGAATGCATGAATCACTACAAGTCTAAACATGCATAGTCTAAACATGGAAACATTTACAATGTGATCAATTAAAATAGTACAATAATCATCCTGTGTTTAAAAGTTATAATGATTAAATATAATTAAATTAGGACGAAATTTTAGGGCCTCAAAATATAGTTTTTCTTTAAACAATTACATAAGATTGTATGAAAAGATAAAACGTATTTCCATTTAATTGAATGTTTTTGGTTACTTCCTTTGATGATCCATGGATGGTGACAACTATAACACGTTAAATATCGAATGCATACCAACAACGAAAAGCGAACACGCCAATTAAATGTTATGGTTTACCATACATGTTCTTCTTCTTTGGAATGGCTCTGTTAATTTTTTCATATCTAATAATATTTTTGGTTATGCTATGCACCAAAAACAAGTAAACCATCTTTTTCTTGAAAAAGTTCCTTGTATAAACTACAATAAGAAACTTACTTATCTAACCTTGTTTTATTCTTACTTCCGCTTTTTTCTTTTAATGTAAAGCACTGAGTCACCGTCCATCTGCAGAAAACTACAGAATCAGCATTTTGCAAATGAATGTTTCTCGCTTTTGCAAAAGTTTCCTTTCTGTTTTGGAAGAAAGAAGTGTTTATGTTAAACTACTGACAGTTTTCAGCGGAGAAAATAGCTTTTCAGGGTTCATTCGGTTGGTTGAGGTACTGGTCTGTCCAAGAAACCTCAGTACAATTGGAGATGAATCAACCCATGAAGTTCATTCTGTGAAAGGGAGGGAAAAAAACATAGAGGGACCCTAGCAATGCCGAGTCCTACATAGCCATTGCTTTTTTTTCCTTTTAAAAAATCCCCCCCCCCCTTATTATTGTTGTTGATAAAGACATTATATTTTCCTTGAAAAAGAACCGCATGTCGGTTCGAAAACGTTTGTTATATTATTTTAAATATATTTCTCTTATTTTTAGTGAATGTAAGTTGGCCTTCATTTTATTTATTTAATAAGTACACATACGTTAATTCAGAATTGCAAGGTTTTACGTGCTGAACATAGTAGTAATTCAAAGATGAAACCTGCACACCTGTTTAAATTCACTTAAAGAATTTTATTACAAAAATTTTTAATTACAATTATACGGCCAAGTTCCATTTCATAAGAGAAATCATTTTCAAGTGGTCATTTAATGATATTGAAAGAAATATACATATACGTACATATGAACCAATAAAATTGATACTTCGCACTGGAGGAAACCCCGTAGCGCAATGGGAATTTGCATCTTCTGCTGTAGTGAACTGCGGGACCCTGGTGGTGGTGATCGCAACTTCCAATGTAAACAATACATTTTTGAATTACTACTACACGTTAATTCATTTTACTGAAAAATGTCTGTTAAGCCCAGCACAAGAATAAACAAAAAAAAATTGCCTTTTCCGATTCATTTTTACGGGGTGGATTAGGGAACAGCTGTTTCACTCTTCAACGAGATCATCAGCCCTAACCCGCCACCCTCGATGAAATGAATCAGAAAGGCGTTGCCTATGGTGAGGTCAACAGTCAGCCTGGCTATGGCCTCCCAAAGGCGAAAAGGCAATAAACAAAATTTCCAAAAAGCCGAGAGGCAGTATTGGAAATATTCCCTACAACTAGTAGGCGAATAGCAATAAATAACAAAAACACAAAAAGGAAAAACAACAAACAAGGCTACATTTAAGCAAAAGGAAGGGTTAACGTGCTGACAAATTCACTGAAAAATGTCTGTTAAGCCCAGCACAAGAATAAACAAAAAGAATTGCCTTTTCCGATTCATTTTTACGGGGTGGATTAGGGAACAGCTGTTTCACTCTTCAACGAGATCATCAGCCCTAACCCGCCAAAAAAAATTTTTTTTTTTTCTTTTTTTTTTTTTTGTTTATTCTTGTGCTGGGCTTAACAGACATTTTTCAGTGAATTCGTCAGCACGTTAACCCTTCCTTTTGCTTTTTGGTTAATTCATTTTACTTATTATATTTTTCTTTTGTAGCATTTTTTTTTTATAGTCTTGAACTAGAAAAAAATTTAGGAACATTCGACTTTTACTTTGTGTGATGGCTTTGTGAAAACTTGAAAGTCGCGGAAAGCTGTTTCGAACTTGCAGAGCTCTCAGTAACCACAAGTGTTCAGCTTCTGAAGACTCAAGGAGGGGAAATGCGACCAGGATATTGCTAATTATGTTGAAAATCCAGTGCACTACATTATAAAGACGAAGGACGTTCAGTTGACGTAAGTTCCACATAAAGAATTAAAGTTAATGTTGAATCCTTGAACGATACCTGACAGCTTGAAAAATTCATTATTAATATATTGCTTCCACGATATTGAAAATTAATTCCAACAATCGTAAAGGACCTCATTTTTTTTATTTATTTTAAATAAATATAATATACAACTGGAACTATTAATATACTTAAAATTAGCCGTGCTGGCGTGGCCGTGCGGTCTAGACGGCGGTCTGCCGTTGTGGCCAGTGCGCCAGTTCCCGGGTTCGAATCCCGGTAGAGGCATGGATGTTTCTTTCTTCTTCTGTGTTTCGTCCGTTTCCCCCTGGGACTCACTCTCTCAGGTGTATCCTCAACGAGATAGTGCATTCTTTCTCGTCTCTGATTTCCTAGTCTTGTTCTGACGTTGTCAAGAGGGGCTAGCGCGTGGTCCGTTGAGGCCTATTCGCGAATAATAATAATACTTAAAATTAATTTATTGCTGACGTGATCAAGAGTAATATCGGTTCACTAATCTTAAATTCGGTAATAGGGAGTTATTTATGAAAAGGATTTTTAGTTTTATTATTTATAATGAAATATAGAAATCTAATGCCCAAGTGGACCAAACTTCAATTAACTTTGATGACTGCAGTTTGGACGTAGCTAAAATTAGTGGAGGGTGCTGCTGCAGAAAAATTTTAGCCTTTGTTTTAAAATTGTGTGAAAGGAAACAAACATGTATAAAAAGAAATTTATCAAGTTTATAAATAAATTTTCTTTTTATACATGTTTCATTTCACACAATTTTAAAACAAAGGCTAAAATTTTTCTGCAGCAGCACCCTCCACTAATTTTAGCTACGTCCACAATGCAGCCGTCAAAGTTAATTGAAGTTTGGTGCACTTGGGCATAAGTTGTAAAATATACCGTTGCTAAAACTAAAAATTCTAGTTGGATAGTTAAACAAACAGATTAGTGTAAGCAATTGCAATCTATAATTGTAACTTGATATTTTTAAACTCTTAAAGAATGGAAATATCATATTCATACACGAATGATATTCTATTCTTTAAAAAAAAAATATGTACCGCAACAGGACCCTTGGGTGCGCGGGAGGTTTAGGCTTACAGCGATTCTCGGTCAACGGGAGAGTTGAGGTCCAATGGTCAGTCTTTAACCCCGAATAAGAATCCCGGTACTGATTGGACAGAGGGCTGGGTGAACTTTAGGGTCCATCTGGAGGAGAAATAACCGTGGAAAAATCGCCGACCTCCGCCGGAAATTAAACCCGTTCTCCTCCAATCCGCAGTCCAGCGATTAAACTACGGGGCTACCGGACTAACTATTCTTAGAAATATTAATATTTTAGAATGTATTTATGATTATAAGCAATGATTGTTGTCGACTATAATGTACCATTGGCCACTGTTTTCGTGGTATCTCAGTACTGCCCATAAATGCTGTGAAGAATAATGTAACTGGCTAAAGAATAGAGTAAAGCTTTGCGACGAATCCCGCTTTCTTCATCACCATAATGAGTGCATCCTAAAGGAACGTTGAATAGGCGAACTCTTATACATTCGTTTTGAGTATAATATTCTGACAATAACTCATACTATTATGCCAATAATTATTTATATTATTATTTGTTCTCATCTGGAAATCCTTAGATATTTACCACGTTCAGTCTCGTGTAGTTGTGTTTATTCTATTTTATTCTAATATAATAGAAACAGTTTACCTATTCTCGTTGCTTTCAGGTGCTGCAATTTAATCAAAGGTGTAATTTTTTTTTCATACATTTTGGAAATATAAATTTCGTTTCTTTATAAAAACCCGAAAGAAGAAAATTGATGTAAGTAAAATGATTGAAATGTTACTGTATTCAATGGAATGCCGTAATATTTTAAATACTTAATTGGCATAATTATTTTCTGTCAAAAATAGGCCAATCTGATTAATCTGAAACATTTCATGCATACTTAATAATATTTTAGATGAAAGAAAAAAATGTAACTATTAGCTTCAAAATAAAGATTAGAACAAATTAATTGGTCTTATCACAAAAAGCCGGTCCTTAATCTTTATCTTAAATTATGTAAATAACCAATAAATGACAAATCTGTATTTTTTTTTTGTACGTTAATGCTGCAATTGTAAAAACTGAGAAACTAAACAAACTGAAAACTTGATTTTACATAGTTGTTAAATCCAAGATAGATTTAAATTTCCCATAAGATATGCACAGGAAGAAACACGTGACTTCGCTTTATGATACAAGTACCACTCGGAGAACCCCAACATCGTTTGCATTTACAAAATATCAAAGATTTTCAATGCATCGGGACAGGGACCTAGTCAAGATTTTGTGAGGGGGGGGGGGGGGCATTACTTTAAATTTTTAGAAATGACTGCTTTCTTTAAATGAAATTTTATAAGTGAAGTAATCTTAATACTAATTTCAATGGCGAGAGTAGGGTCTTTGAATTTCATCATTTATGTGTAAACACTTGAACATACACACTTTTTCTTTCCATCTTCCCTACGTGCCTGATGGGAACAGGAATAAACATTTACGTTCTTGTCAATATTTGAAAATATGCCTGATTGCATTTACTATATGAGCTCTTGTCCGAGCCGAAGATATAGACTCCGATATTTTAATAGCCATCAGGACTATTTGAGGTTGGGTTGTCAGCCCACTGGGTGTACAGAGGGCTGGGTGAACCCTCGGACTGTCCGGAGAGAAATAACCTAGGAAAATATTTACCTCTGCCGGGGATTGAACCGGACTCCATTCGTACAGCCTTTACTGTTTGGATCCAAGGAAATCCGCATAAACTCCAAAATAAAAGGAAATTTTGTATTGCTAATCTATCATTTCCTATATCAAGTTGAAATATCCCTCTATTTAACCCTTTCAATTTTTCTGAATTCAAACTGTTATATGCAACTTCGATAAATTTCAAAGTGTAATTCAAAGAGACTTATTACTAATTTAGATTAAATACACAAGACAAGAAACATTTAAAATTTTATTTTTTTTATTAAATACTTAAAATTCCACGAGCCTTTTGGGTTCCTTTGCGGAAAACCCCTCTTCAACACCTTCTTCAGATGTTGAAGAGGGGTTTTCCGCAAAGGAACCCGAAAGGTTCGTGGAATTTTAAGTATTTTTTTTTTGAAAAATCTTTTTAACTGTTCTTGTTTTCTGTGTTTTAATCTAAATTATTTAAATTCACAAACGTAAAAATCCTTTTAATAGACTTATTAATAGTTTGTTTTTGTTTTTTCCCTATATAACAGTTTTTGCTGATTTTTTTTCCCCTACATAACAGAGGTTTCAGAAAAGCAATCTGAATTCCTAACACCTATGATCATTTAAATTTTAAAAAAAAATTAGTTTTTTAATAGGTAGGCCTATTTACGATCTCATTGTTAATGCATTTTATCGATAACGAATTTTGCAAATTTCTAGACTCTTAGGGATCCTTATCCATAAAAATACAATATACGTAAATGTGGATACTCAAGTTTAATAATCAAAAATATACAAATTTCAGTTCCCTAGAATAAATAGTTTTTCAATGTAATCTAAATGCTTCAAAAATAATTTATCCGAGGTAGCTTAAATTTTTGTTTGTTTTTAGTATTAAACTAAACCATTTACACTAGTATCTTTATATTTAAGGATGTCTAATGCTTATTGAAATACAATTTTTGTCTTTAGGCATTTGAAAGGTTTTGCGCGTGGATGTCTGTGAAGAAAATTGCTCGTGAAACTAACAAAAAAATCTTGTAGAAAAAACAAATAGAAGTGAACAATTAACTCTCATTGACATGAAACAATGAATTTAATTTGGGCGTCTATTGATACGTGGTAATCTATTTCTATATTCATCTTAAATTTTCGCGAGGTTTGATTTGATTAAATTTGATGTAGGTGATTCAGCAGAAATATTGTAACAGTTTAATGTATTTTTAGGAATATATATTTTAAATATTTTTAGAAATCATTTATTTATCTGTATTCATTTTATCCTTAACAGTTATTTATTCCTTTGCATTTCCTAATTACTGATGTTCGGTTTGTTTTTAAATTCTTTTCCGTTGAATCAGTTAATTAATTAAAATTCGTTATGTTTTTATCCAATTATTCCTTTCCTTTTATCGAATTTGGCCAACTAGGGACCACGTAACTAGCTCAACCTGACAACGTCAGGGTGAGGCTAGTGAAATTCAAGAAAGGGGGGACGAGAATTATATCCCGTCCAGGATAACCCTGAGGTAGTAAGTCCCAGGTGGGAAACGGACGAAACACAGAAGAAGAAAGAAACAGCCATGCAACCACCGGGATTCGAACCCGGATACTGGCGCATCGGCCACAACGGCAGCCCGCCGGCTAAACCGCACGGCCACGCCAGCACGGCTTATCCAATTATTATGTATATTTTTAATTATTTTAGCCAATCAAATCACACTATGTAAATACTTTAACAACCAATGTTTTTTATTTAATAAATTAATTAAGCTCAGTTCCAGAACTTGAGTCGTTGTCTTTCAATCCCAAAGACTCGCCCACAAACACCATTACAATATTTCAGGAAAATATTTCAGTCAATTTTCAGCGGAATGAAAAACAACTTAACAAGAACTTCGACGAACTTTTAGGCCACTTTCCGTAAAATGTTATTTCTTAAATTATTTTTTGTAGTCAAAGCGACAAAAAGGAACAGTCTATTTTTAGCTTTAAATTATAATAAAATCTCCTGAATACCAACAGTAAGAATCTTCCATTTTTCCAAAAAAAAAAAAACAAAAAAAAACACTCAAATCAAACCAAGCGCAATGAAATAAGGAGTTAATATTCATTGTTTAAGATATATTGAAAGAAATAGGATAGAAATCCATTGCTTAGATTCCAATGCTTTTCTATGGGAATTTTTTTTTTTTTGTCGTTTCTCTCAATAATGTCTCTACAAGGACCGATTTGGGAAAGATATTAAATATAAAAACTAAATTGTCCTTAGTCCCAAAATGTGCTCGCCAAGTTTCAAGTACATCCATCCAGTGGTTCAGTGTTTTTAGGATGACACAAACACACTTTCCTAAGAGAAAGTAGATAAAAAAATAAATAAAAAAATAAAATATTTCAAAGCAAATAATCGTAAAGATTTTTTTTAAAGCTGTTCTTTTGTTTTCTTATGAACGCAGCTGCACGAAATAGACTTTCATGAAATCAACAAATGCGGAACCTGTGATCTTTCTTTTATAATATAAATAATATAAATATGAGAAACTACAATTAAATTTGAATAACTAGATCATTTGCTATTTGAGATAGTTAATCTTTTCGGTGTAATTTCTTCGATTTATTTTAGTAGTTAAGTAACCAATTATTAACTCAAATACTTCATTAGCCCTATTACTAAAACTCGTGCTCATTTTTTTTTTTTTTTACCACATATAAAACGATGAGTCCGTAGAAGGACGAAACGGCCGTACCCAACTCCTCTCCTAATAATTGAATCGGAAAGGCAATTTCCATTTGATTCAGGTGCTGTTGTTTTGTTTCCTTTTCTTATCTTTGTTTCTTTAATCTTTATTACTAAATTTAAGCTTTTTAATTGCTCTTCATTTTTCAATTCATGTCTATTTGTTTTTTTTTTTCTTTCATTAAGTATTTAAACTAAAACTCAATGAATCATATATCGAAATTAAGTTTGCAGGTCATGTTGTGGGCGTTAGAAGTGTAGGTTCGAACAATTCCGCAATCATCGGGATGAGATTAGGGTTGGGTAGTCAGTCCGACATTCTCCCATGTTTATCTCTGGAAAGAAATTCGAATCCCATTTAACAAAGGGCTGGGTAAGCCTAAAAGCCCGTTAGAGAAACACTCAAGAGAAAAATTCCCGACCTCCGCTGAGAACTGAACTCGGATCCTTCAACCAACAGGCCACTACTTATACCACTAGACCAATAGGTCCGCGAATCATACATTTCACGAGAATTTCGTTCATTCTAATCATAGTAACTTTATAACGAGAAAGAGTCTGATATTTGTAAATCACTAACTGAAAGGACTGGTGAATTTAAAAGACGAACTATTGGTTCCATTTCTATCAAAAAAAATTTTCAGTCTTATATTTTATTACAGATAATATAATAATATTACAATTAATAAAATTTATCATATTCGTTCCAGGGGAAAAAAAAAGCAAAAAAAAACAAAAAAACTGGTAACTGCTAATTAAGTCAAAATCTAAATGTTTAATTCATCGTTATATATTCATATAAACCTTTTATATCTGACATTTATGACACTAAAAATCAAAGACCTGAGTTCGACTGGATTTGATTTTTTTTAGTCAAGATTGGGTTTTATTGTTAAAATTTTCACGTTAATTTTGAATTGTTTATAACAACAACCACTCAAATTCTTAATTAACATTTTTTTAAGACGAATAGCATGTTTCCAAAATATATTAGAATCCCAATTTAAAAGGTTAATACTTTGTCAAGAACTTTATCAAATACTTTCAACAAATTACATCTGTACAGTAGGACACTAAATATATCACTAACAAAAGTATGTTGAAGATTTGCAGTGGTGCATTTTTCTTCAAGTTTTTCTTAAAGTTAATTATGTTCTAAAGTTTCAGCCCTTAAATTTAGAATTTAATAAAGTTAAACAATAATTAATCATATTTCTAATACTGGAAATTAGTTTATCTTGGGTTAGTTAACAAAAATCAAGAAATTATATGGAGGAACATTATACAATATGTTAGAGAAAAACATCATGTAGTTAGCTAGCTTTCAAAAGGAAAATTAGTTCTTAAAACCAGCTTGTATGTGTGTGTGTGGGTGTTGGTTATTGGCTTTTGAATTTTTAAATGGATCTTCTTGTAATTTAATATGCATAAATATGGGCAAGAGACAGACATTGTACTGTATTTGAAAAGAGATTTTAAATTTCTACACGGATTTTTGTGGAGGAATTTCTTATTTTTAAGATAAGTATATCATCTTAGAATGGAAGAACAACATTTAGTAGAAGACGATATCAGATCATAAATTTTAGATAATTGCAAAACATGTTGCAGTGATGCTTACTGTTACTAATGTGAAGTTGCCTGAATTTACTGTTGTTTATGTCTCAGCTCGCATTCCCCCTTGTCCATCTCAACTCATCCCCCGCCTACAATATCATCTCACTCAGGACAGGTCCATTGATTAATCTATATGACGTTGAGAACCTTCGGCAACGTTCATTAGACTTTCTGAGAGTGAAATTTAGATTGAAATGTTTACGGAACACTTCGATGTGGATCGAACAAGGCGTTGCAACTAACTTTCTCCTTTGTTCAGTCTGTCTAAGAAAAAAGAACAATTCTCTGTGTCTTCAGCGGAGCGTGGACAGCGAAACCTAGATGGGAGACGAGCGAGACCTGGCCATGGGTCTCTGCCGAGTTATTGCCCCGTAACACAAAGGCCTACGGAAAGGAAATGAACGACTCAGATGACAATTTCATTAGATGGATTCACAAAGGCGGAAATGAATCACAATTGGAATAGAATGATGCTAAAACATTATATAAGGAAACAAACAAACCAAAAACAAAAAAAAGGTTTGTGATTAATTCCTTTAGAAATATTGAAGAAGTGAATGTTATTTGAGAATAAGACATTTGAAAACCGTACAAAGGTTAAGAATCATAATTTTCTGTCCATAGATTTCTTTTACGTCATTCCTTGAAATCGAAAGATGAACTGACCTAAAATCAGCGCCACTTTATTGCAAAAGAGATAAATCATTCTCCATAACAGTATTCAGAAGCCAAAACAGTCAGCTATAGTTCTTTGTTCAAAAATAATGTAAACATCCGTTAAAATTAGAAACAGAAAATGGGTTCACATATTTTCTTTTCTTTAATTAATTGGACTAAATTAATACTAAAGTCAAAAAGTTCATGTTAACAATCGTACAGACAAATTCTGAGCTTGAGTCGTTAGTTGTAAGATTAGATAATAAGTATATATCTCATATCCATTCATGACCTTCCATCTTTTCTTAAGCAATCCTTACCGATATTTCAGGTTAACAATTTTGAAATATTTTATTCGATAAAAAAGTACGTAAATTTTCAAAGGCAGGTCTGTGAGTCAAGTGGTATAGAAGTTCATTTATGAGCTACTACAGATAGAATCAGATTTTTGAGTTATTTATCATTCAAGCGGGCCCCGGGGTTCACCCAACCCTCTGGAAAATGCTTTTTATTTTTTGTTGTTCCGGCGGACAGGTATCGGATTTTTCACGTGAGACCTTCCTTTCGTCCGATGGCTGCAGATCCCTGGAATCTGCAACTCCTGCACGAATCTCGAGGCTTCACGAATGTTAGTTTTAATGACTATAGATATCTATCAATAAAATAGTCTTAAGTGTTATAATAAGATAATATATTTATGAATACGAAAAGTTGATGGGAAATTTTAGCAGAAACTTAGAAATCTGAATATCACGCTGTTAAAAAAAAAAAAAAAAAGGATTTGCACTCATGGATATGAATTTTACAGTAGATTAAATGGATTAAAATCGAAGTGACGAGAGATCAAGGATAACCAAAATACAGCTAATGCCTAAATAACCAAAATACAACCATCCACACAAATAGAAATTTAACTTTACAACTATTCAATAATATTGTATACTTAAGTATACGACAATTAAATATTTTAAGAAATAAAGTAACATGGTCACTTTATTATTTACTAGAGTATTTGCCTGTCATATATTACGACTGATAGAAAATTAAAACGAATGCATCGCTAGGAACATAAATGAATTTGTTTATTGGAAGGCTTGATGCGGGCATTACTGGTAACTGATGGAGCTTCAACTTGAATGGCAAATTGATATCACTCGGTTGAAAATCGATCCTGGGAATAGTGACGATGTCACCTCTGTCGCTTTCCGAAGAACTTCTGCCGTGATTAAATTGCGATGACACTCCTTAACGACCAATCATGTGCCATTACAGAGTCCTTTCTTTGGGCTCAGATTGCGAAGGAGCATCATAAAATGATACTTTCTTCAGGCTCAGCCGATGACATGCCGGAAGATCTGAGAGTTTGAAGAAACTCTGCAGGATAATTTCGTTCATCACTTGGATCATCCGACACTACTACATCTGCGCTGCAGTAGATGTGAGACTTGCTGGGCAGCTTTATGATCTGTGGCATTACAGAAGGATATATATATATATATATATATATATATATATATATATATATATACAGAATTGGAAAACTATGTATACATATACTGTCGGACCTCTATTTAACGAAATCGCTAAATCCTGAAAAAAAGTTCGTTATACGGAAAATCTCGTTAAATAGAGATTCACCTTTCAAAATTACTTTAAACTATATAAAACAGATTTAAAATACATAAACAATAAAATTTATTAAAAAAGTAATAATTTTAATGACATAAAGCATATCTTACCATATGCGTACTTAAATTTTACTAATAAAGTCTGTTAATTTTGTCTGAGTTTTTTTTTTTGAAAAAGTGTTTTCGCTCATAGTACGTCTCGCATCTTTGCAATGCACCAAAAAATCCTTCAGTATTTTCTTCAAATTGTACTCCGTGTCGGATTGTTTAAAATGATTTTATCATTTCATCACAGAAAGGTTTTTTGATTTCTTTATCATGATCATTTCCATTTTCATCATCTTTACCTTCATCGCAATTCATTGCTGTACTGTTTTTATTTTTCACACTATCCAAAATATCCGATTCAGTTAGTGTTTCCGAGGTCTCAACTTCAAAATTAAGTGAAAGATAATCATCAATCAGCACTTCATCGTTAATTTCTTCTTTTTCCCTCAACTGTATCCTCGAAAAAGTTCGTTAAATAGAAAATGCACTTCGCTATTTGGAGGTTATTTTACGAAGACATTAGCAAAATGTTCTTGGTTCCAAAGAAAAGTTCGCAAAATAGAGGTTCGTTAAGTAGAGGTCCGACTGTAATAATAATATTTGTTTATTAGGCGGCACTTAGAATATATTGACGAACGCTAATAAATAAAAAGCAAATTAGTGCAAATCTATTACATAAACTTTATGTTGTTGTTGTGACTTAACCCCAGATCATTAATCATAGCGTTACAGACTAACATAAATTTTATTAATCTATCTGATTTTAAATACGATTAAAAAAAATATTTTCGAATTTCTCAAAATTTTAAAAAATGAAATGTGTCAGAAATTTCCTAAGTTCGTTTTTCGTTGAAAGTGGGATTTGCATTTCCAGATTTTTAATATTATCTTCTTTTATTCCTTACAAAGAAATCAGTTTTAAATGATTATCTTCGATCGTATTCTTTTGTCAATGATTTCATAGTTTGATGATCAAATATAAAACTGACATCACACCGTCTCTTTATGATTCATAGCTGCTTCTCAATACGATCCTTCTTCTAGTAAAAGAGCCAGTGTTTTGCACTGCGATGAAACTCTTAAGTTCTTGGTTCCAGCGAACGAAAACATAATTAGTATTGACACATATTCTCATACATTACCGAGCTAAAGAGATATTTCTCGTGTTGCTAACAATGAACGAACGAATGCTCAGGGCCGGACACGGGCCAACGGAGGCATAACCTTCGACGTGAAGGCGAACTAAGCTCCCAGGTCACGTGTGACCAAGGATTTTCTTAAAGCAAAGATGAAACGTTAATGGGACTAATGGCTCGTTTCCGCTGTTGCCAACGACACCTTCCGGTTGGTCAGTAATGGTTTCCGGATCTATCCCATGGCTGTGGTGTTACTTTTTGTGGAGTGGTTAACAGTGCGGCTTAACGCTAATTCGTAAAGATTTGCTGGTTGTTAATCCCCAATGCCAGCCGTTGGAATTTGATAATGGCTGCACTGAACTTGGACCAAAACACAAATTATTATTATTAATTTTTTTTTTCAATTATGGAATTATAGCAATTATCGCCGACCCATAACAACCAAGTAAAGAATAAAAGCAAAAGTAGGAAGAAAAATCAAACATTAAGTAATAAATGACTTAATAACACAATTTAAGCCACGCAAAAAACAGTATTTTTAAACTATAAAAAGAAGATTAAGGTGGTTTAATAAATAAAAATGTAAATGATAAAACTGCAACCCACTTCGAAGAAATAATTGTATTCGAAGAAAAACTTACTTGGAAATTTAATTGAAGGTTTCGCGTTCTCTACGAGTTTTCATCAAAAATAAATATTATTATCAAAATTATCAAAAATAAGAATAAGAGCAACAAATATATCTTGGCCCTGTTACAGATTTAATAATTCAAAATTTTGTTGGATTATTTGCAATTTGTATGTCGTGTTAATTATTGTTGATGACGAGCACCTGAAACGCCAATAATTCCCAAGGATGATTTGTTACTAAAAGTACATTTTATTCGTCGTGTCTGTCTGTCTGTATGAAATAACTCAATTCTTATCAATTTGAATTTACTAAATTTGTATTAACCTAACCATTTTACCGAAATTCAATATTAAGTAAATTCAGAATTATTTCACGCACAATGAAAGCAATTTTACTTTTATGTAATAACTTTCATACAATTGAAGATTTTCTTGAAATTTTATTTAATGAAAGAGAATCAAAATAAAAACAACTTTTATTTATGATACACATAGCATTGAGCTTTGTCTCATTGTCAGGGCAATGCTTTTCAGGTTTGTTAACGCCCAGGTGTGGCTGGATACCACGGTTCTGTTGTGATGCTACATTTCAATTACAACACGGATATTTCTTATCTTGTTGTTGATCTCTAATTGCTTCATTTAAAAGCACGTAAGTTTTTATTAAATTGACTTCAAAGTAAATTACAGCTAGTTTGGGATGACTGTTATTCATAACATTAACATTATTCAAAGATGATTATTCCAAAAAAATATACCGAAGTAATCTAATGCTTACAATAGACAGACAGAGACATCTTGAGAATGTCGCAGATTTAACAAATCTGCTGTGTTCGAATCTGTGGAATTTGTATAAATACTGGTAAATGAATGAAAACAAGGAATGCACAATGATAATAAAGGATAATGATAATAAAGACGTATACATACAATAAAATATTAATTAATTTAGCACCGACGGTTTCAATCTCCCACGGGAGACCATCTTCAAGGTGAGGACATGACACAAGAAAACAGTATGACACTTGTAATAAATATGTCTTTATTATCATTGTGCATTCTCTTGTAATCATTCATTTACTGATTTTCACTCAATACAAGTTAAACTACCCATACTTGTATATATACTGAGGTGTTAGTTACTGATGATGAATTATAAACACCTATAATTCAAAGTTTATATCTAAGCATTTTATCATTCATTGAAAAAATTCAGGTTTTGCTAAAATGAAAAGAGAAACAAAACTTTTTCATTGATGTGAATTATAATTGCAATCAGGAACCCAGGATAACCAGGGGAAAAAATCCTAGCTTCCGTTATCATTGGAGATTGGAATTTGGCTATTCAAACAATCCTGAGATTCACTAATTCTTTCTATTTCCCAGATCGATAACGACAAAGACCTTCCCATCACCTTTCGCCGAAATTAAAATTCAGCAGACGAACTAATTGCGTCTCCTTCAAGATAAACAGAGATTCTTATGTAATTAAGTCTAAGAATAAATTAATATCAAAAATGAAAGGTTCTTAGACCTGATACTTATTCCAATTTAAATATTAAACTTTCTTTGTTTTTTTCAGTATATTTTTACAGAAGTTGTAGTGAATCTTAAATATATGAAGAAAAGTGGAAACTTAATCAAAATAAATTTAAATTAAAACGCCTTGAATTATACAAATTAGCGTAGAATACCGTCATTGATAAGCTCTCATTAACGTTAATGATGTCCTTAGCTACGTAGATGACTTTGAAATGAGAGCAATCTCAGCTTATTACTCACTTAGGCTCAGCAAACTTCTAGTTGACTATACAGAAATTATATTACAAGTGTATTGAAGATTTAACTTGGCAGGGAAGAGGAAGTCAGCCTAGAAACAAATAATAAATAATAATGATAATAATAAACAGGGTTTCCGATTGATGTTGCCATCCCAAGAAATAACACTACACCAACAAATTATCACAATAAAGTATCCAAATATTCCGATCTTGATATAGAAATTCCAAAAATAGTGGCACATGAAAAAAAGTTCACAATGTCCCGATCATTGTCTTAGCAACTGATGTAATACCGAAGAATCTTCATCACAGCCTTAATCTACTGACTTTTCATCGGAACATAATCAAGCAAATGCAAAAAGCTATTCTCTTAAGAGCATGCCAAATAGTTTACAAATTTCTACACGTGAATTCAGTTCATTATAAACCATAGAACACCATATGACCTTCGTCTTGAGAAAGAGAACTCTGATGAGAGATCATATTAAACCCACCAGTCAAAAACTGAGCAAATAATTTTATAATAATAATAATAATAATAATAAAGTTCATTAAAAGTCCCTACATTTACATAATATTAAAATTAATACAGTGTAGTAAGATTAAAATAATAATTTATATAAATACTTATGTATAAATTATTATAAAACATTAATCTCATTACACTGTATTAATTTTAATGTAATGTATCACAGTAAACACTATAATGTATAAACATTCATTTCCTCATTTTATTTGTATTATAAATAAATATCTATAAATAAATAATCATTTAATAATATAATTAAATAAGAGGAAACGAGTGTTTACATAAGTGTTCATATAAAACATTTAGCCTATAATAACAACACTTAAAAAACACTCGTAATATAGTGTTTATGAGTGAGGAAGTTAGTGTTTATACAAACACACACATACATATTCAGAATAAAAATAGATCAGGTGACCTTTCAACGATCAGAGCCCTTTTTTTAATTTTTCAAAGGGCATTTGAAAACAGAGCTCTGACCGAGCTCTATTTATTTGAAAAATAAATTTCATTCTATTTTTTTTTTTTTTTTGAAACTGCGTATGTTTGAAATTACGATGAAAAGTTCTTGAAAGCACATTAAACTATTTCAGTAAAAACCTGTTTATTTATTTCCCCGATCAGAGATTTTTGATGAGGTTGTGAATCTTTGGCTTCTTTAGAATTTCACTCATTTCCTCTTAATATGACTGAAGCAGAGCTACTTATATGACGTCATCCATGGCGTCAACTATATTAAGACATTTCCTGCCTTGTGATTGAAGAAAAAACAAACAAACAAATAAATTGCTGAAAATGTATAATGTAATTAAAAAAAACAACAATAGAAATATAGTTTTAGATTCATTTTGTTTCAGAAAATGTCAATTAACAATTCTAGGTTTAAATTAAAATCTGATATGTCAAGTCTGCAATAAACATCGCAATATGGCAATAATTAAGGAAGCGATTTCCTGCAAATTAAACGAGACATGAAGATTAGCTTCAGTTCTTCGTAGCTCTTGATAAGATCTCTACAAACACACACAGAACAAATCAATTCGGTCATGTTTAAGAGGCTTAAGGTTCAAACTTTGAATGAGAAAAGAAATAGAAGAATTATTAAGACACGAAGGCTGGGATGATGGGCCTGATACGTATGGGAATCGGTTACTGGGTTACTTCCAATCCGCTCTCTCTTTTAATTATTGTAGGTCACTTGGAGGTGACCAAGGCTACGGGTTGTTATTTCCATTCAGTGATTTCACTTTTGCTAAAAGAGTATTATTTGAAAGCTCTTCATATAAAGAAATAAACCACATTCAGGGCAGATGATAACCTACCAGAATTGTACTCACTCATGTGATAGGAATGACCGGAGAACCATAACCACATTCTAGCGAAATTACAGAGTACCCGTGAATGGCCAGTCAAATGCTTTTCACAATGAAATCCTGAATGCAACTGTAACAAAGATTTTAATGAAGGACTAACTGAAAATACTACCAATTCTTAAAGGATGCTCAGTTCTTTATGCTGAAAATCAGAAAACAACATAATAATTTTCGAAAAATTAAGTAATTTACAGAAATATTTCTCTTGTCTCCGTGTAGCGTTCGAAATTACTATTTTACTGTAATTCGGTGTCAAAACATCAGTATCTTACAAAGAAATTTTAACGTACCTGTTGTAAATTAATCAATAAACCAAAAAAGGCCCCAAAGTATCAAAAAATTTCGCCTCTGAACTACCAACAGTGGGATTGTGGTCGGGCCGTTTCGCCCTCTTTATGGATTCATCAGTCGCACAAACCCTCTGTCGAAAGCTCAGATCGCGAAACCAAGTAAGGAAATCCACCGTCGCACCCGCCAATAAAACAAAAGCAAAATAAAAAAAATCAAAACAAAAGAAAGAGCTCCAATTCCTGACCTGCGAATTCGTCAGGCTCAAAGGAAATTGATGTACTTTTGTTGATAGCTGAGAGGCGAAATCTTTTGTTTACTTTGGTGCCTTTTTGGTTTATTGATTGATTACATCAGTATCTTATTTACATTAGATAGTTGACGTAACCAGTGGGGCGGGGGGGGGGGGGGGCGTTGCTAGGGGTTCAAACCCTATCCCTCATTGAATTCAAAAATGGAAGAAATACAGAATTTGGCCCTGTTTGTTTGTAAACCCACCCACCCCTTAATCCGGAAAAAGACGTTTCTTTTTTCCTTTTTTTGGTTGAACGATTACAGCTAACATAGCCCCTCCCATTCCAAAAATCCTGGGTTACATTTACCATTACATGAAATATACGCATAAATGTTCACCAATACATATTAAATGTTATGTCATCATATTGTTGATGAAGGCTATGTCTTGCCTTGGGACTGATAATTCTGAATTCGAATCTCGACAGGGACTCAGGTGCTTCTTTGTCTCTTAGGTGTAGGTTTGTCCTCTTGAAAATAAAAGTCAAAGTACAAATGGGATGCACCCATTACCCTTGCAAAATCTACAAATCATATTGTTATTGACGATTATTCCAAATTTATCTACATTTTGTATTTCAATTCACGCATTTCAAAGTAACTTACAGTATATTGCCAAATTTCTCAATTGTAAAACGTGCTTCCCTAAGAATGTCAGTAGTATCAGAAAGCTCAGTCTGTATATGTGTCTCCTTTAACTTTTAAACCCCTGAATGGGTCTTCTTGAAACTTAAAATGCATACTTACGGACTATCAAACTAGAGAGGATTTGAAATCTTTTCCAAATGTGTCCTTTCCGAGAAATTAGCGATAGAAGATGACGAAAACTTCCAAAGAAAAGCCTTTGGATTCTAAACAATGGATTAGACGTTATTTCTGATAACACTTCATTGTTTTAAATATTGAATTTGAATTCCCTTTTACCTAATCCCGTTTAAAGTTTAAATTAATCCAATTCCGATAATTTCAATTCGTACTTTTTTTTTATTGTTACAACATTTGTACTGTTTACATTTAGCACGTATTAGAATTTGAAAATAAACGTAGTTTCTCGTTTTTGTCGTTTTCACGACTAAAATAAATAAATAAATAAAAATAAAGAAATTGCAAGTAATCACTTTAGCAATCACTTAAGTAACGTAGGGATTATGTTCTTCAAAATTCTTGTTTAAAATCTGTAATTTCAAAAAGTACTGGACAATAAAATTAAAAACTCTCAATTTTTTTTTTATATAAAGAGCTTATTTCTATTTCCTTGCACTTAATTTATCCTTTAAGTTATTATTTCTAATTTATTTAAGAATGCCTTTGCCAGTGGTTATGGATATTTGATTTAGCCTTTCAGATTTCTTTTCACTATAAAATTTAGATCAGTGATTCCCAATCTTTATAAAGTCAAGGCCCCTTAAACACTTCTTGAAATTTAATATTTTAGTATTGGGGAATTTTAGGCCACCACATGTCTTAATTAAAAATAAAATATATGTACAATTAAAATGCGAGTATTTTCGAAATGTCCAACATTGCTTTGTTAAGTCAAAAGTACTCGTATTTTAATTGTACATATATTTGAGTTTTAATTGAGATGTGTGGTGTTCTTAAATTCCCCAAGAATTCAACGTACACAAGTTAATTACTTGAAATTACACTCACTTGCAAAAGTTAAGCACGGAGAGGAAAAATGTTAATTTCCATAGGAGATCTGAATTAAAGAAGCTGAAATTTGCTGCAAAGGTAGAAGGAAGTATGCAAATTATATAGGTAAAAGCCAATCACGGTTTCGCGTCGAGGAATATGCAAAACAGGCAGTCGTATAAGAAGCCGGCATTGTGAAGGATGACAGGAGTTGCATGTAAGTGCTGATGAAAGGTGTTTAGAACATTCGTATGATTTATTTTCAAGCTAGACATGTTTCTATGGCTTTCAGAAGACGAATGGAAGATTCTGAGCGCTGGTGGGCTGTCGGACGCATTGAAGCAGGACAATCTATAACAGATGTTGCTCGTTTTTTCGGCATTCATCATTCCGTCATTTCAAGATTATGGAAACAATTCCAAACCAGCCAAACAGTTGTCCGAAGACCTGTAGCCGGTGTCCAAGGATTACGATCCCCGCGGAAGATCGATAAATTGCTGTTATAGCCAAGCGGAATCGAAGATCGACCTCCATACGTGTGACATCTGGTTGTAGCGGTCATTGGTAAGATGATATCTGCCACTGCTGTTCGTCGAAGGCTACACTTGAATGGTCTGTACGCCCGGGTACCACGAGTTTGTGTTCCTTTATCCGTCCAATCCAGAGCGGCACGATTACAGTGGTGTCGCCAGCATGTGAATTGGAGTATGTCTGATTGGGGTAACTTTATGTTCACAGATGAGTCCAGATTTGCCCTACAACCCGATGATAAGCGTGTAAGGGTGTGGAGGGAACAAGGCACACGCTATCGGCCCCAAAACATCACCAAACATCACGCATTCCATGGAATGCATCATGGAAGCATCATGGAAGCATCATGGTCTGGGCAGGGATTTCATTGGGATATCGCACATCTACAGGCGAGGTTCTGTGACGGCTGTACGGTATCGAGATGAATCCTAGACCTCATTGTGAAGCTGTACGCAGCAGCAGTTGGTCCTTCTTTCGTTTTAATGGACGATAATACGCATCCCCATAGAGCTGCCATCGTTGACGACTTTCTGGAGAGTGAGGGGATTGCGCCTTACTCGCCGGACCTTAATCCAATTGAAAATCTTATGCCCTCGGCGTGCTGTATGTCGACGTTTCCCACCTCCAGCCAGTCTCAGAGCTTTAGAAACTGCCCTACAGGAGGAATGGCGATTACTAGACTCTGCGGTGGTTGATCACCTCGTAACAAGCATGATCACACCGCTGTAAACTTTGTATGCAGATGAGGGGTGCTCACATACCCTATTAATGTCGGTTTTTATTGTTTGTTTTGAATTTAAACATCATTTTGTTAATGACGCAAATAGGACGTCATCTTATAATTTATGAAAATTCAATATTTTGTTTATCTCTGAATGTAATTCTTTGTTTTGTTTCATGAATAAACATAAGAGTTACTTACTTGCAGCATTTCATGTCAATCAAATCAGTACTTGTCCATTTTTTCGCATTTTATTGCTCCGTGCTTAACTTTTGGAAGTGAGTGTAATATTTTAGTTATGATTAAATTTATTAACTTGAGTTCTTCATAAATGAAATTAGTTTCGTTCATTGTGATGGTTGATTTTTTTTCCCAAAGACCAACTTATGAATATCTGACTCCAGGGTTGAAATTTTGGGTTGTAGGTTTGGTTCTACATCAAGTCTATTTCTCATGTGGACGAGAGATAATACAATCTCACACAAGTATATGGTTGTAAAAGGCGTTAAGTATATTATTATTAGTCTATTGTTTGCTGTTTTCTTCAACTAAATTAAGATTGAAGGTAGAATTATACCGTTGTAAAAAGCATTCTAAAGGTGAAACATATAGCCTAAAAAACACATATTTAAGTAAAAACAAATTATTCCTGTATCCACGTTAAAATCATTCAATGGTATTTCGGACCCCGCAGTTGCTATCGCAGGTTGGGAAGCGATGATTTAGATCATACATAATATAATTCAAGAGATTGCTTTGCAACTAAATTAGAAATTATCAAGATAATCAGGAAGATGAAAATTTGTGCTCTAGGCTACGATTTCATTATAATTCTGAGTTTTCAATAAAATTGAAAAGCTAGAAAAAAATAAAAAGAATGGGAGGGCTGTTACCCATGCTTCTTGATCATAAACAAGTTCTTCTTCTCCTTTGATCATGATTCTACTCTGCCCTCGTATATTTCCATTCTAAAGAGGAATCTTTGAGAATGTAGAAGAAAATCAACTTCTTTTCCATAACCACGAAAAGAGCGTTGAGGGCAACAAACTTAAAGCTTTCGTGAGTCTACAGATGAATGAATGCAAAAATATTTAGAACAATTTGTAGAAACTACTCGAGTAGCTAAACTAAACTAGTTTCATTCTTCGAAATTTAACTTAACGTGACTTAAGGTTGTCGAAGTTAGACTTTCGCAGTCAGAAGATATTCAAATTGTGATGATTCAGTCGAATGTATCCACATAATTCTTTACAAATTACAAATTTACAAATTGGACATGTTTACAGAGCAAAGTTGTTTTCATTATTATTAGTGAGTTTTGTAGATTTTTTTGGGACTAAATTTTGTAACTCATTTTTGAAATAAAGTCTTTATACAGAAGCAAAGTTCTTCAAGCAAAAGAAAACCGAGAAATGACAAATCCCAGTAACAGAATAAATACTATTGTTTTCTGTGGATAACAAATACAGATTAATTAGAAAATTTCTACAATTAAATTATCATTGCTACCATTCAAAATAAACGTTATTTATGATTTTTTTTCCTGTCAAAAATTGTTGCTTTTTTTGCAAAGTAATGTGACATGATAGAAACGTTTGAAATACATTTTTTAATGGTGAAGGTGTTCCGCTACAGGTCCTTGGGTGCCCGGGAGATGTAGGCTCGCAACGATTCTCGAACAACGGAACCAGTTAAGTGGTCGGATGGTCAGCCTTACGCCCGCCCGCCTTTAACCCCTTAATAAAAAAAAATCGATTTAAACCATTTAAACTGAGTGAACCTTAAGATCCGTCTGGAGGATCTCCGATCACCGGCGGACTTGAAGGGCATTCCTCCACTTCGCAGTCCAGACCACTGACTATCGCATCCACTTTTTTTAATGGTACTCATGAATAGCAATAAAAATAACCTTTCAAAGTTAAAACAATTAAAAAGAGTTAAATTTGCAAAATAATAAATCTGTGTTACAGTCATTAAAACATGTGTTACACATCATATCACCTCGTTTCCTCAGTGATTCCTCAGCACAATTTAAAGGAATATTTAAAGGACTGGAATTACTACACTTCTTTCTAAAGAAACAAACCATCATCGTTTAGATGATTCCGTGATATGTAAATAAGTTCATCTTCTTACCTTCTTTTATTAAAATGTTACATTTTAAATTTTCGGAAAGATTATTCATCGTCTTTCCTTCTTCGAGCCTAATTTTAAACTAACAATAATGGGATAACACGAATAAGAATTAAAACAATTAATAACATCATGTTATACAGTACTATTCTTGATATGATAAAGTTGATTAAAAAGCCATATCTTTAAATCTGTTAATTATTGAATTAATTCTTTAAAGATTCCTTTACTTTAGGATAGTTTCTGGCATATATTTAACTCGTTATCCACCAATTTCATAAATAGATGATTCCTTGCCAGTTGCAAGATTTTAGACAGTTTCAGGTGAAGGTGACAAGACTCTCTGTGGTGGAAAAGGTCGTGTCTACACTGTGATGCAATTACAGAGAAAAGAACTATCAAGAGAGAAGCCAGTAGAATATTCGACATTTGCTGAAACAATTGTTATCTAGTTTGAAAGATCCTCAATCGTCTTTGGAGATCCGCTATTACCGCATACTAATGGATTACGAACTTGTTTTTACGAGAGTCATTTTTTTTTATTAAGACTAAACTTGCACTTTTTCTGAGCAATTTCATTTGTCGCCAGAAAACAAAACTACTCGAGTTTGTCTATCGATCTGAAAGATCTACCGATACATCGCACTGCAATTGATGTCAGAGAGTCCTATTACAGCTGCTGGTTGTAAAAATGAAGTAAAGGAGAGAGAGAAAGATAGGGAAGACATCCAAACCACTTTGGGAATCAATCCAGATCAAAGCGTAGCAGCCGAGTTGCAATGCCGCGTCTAAAACGCTCTATTACGCCTGACCGGCAGTTTTGAAAGTAATTCATACTAATTTATTATTAAAATTATTTTACGTGTATGAATTTAAGTAATTTAGACTAAAATGACAATACACAAGTCAAGAATATTAAAAAGATTATAAAAAGATACTTAAAAATTCCTGGAGTCTTTCGGGTTCCTTTGCGGAGAACCCCTCTTCAACACGCAGTTACTCTTGAAAGGTTCACTTATATACATTGGGATGAGGAATAACAACCAATAAAAATAATAATATTGTAATTAAATATTCAGTCTCTAATTGGTGACAAGCATCGTCAGATACTATGTCATTTATATTAAAATATATATATTTTTTCAGATTTTTACCAATAATTTGAAGAAAACATTAATAAAGAATTTAAGAGATGTGTGAATAGTTTGACAGATTTTTACAAATAAAATAATAAGGATGCAGATTTTTACCTGTTTTAAAATTAACAGAATTGTCCCAAAAAAGGCCAGACCACAAACTACAGTAAAACCCCGTTATTACGCCCCCGCTTATAGCACTATCCCGTTCTTTACGCTCCTTTTATACGGTCCCTAGAATTTTCTATATAGCTCTGTATACTTTTACCCTCTTATAACGCTTCAAATCCCGCTTGTAGCGCTTTTTTATATCGGAAATTTTGTATCGAAAAGAAATGTAACACTGTAAAGATTCTTTTTTTTTTTCCCTGATAGGAGGGAATCTTTGTACTCTGTGAAGTTGCGGGTCTGTGATACAGTTTTGCAAAATGTCGAAGCGGAAGTCCCTTTCTATAAGTGAAAAATTGCAAATTCTCCGTAAGTACGACGACAATTCTACAGAAGTCAGAAGGATTTCGCAGAATCTCTAGGAATTCCCTCGTCCAGTCTGCGAACAATAACGAAAAACAGGGATGCATTTACCGATGCAGCGAAGGGTTGTTGCAAACGTAAAAAAGTAGTGTGCACTAAATCTGCTCCGAAAATATATTAGTATTGTTCCTAGTGGTGTATCAATTGACGTTAATAGTTACCTGAACCGCATTGAAAATGTTCTAATTCCTAACAGTAGCACACACACACGGCAAACCACAATCAAAGATCTTTTTAATAAGAAATAAGCTCATATTTGCAGTATATCTATTGCAGAATCATGTATGTTGCCTGTAAAATGATGTCCAAATCTTTCCCCATCTCATAAATCATTTCCCGTCTATAGCGCTATCCCGCTTATTACGCTTGTAGGTCGTGGTCCCTTAACGAGCGTAATAACGGGGTTTTACTGTATTTAAAAATATTGAAAACATAAAAGATGTCGTTTACATAATTATCTTTATGTTTTCAATATTTTTAAATCGTGTATGTGTCTGACATTTTTTGGAACAATACTAAAATAATAACGATAAAAATATTAAAATAGAAACTATTTATCAAGTAGCATACTTCAAGCAGAAAAGAATATATACTTTAATAACTGGTATTTTAACAACAAATTGTCTCTTTTGGAAAATCTTATTATCAAATAGCAGCATCTAATTATTGTAATAAGCGAAAAGTAGAAACACTTAATTTCTATAATTAATAATGTCAAAATTAAAACACCAAACTAATGTTAAAAACACAGAAAATTCAGTTACAAAAATATTAATCTTTCGTAAGGAACAACAAACCGCTAATGAAGTCACAATTCAGTAAGCCTCCTAAGGAAAACAAACGAAATGTTTATATTGCAAGCGGATACTCCCTCTTATTGACAGAAGTTTCGAAATTGAAGCCACCCACACATTGTCAATTCTAAAGAAAAGCTTCGTTTGAAGCTGTTTCTTGATGATCTCTTTGCTCAGATTATAAGAATCAGATGAAAACGAGTTCATTTTTCCATGGCCAAGGAAACAGTGGACGGGGTCAACAAACTTGAGAACGCAATTCAATAGAGACAGTGAAAAGCAATACAAAGGTGACTTGGAATTGTACTTGAGCATCAAAATAAAATAAAAAAGCACAACAATAACAACAACAGAATTTTGTGATTCAGTGATCTTTAAGTATCAACATCTGAACTTTCTATATATTGTGAAGGGATAAGTTTTAAAGCCGTATCCCGGAAGTTGTAAGAGCTACAAAACAGTTGCTGCTTGGAGAATTCAATAACAGAGTAGACATAGTGGCTTTAATATAATACAGCACCCTCTGTGAACTAAAAAAAAAAAAAAAGATAACCATAGTTATCCTTTTTAGTTATATCTGGGTTTTTTTTTACATACTATTATCTTTACTTTTATTTCTAACAGTATTATTTCGAGAAGGTTCTCTTCCTTAGGCTTAGATGTCACATTTTCTCATACATTTCCTGGTCTAAGTAAACAATTCGTAGTTTACTTATATTGATCATCTCAAATAAACGAAGATACTATCATACACTGTTAAACGTTAATACAGTTAGGCAGTATTTACAATAATTTTTATAAATTAAAATTTAAATAATTGAATATTGTTAACCATACAAAGAATTTATTAATGAATAAAAATTAAAATAAAAATTAAGAATTGTGTAAAAATGTAATAAAACTTCAGATGTATTCTAAGCATTACTAACGCTTCTGAGTCTATATTAGAACCTTGTTTTCGTTATAAGTTCTTAATTTTCTAAGTATATCTATTCTAATATTAATCTAATCATCATTTTCTTTTCAAATAACATTAATTTTTGGAATGGAGTTGTGATTATGTTTGATAAAATGTTAGGCCTTATCACATTTATCTGTATCATTTTTACAATGAAGGCTAATGTATTCAGCTACACGTCCCTTTATCATTCTGCGATTTTGCCCAAAACAGTTATCTCTGCAAATTTTACATTTTAATAAGCAAATAACTCCCATTCCCTGTTTGTTGTTTTGATTTTTCATTTTGTATTACGATTAATTTCACCTTATAATTGTGTTTCTTAGTTATTCTGACATTGTATTTATTGTATAAATTATGTCTCTTGTAACCTTATTAATATGTAGGAGGGTTGATGGATCGTAACATTTCTTTGTAATTTGTTTGTTTGTTTGTTTGTTTTTTTCATTCATACCCTTATGTTGTTTTAAGTTTTTATTGTCATAAACCTCCGGTCGCAGTGTTTGGCTTCCCTGCCACCCACATTCACTACATAAATCATAAACCATAAACCATAAGTTTACATTGTATAAAAAAAATATTGTAAATACTGCTTAAAGACATTAACTTTGTTAAAAGAGTGTAATATTACCTTGAGATAATATTTGAGATACTCAATATACGAAATTACTTTACTTTACTTTACTTGAAACAGGAAATTTACGATGAGAAAAACGTATAATCTGAGCCTGGGGAAGAGAAGCTTCTCGAAATATTGCTATTAGAAATAAAAGTAAGAAGACTTACATTAATACATTTATTAATGTTTTATACAGTTTTCAGGCAATTTTTTGTTTTTCTTAAAAGTATCCATTAAAAATTTAATTCAATCATACTTTCCGAGAAGAGAAATAAATTTAAGAAAATTTGATTAGTGAGTTTATGCATAAAGTTATTAGTTATTATTGTATTCATCAAAGTGAATAAACTGCGTTTTGTAAGTATTTTCTTTCTCTAGATTTTATTTTAATGGATTCTATAAAAACACGCAGCTTATAATGAAAAAGTTATTGAGTTTATGTAGGATAATTACTACTTAGCATCAAATCTCTAGGCGGACCAATTTGATTGGTTCTTTCCATTGGCTGTCGGGAAGAATGGTATTGTTCAGGATTCTGGAGTTGGGAGTCGGGGTTTTTGGCGAAGTCGGAATCGGAGTCTACTTTAGTATATTTGTAAAATCGGAGCCAAGTTGAAAAAAAAATTGTTTCGACTGCATAGCTGGTATTGATGGGGGTTCCAACTCCCAACCCCACTGTATCCAAAAAAAATAGATAGAAATCAAGTATTTTCACAGATTTTCTTTTTTTTTTTTTGTGAGTGGATACAACCCCCCCCTCCCCCCCAAATAAAATTCATAACCAACATCCCATGACGGTTCTCCACTATTGTCCGTTTCTGATTTTCAAGACATTCATTTGCGACTAACAGTGATAATTAATTATAAGTTTCCTTTCTATTTGGTCAATCAAATAATGTATGTACACTCTTTGACAAAAAAAAATCGACGCACCCCGAAAAAATAATCCGATAGTAATGAAACTTCACATGCAAAACCTTTCGACCTAATATGCAAATGATCAAAAATTGGCATCCAATGAATGAATACAGCGCATTGGAACTGGGCATCGTCGTGATGTATACAAAGAGCGAATCTCGCTTTCAGGAACAAAACTTACAGTTGACTTTGATTTCGTTTTCCTATCTTGATGCCCTGCCGCCGAATTCTCGGCCACTATGGCCATTTGATGGAGTTCGAAACAGGATGTGCCATCTGATTCAGGGGCGTATATAAGGGGGGGGGGCCGAGGGGGCCCGGGCCCCTCCCGAAATAATGAAGATATGTCCTCCCAACGTTTTTTTTTTTTTGTTTGGTTGAACAGATAGGTTTCCATGGGGTGTCTACTTAATTATATTAATCTTGGCCCCCCCCCCCCCGAAAATATATTCTATATACGCCACTGATCTGATTACATGAGGCTGGATGGACAAACCGACGAATCGCTCGGCATTTGGGTCGAGCGATGCAACAATTAGCCAATGCTGGCAAAATGGGTCCTGAACGGGAGATTTCAGCGACAAGAGGGAAGCGGACGGCCTAGAGTGTCGACAGAATTGAAAGATAGAGCGATTATCAGAACAGCTGTTACAGCAACAGATTCGTCGCTATCAACCATCCAACACGTGACGAATACTGAAGTGACTATCCGGATCATTAGTGGAAGACTACGGGAGCAGAATTACGCCGCCTACCACTGATCAGTACCCACCGTCAATAGCGGTGCCGGGAACGATCAACATGGAATTGTGCAGATTGGGGACAAATTGTCTTCAGTGATGAGTCCCGTTTTGACTTGAGCTCCGACGACAAGCGCAGACGCGTCTTGACACGGCCAGGACATCGTCAGGATCCCACCCTTATTGTCGTACTCCACACGGCCCTACAGCAACAGGGAGTTATGGTCTGGGGTGACATTTCGTTTGATAGCCAGACCCCCTTGATAATCCTCCATGGCACAGCGGTACGTTGACGCAATTCTATAAACAGTTGTGTTGCCGTTCCTTTCGTGGCACCCCGGGCTTACTTTTCAGCAAGATAATGCCCGACCACACATTTGCACGCCTCTCCATTCATCTTCGTGGTGGCGTCACACTTCCTTGGCCAGCCAGATCGCCAGATCTCTCTCCTATTGAGCACATTTGGGATGTCATGGGCGCTGCGACCAACCCAGAATGTTGACGAATTAACCCGCCAATTGGACGCCGTTTGGCAAGAAATCCCGCAGAACACCAACCACCAACTATCAATCAATACCAAAGCATGTATCCAGACCAGAGCTGTATCAACGCCATACTGACCTGCTAACTTTGTTCTTTTTGTCTAATAAATCATCCAATTGTTCTGAAATTCTAATCATTTCGTTTTCTGTACAAATACATTAAAAGTTAAAGTTAAAGTTGCGATCAGGCCCAGAGGACCGCGCAAAGCAACTGGAGCGTAGGCTCCAGTGTTCAGAACCTACGGGACAAAGTTGAGGACGGGGGGGTCGGCCCCTCGCTCGCCCGCCTTTAACTCCCGGGAAAGAAACCCGGTACCCATTCTATAGAGGGGCTGGGTAGACCCTAGGGCCCGTTTGGAGGAGAAAGAAGCGTGGAAAAATTCCCGTCCTCCGCCGAGGCCGGGAATCGAACCCTCTACCTCTAACCCGCAGCCAAGCGCCCTTACCCACTCGGCTACCGGGCCCACAACAAGTACATTAAACGTACAAAATTTGTCTCAATTGGATAATTCCTTCTTGGTGTATCGATTTTTTTTGTCAAAGAGTGTATAATGCTAATTAAATCTAATTATTAAGATGCTCTGATAGAAAGACAGCATAAATCAAAAAATGATTGTTAGCAACCAGACAATAGTCGACACAAACCTGAGATGAACCTGGTAAAAATTAGCTGCATAGGGGGGGCCCCCTAACCCCACCCTTCCCTTTGAAATGACAGAATTTACCTAATTCTTCCTTTTTTGTCTTTGGTTGGATGCCGGCTAACAGGATCTCGGTTTCCCCCCCCCCCCCTGTTTTTTTATTTGGCTGTTGTACGTCCACCGCACACCAAGTACCAAGTGAGACCCTGGCTGCCCAATAAGAATTTTATTTCCGTGTGACAAGTACATTAGTTGTCTTCACGTTTAGATACTATCCACATAAAATATTGGTTGTAGGTTTCTTCCGAGTCACGGACCATTATTAAATGACGAATGATTAGAAGGAAAAGGAGCAGAGTTTGTAATGTAACGAAAATGCTTAGTTATCGGAACAGATCATTTCCGGTTTTACAAGGAAACTTCCGATCTATTGCCTATTCTCAGTTCCAATGTTTATTGAATGCAAAAGATGCAGACTTTTTTTCATCATAAGTTGGTAATTAGAACTCCTATTTCCTTGTTTTTATCTTAAAGGACATCTTCGTAAATAAATATTACTAAATTATTATAAATATAATATAAATTATATTTATATTAATTACTAAATTAATTTAGTAATTTAAGTAATTTATTTATTCAGATGCTGTTTCTTATTCTTGCTTTTTCATTTTCATGTTATTATAAATAACTTTTTGAGAAACATTCTTAAAAACGATGTTTATTCAATCTAAAGTAAATTTTATCTTTAATGAAATCAGAAAATTCTAGCATAGATAATTTATTTTTTTAATGTATAAAGTTTCAACAAATACGAAGGTTTTGAAACTGATTAAAATATAATAAGAAAAGCTGATCAGTTTAATCTAAAATTGACATTCCCAATTTATTTTCCGAATATTTAAACAAATTTTGAATTAGAAAGTTACGTTCCACTGAAAATATTGTATAATGCTTATGCACCATCGTTACTGTAATTTAAAATATTTTCATTAATTTATTCCTGAATTGACAACAAAAATCAAGTTTTAAACATGATTATCCTCTTTCCTCGGAGAAACAAGAGATACGGAGCAGAAAACCTCAGACACGTAACTTTTTATTTTGTTTTGAAAAATTTCCAATCAATTATGCAACATCGATCTGGCAAGGTTTCCTTGTTAGTTTGTTCAATACATAAATAAAGTATAAAGTGAAATCGCGTTAATTGGATAAAATAGGGATAGTTTCTCAAAATAACAGTAAAATTCTGAAATTTATAAACAAGCGCATTTATTAATTTTATGTAAGTTTTATTCAAGTAGTACGTGATACCCTAATTAATTTAATCGGATAATTGATTACACCTGAGTCTGGATTCCGGCTTTTTTGAAGGCTCTAGGTTGGTAGAAAGTTGATTTTTCAATTAAGAAGAGGTTACAGAGAAAGCTGACAGGTAGATTTTTTTTTTCTTTTCTGAAAGCTCTCTACGTGTGTGGGTCATTTTTGTTAATGATAACAAAAGAGCTGTGAATGATACACAGTCCGTATCAAATTTCTTGGACATTAACATGTGAATCAACTGATATATATAAAATCTATTATTATCTAATTACAAGAATGTATTCATCAATGTCGTTGTTAGCAATGGTCTACACAAATTTAAACTCATTAAGGTCTTATCATTGTAATTTAACCATTCAGTAACTCTTGTTTTCTTGACAGGTGTTTAACTGGTTCAACTGTCAACATTTCCTTCATTTAATTCCTTCTGCAATTCGAGAAGATTCTCACTACTAAGATTCTTCTGTGGAATCGAAGTACAGATATTGGTTAAAAGATTCAGATTTTGTTTGTTTTTTTAAATCTACGTGAGATAGTATACAGGGTAGCTGTATAGTCAAAGAACATTATTAATTCTATCTCCCGCAGAATTATCTTAAGTGGGACAACTATACTTGAAGATGCATAACAAACAATTGTCTCAATGCACATGAGTGAATTAAATAAACACCATTTGATCTTTTTCTTCCCTGTATTCTATTCTAACTTTGACTGAAAATTGACTTGAATTTGTGTTATCTATTTAAAAATTAAAAAAAAAAAAAAGAATAATCATTTAACATTTTTCTTAGGTTACAGAACATAAGGAAAGTTTCAAAGATTAATCTGGGACAGAGAATACCTTTTCACGACAGAAGGCTACATCACCAAATTCGAATGAATATGGATAAGAGATTTTTAGACACATTCTGCAGTAAATATCACATTAATTTGCCAAATAACGATATTAATCAAAAACTATTTTTAATACTAGATTATTTAAATTGAAAGAAAATAAAAAAATCGGAAATTACTTTTTCAATTGGAAAATACAATGTTGTTTTATCCATAAGACGTTACTAATAAATTAGGATAACAAAGAAGAAACTGATACCATTGTGAAGTTGTCTATAATAAGAGCAGAGATCTGGCTTTAATAAGTATGAAATTGCAAGAGGTCGTAAAACATTATTTCATGAGTTTCTTCACTTTCTAAACATCTGAACCATATACATGCATCCAATTTTTCTCGATTAATTTAACCACTTAATTTAAAAGTAATTTATTTCAGTGAAATTGCTGACACATCATAAAACTCCCGAGAACGTTTAATGGTAGCTAAAGACGGCTTTTTGTTGTGTTACTTGAGTTTTGACCTACTTTAAGAACATCTCCCCTTTATTCAATTTTATACCTGACTTTCGATTTGGCCGTACTTCAAAACAAAGAAACGTAATTTATATTTATATTCGCGTCTCAACAGAAGCGGCCTCCCTCGACTGCGAAGTAGAGCAGGACCTATTAATAATGACACACCACTTGTTTAATAGACTGGCCCCTTATTTATAAACCAAAATGATTTGCCTTTTTCATGAAAGCTGAATGATGTAGTTATTTGCCCTTGTTTAGAAATCCCTCGAACCGATAAAGGACCACAGTAGCGGTAACTGGTCCACGCCTAACTAACAACGATGAAATCATTACGTTTTTCCTCCACCAATGAAAGTATGAATCCTTTGCTTCCTGCAACAATTATCAGCAAAAATTAAAAAGAAAGGAAAAACATATTAGGAACCATAATAGTCATGTTTATATTATGATGATTTCATTTCTCTATACTTTTACACAAACTAGGAAATAAAACTAGAATTTAAAGAGGATGGTTTTCACTGCAACAGAGCTGTCTTTTAAGGATGATAAACATTTTTCATAGTGTTAAAATGAATCAGAAGATTCTGGAAAAAAATAATTCTTGATTAAAGTTGACTTTTAAAATCAATTAAAAAAAACAATTTTATGAAATTATTAGTTAGAATACACATAAAATTTATATATGTTAGAATAATGTAGGTAGAATACAAGAATAATTCGAACTATAAGAAGAAGTGGTGGATATACTTTGAATCAAATTTGGATTTTGTTGAATATTGTAACAAGTTTACATAGAAAATTTCATCAAAATCAAACCAGTAAAAGTCGAAATGCACAACCCGGATCCCATAGTAGACATCGTTTGTGAGATATGAGATGAACAGGAGAGGTTTATGTTGGAATCATGTTTAATAAATTGAAAACAGTGTACAAATAAGGACAGATTCTTAAAAGTAAGTAATGTATCTTTTGGATACATTAAACAGTTCATGAGTACAAGAGAGAAATACAGTCGGACCTCTATTTAACGAAGTCGCTAAATCCCGAAAAAAAGTTCGTTATATGGAAAATTCGTTAAATAGAATTTCCCTTTTTATTATTCAATATTATTAAAAAAGTAATAATTTTAATGACATAAAGCATACATTATCACATGCGTAGTTAAATTTTACTAATAAAGTCTTGTTAATTTTGTCTGAGATTTTTTTTTTTTTTTTGAAAAAGTGTTTTTGCTCATAGTATGTCTTGCATCTTTGCAATGCACCAAAAATCCCTTCAGTATTTTCTTCAAATTCTTATCCGCATCGGATTGTTTCAAATGATTTTAGCATTTCATCATACGAAGGTTTTTTTTATTTCTGCATCATGATCATTTCCATTATCATCATATTCATCTTCATCGCAATTCAAAGCTGTATTGTTTTTAATTTTCACACTGTTCAAAATATCCGATTCAGTGTTTTTAGTGTTTTAATTAGTGTTTCCGAGGTCTCAACTTCAAAATCAAGTGAAAGATAATCATCAATCAGCACATCATCGTTACTTTCTTCTTTTTCCCTCAGCTGTATCCACATTTCTTTCATTTCCTCTAAGGGAATATTAATAATAAAAACATTTCAAGGAGAAAAAAAAATAGATACCACGAAAAAGTTCGTTAAATAGAAAATGCACTTCGCTATTTGGAGGTTATTTTACGAAGAAATTAGCAAAATGTTCCTGGTTCCAAAGAAAAGTTCGCAAAATAGAGAAATTCGCAAAATAGAGGTTCGTTAAATAGAGGTCCGACTGTATTTATAATTTAATAAGTCTGATTGTCATCCAATAATAGTATTTCTTTATGATTTAATTCTTATTCAGTTTTTGGGAGAATAATTCGTGTTAGTATAATAAATTGTTATTTAGTTAGATTAAAAGTATTTGTTATATAATTAGACTAATGAATTGTTGTTGAAAGAATTGTAATGAGATATCGAGAAATTAGTTTATTTATTCAAAATTATGTATTCATTAACATCGATGGAATTATAGAGGAGAAATCAGTTTTCTTTTCTCATATTTTGTCACCTGAGGAAGTTTCTCGCTAAGAGAAATGAAATATTGTGAAGAATAAAGTAGCCTAGATGTTTTGGATTACAATAGGAAGTTGCTTTATAGAAAAAGTCGACTTAAAAAACAAAACAAATGCATGATAAACAGAGATTACTACGTTAAGCTATTATTTTCAAAACTCTAACCTATAAAATAAGTCATTTTACTTCGATCAATTATCATTAACAATTCAAATTTATAAATGATATTAGAATTGATTGAATCTCCTGTTTTGATGTCAAGTGCTATCTGAAAGACACTTTATGATTTATGATTTCTTCAAGTGTTTTATTTATTAAAAAATAAGGTAAAGCACGTGAGTAAAGAAACTTACAATGAGATGGTTTTCAATTGAAGTCCGCTGACCTTAAGTTCAGAAAGTCAAGAGTCGAAGTTCACTAAGGATTTAGATACGAATAAAGCCTCCGCAGTTAGAAGTTATCTATTTTAATGACCAAATTACATAGACTACGTTTTTCGTACATTTTCCACAGGTTTATTTCAGTTGAAATTTTACTATTTTTTCGTATTTTTTCTTTTTTTTTTTTTTTTTAGGTTATAAAACTTTTCGATTTTAAAATGGAATCGAAAATAAATGAAAATTTTTTTTAAATTAAAAAAAAAAAACCAAAGAATTTTTTTGAAGCAAATATTTTGGATGAATACTATATTACATTTGCGATAAACTTCATCTCCTGACTCAAACAATTCAGGCGACTGCAAACATTTTATTTCTTTTGTATATTTCATTTACCAATGCACCTAAATTCTGAAAATTTAAATATGAACTTGTAAAGCATTTGGGATTTACATTTTCTTGTTTTTTATTTTTAAAATATTCTGTAATTAATTAAATTAAAATTCAAAAACAGTCAATTTTTGGGACGTTTTCGAGATACTACTCGGTATGTCTAACTCAAAAAAATTTGACGAAAATCTGAAATGATAAACAATTTATTTGTAAAATAATGATTTCTATTTAAAATATTTATTATTAGTGCAACAGTTAATTTTTTAAAAAAATAAAAATTGTATTTTTAAAATTGTTTGATGCTAAATTACTCTCTTTAAGTGCTATGAAATAATCATAATAAAAAACGTTTTCATTAAAGGCTTTCCTAAAAATCAAAAAAATTTATTTGATGCTGTTTGTTTCAAAAATAAATTTGTTTTGCAGCATTTTTTTGGTCGAAATAGATTTTAAAAGAATTAATTTTTGAATTTTAATTTAATTAATTACAGGATTGAAAATTAAAAAACAAGGAAATATAAATCTAACATGCTTCCCAAGTTCGCATTTAAATTTTCAGAATTGAAGTTCCATTGGAAAAAGAAAAATATAAAAGGCTTGCAGTCACCTGAATTTATTGCGAAAGGACCTTAAAGGAAAAACAAAACAAAAAAATACAAAAGATGAATCGTCGTTAGCCACCACTCATAAATCATTTCAAAGTGTTCTTCCAGTACACTTAATTTGATAGATTAATTTGATATCGCAATTTGATAGATTCACTTATCAAATTAATTAGTGCTAATCATAAATTATCTAATCCACATTGTTGAAGCGGACAGCTTGGTGTGAAAGGAAAAATATTGAAGCAATGGTTATCTTATGTCAAATTAGTAATTGCTGGAGAAGAATTGATTCGCAGATATATTGATGTTGGGTTTTGGATGGGTATTGATGACAGTTAAGTTAAAATTACAACAGCAGTAATATGAAAAGCAATGCATTAATAAGCGCAAGATATTACGATATAATAAACATCATTTTTCGGTAGGTAGTAGATCTTAACGCTGTAAGACTTTGAACTGAATCATATACCTGAACATTTTCAATATTCTCTGGATACAGTTACGGTTGCAGACACAATAAACCAATCTAAAGAATTAATAAACTGTAGAAATTTCTATTGATTATTTTTCATTAAGACTTAGCACCAAGGAAGATTAACTTATTTCCTTCCTGTAAATAAACCTTACCTTTTAATTCATTGAAAATAATAAGGAAGTCATTACATGTCCAAGTAACATTCATTTCATTGAAGAAACGAATTGATATTAAGGTTTGTGTGACACTAAACCGTAATAAAATGCGTATCTCATCAAAATACGATACATAAAACGGAATGGTACAGTAGCAATAGAGTGCTTCTTTCTTTATAGTTAACTCATTAAATGCCTGTGCAGTTCTTCAGTTTCTTCTAAAGATGTTCTAATTTATTATCCTACTTTCTAATAGGCTCATCAAATGACTCAAGTCAATCTGTATGTGTGAGTATCGTGTCCTGCTTTTCCTCCCTATAATTCTTGAAGCGCTGGATAGATCTTCTTGAAACTTAGCTTGAATATTTAAGGATTAGGGACGATTCTATATTTGGAATCTTTTCCAAATGGTTCCTTGTGGAGAAATTGGCGCGAGAAAGCGACAAGAATTCTCATAGAAAAGCAAAGGAATCTAATCAGTGGAATTCTATCCTATTTCTGTTAATATCTCATTGTCTTAAATACTGAATATTAAATCTTTTTAGCTAATCCATTTCGCGGGGTTGGATACGATTACAATTAATCCGACAAGTAAATAATGCGGATTTAATTTTTGTATTCCGAAGAAAGGAAAATTTATATTTTTAATATTCAACAGATATTATAATTTGAATATAAATGTAGGCCTTTCTCATTTTCAAAACTGCTTCTTAACATTGATCTGAAAAATAAAATAAGGTAGGGATAGCGATTAGTAAGCCAATCACAATGCTTCGCAACGGCTTCTGATACGTAAAAGACAATTTAATTCATATTGCTTTAATTTCCTTATTATTATAAATATGACTGTTGTGAATGCAAAAGGTGCAATTGTTGTGATTGTTTTAGAGCTGTATTATAATGTGATTGTTTTGCGCATGCAAAAGACGCAACTGTTGCCTTTATTGTGATTGTTGCGATTGTTGCTAATGATAATTTAGTGATATTTTAATGGTACTTGTCCACAGACAGACGGACAAAGCGGGATTAGAAGGCTTCTGATACTTGTATCAGAAGCCTAAAAAATAACGAAATTTTTTTAAGAAAAAGTCGACTTCAAGCTCTTTGTGTTTATATTTTTTATACTGAGCTATTCAGAGATGGCCTGGGACTGTTGATCGGACACTGTTAAGCTAGGATTTGAATTTGACTTCTCAACTGCCTCGAAAAATTTCGGTTTTTCTTCCTTCTGTGTTTGTGCCTGTTCATCGAATATAAAGTAGACTATATCATGTAGGAAGAAACCAATACTCAGGAAAACCAAAGCCCGGGGCATTGAAAAATGATATTTTTGATAAAAGGCAAATCAGAAATAAAGATAATAACAATAAAAAAAAAAATAACCAATAACTTTTCCTCTAAAAGCATAAACAAACTTAGCGAACGAATCCAGATAGTGTCATTTGATGACGAAAGCAGTCACATGACAAGAATGCACCATAAGTCAGAGATGTCACCATTTTCCTCCCGAATCTGAAGGGTTTTCGAGGGTAGAGAGAAAGCTGGAGGTTTACGATTTGTCTATAAGAAGTTTTTAGGTCGTATTCAGAGGTTTTTCATACTGGGTGACAGGTTAATTTTTTGAAAACGGGAAGCGATTTTGAGTTTTATATGAAAATCAATGTAGATCGGCTAGTGATTTTGGCTGGAGAGATCGTTTTTTAAAAGTTAGGTTGTTTGGACGAAGAAAGTGGTTGAAGGCACGTTGAAATTTCTCAAATCTGTGAAGCCTAGAGGTTTTAAGGTGCATTTCAGATTTATTTTTGCTTTTTTTTAAGAGCTAGCTTAAGAATTTTGGATTTTAGGGAGTAAGCAACGTGTTTGTTTCAGTGTACTTGTTTCGTATTGAAACATGTAGGCTACATCTCTTTTTCGTTTTTGTACTATCGTAACATCTGATTGTGGTCGTCGTAAAATAGCTTATTCACACTTGCATTTCGTTTTTCACAATGATGAAATTATTCGAACTCAACAAAAGGAGGTTTTGCTAAATTTGTCCTTGACAAGAAAACAAAACAAAAAGAAGAAAAACAGCGACGGTTGAAACAGCGCCGTTACAAAACAGAGCCTAATTTGAATGGTCCATTCCTTGATCCATTACGTCGAAAAATCAACCGAATCTTTCTCTTTTTTTTTGTTCTGAAGAAATCCTGTGCTTGCTGTGCACTGATTGTGTCCATCTGCTTTATTCAGTCACTCTCAAAGAGAACTTTCTGGAAATAGGCCATGCAAGCAGCAAAAACCCCCTTGACGGGTGCGTTCTGAGAAGCGTGTTTACGACGGCGACCGCCAGGACGAAAGAAGGCAAAAGGGATTGACCTTGAAACCATCCGTCGAACCGAACGTGAACGACTGCCCCACCTGACCTCAGAGAAAAAGACACACATTGGAGAATAATATCTAGGTAGCAACAACCACAGGAAAGACATTCACTGCAATGAAAGAAGCACGGGTGGTCACCAAACCAATTTTATTATACGTGAAATTAAGAAGAAGAAAAAAAAACCTAAATTCATGAAACTGAAATTAAGTAAGTCAGTACCATAAATGAGATATTGATCAATATTTTAAAGAAGAAATATCTACTCAACAAACATTCACTGTCAAACCTTACAATCAAGCTACTGCAATTAAAGCTAATGTTCAATTAAAGCTAATGCAATTTTATATTCCTAAAACAGGTAAAACTCTTGGTTTATGAATATTCGATATACACTATAACGAACATCACAGTTCCTTAAAATCATCAATTACATGCTTATAAAGTGAAATACCAAACGCATAATTGTAAGATTTAAATAAGCAAACTATAATTTGTTTTTTGTTTTGATTTTTTATTCTTTTCTTATTTTCTTTTATGCTGCATATCCTGTTACATAACGCAGACATACATATAAAACATATTATACAGATCATTCGATGTTTAATATCAATATAAGAATTTAATACTTTAAAATGGCTGCTAATGTATATGATGCCTATTACAAAAGCTCAGGAATACGCTTAACTAACAATTTCTAATGTATAACGAACTTATACCCCCAGGGTATAAACAGGATTTTTATTTCGGGGGAGGGGGGGGGGGGTTAGAAAGGGACAGCAATAACGAAAAAGAAAAAAAAAGGTCGTTTTCAAAATTTGGGAAAGAGATGGTAGTTAGCAAGATCTCTTCAACTTACAATAAATATGCCTTCGCACATTGAGCCAACATCAACGGGAATTCTGTACAGCTGTTTCATCCTTATTAGGAATCATCAGCAGAATATACTCTTGATGTTTGGTTCAGTTGCGCGAAAGCTTTACCTAAAAGCATTCTCGATCCCGGGAATGGGCCGCCGAGATAAAAAACAATAAAATAAAAAATGATCCTGAAAGATCCAATGTGTTAACCCCTTGTCCTTTCACTGAAAGACACTAAGGAAATTAATTACAAAAAGGCAACATCATAAGTTCAATTGAAAGCAAGTTTAACGTCCATAATTATTCATAAATGGAGTGACTGAATGTGCGAAGGCATATTTATTGTCCGGATGGCGAATTTCTCTCTCCATTGTCCTTTCCGCACATTAAATTTGACTATTATGCCTATTTTTTTCTTTTCAATTTATTTTTTTTCCTATTTTATGTTTTGCTATTTAATAAATGGAACTATTTTATCCATTCTCTTTAATTTTGTCAATGAGAAACAATCCACGAAATTCGATTTTCGATTGACGTATTAAGATCTGTCATGATTAAACTTCATAAATAAAAGAAATATAAAAGTCAGGAAGCAAATAAAACCAGTTAACTTCGTTTGCAAAAGAAAAATTCTTCTACATTGAAACTCGTAAGAAATTTCCGTAACTTTTTTTGTTGTTTTTTTCCTGAACCTATAAACTCAAAATAGCAGAGGAAATAATTTAGAGGTTTTTACATTGCAATTCAGAAGATCAGTTAACAGGCATATCAAGGAAAGTGTTTTATGAATATACCATCTATCAGTATATATCTAGCTATCTTTATATTATATTTGTGTAATATAAATTAAATCCATCCATCCTTCCATAATCCGTCTGTCCGAAGACAGGTCCACATTCTATGGAATTCAGTACTCCCAGAACCGCCTAAGAAAGATACTGAGGTGGTTTTCCGGAACCTTCCTCAGGAAGCCATTATGGCAAGGCGATAATGGCAAGGCTTCAGACCGAAGAGAAAGTGAAGAAGAGGCTGGCAAACACAGGAATTTAGGAAAAACTTTTCAATTTTTTTATGTTGGTATCCTAGATTTCAAACGATATTCGTGCATAATTTTAAATTAGTTGATGTCCAGGTTATTGACAACAATGATTGCCAGTTCTCAATGCTGCCACGTCGGAAAATAAACACGTCTTCAAGTAGAAGCAGATGTCATAAGATAGCAGTATGAACCCTAGTTTGATTACAGGAATAGTTATAGTGCAGTATTTTTTTTTATTATTTTGTGGCTTAATTACGTTTTTGCATTAAAAATATGATCCTCAAAGTTTGTTTCTTTCTTTGGTATTTGCGTGTTTAGAAAATTCAAACTGATTTTTTTTATCTACGTTTTTGGTTGTGTGTCCCAATACTTTGTTACGTCCCGATTTTTCATTTGTTCATGTTGACAACCCTACTCTGAATAAGGGACAATACGTCGTGATTAATTGGGATTGTCCTGTTTTAGCTGCTCGAAAATTCATCCCGACTTTTTCTAAGAAAATTGACGTTTGTCCCGATTTTTATTCTGTAGTTTTTTTTTTGTACCGATGAGAGAACCCAATTAAGTGTGAACAGTGGAAAATGTATTTTGGTTACAAGATTAAACTTTTAAGATTTTCAGTTGCAGTGAGTTTTACTCCTCTCTTTTACATACCGGTAAGTCATATTTATTGAATGCTGTAGAAACATCAGCCAAAAATTATAGGTTTGAAGGAGATTGAGCTAAATAAATTGCAGTATAATTCAATACTAAGGCATTTGTAAGACTTAGAACATTCTTGTTAAATGTTTATATGCTGTGTACTTGGACATTTTTAACAACCCATTTGAGAGCTATTGTGATAAGCAACCATAATCGATAGCTATTGCGTTTATCCTGTCCGTCCGTGTGTGCCCATCGCTAACAACTCCCGAACGGAAGGTCGGATCGGCAAACGGACTTCACCATCGTGTTCAGAAGTCCAAACAACGTAGGAATGGGGTATTTTCAGGGGCCAACTCCTTCCCCATGTTCGAGATATTTGGCATTTTTTTCATTGGATTTCCGCTATTTAGCTTACATGTTAGAAATGCAACCATCTCATTTCAGTTGTCAGCTGTAGCTTGATGGTTAAGGTCTCTGACTAATATACTGAAGGTTGTCGGTTCGAAAGCGTATATCTACTTCTTTTTTTTTTTTCCTTGTTAATCTTTTTTTCTCAATGTCGACGTAGTTTTGTTTTGTTTTTGTTTTTCTTATATCTCTAAGTTTTTTTATTTTTTTTCCTAACTTTTTTTTTATTATTTTTCCTTACGTTAAGGTAAGTTACTTCCTTTTTTTATTATTATTTTTAATTTTTTTTATTATTATGAGTCGTTCTTAAATTTATGCTTTAGTACAAAATTATATTCACTTGTTATGTATATAAAGCAAGTAGAATGTACCTAATGTAAGGAAATAATTAATAAAATAATTAATAAAATAAATTAATTAATTAATTAAATCAATTAATAAAAACAGTGTTTTGGCTTGTATTTTTAAAAGTGTCCCACTATTGCCTATAAAATTTATAAAAGCGTGGCTATTTAACGTGTGTATCATTAATTTTAATATATAAATTGAGGCTACCACACATCACACTTTAGAATAATTATATACAATAAACATGCAATAAGTTTGTAGGCTAATTCTTCATTTGACAACGAGATGTAGACAGCTTCGAAAGTACTAATGTTTTATATTTTTATTGTACATAAATACAGCATACTCTCGATATCTCGAAGTCGAAGGGACACTAAAAAAAATTCTAGATAGCGAGTTTTCGAGATAACAAGGTCATAACCAAAACATAAAAAATTACGTATAAACACAAGATACGGAATAATATTTTAAAAATTAGAGTCTTGATAGATAAGAATAAGTGTAAATATGTAATGATAGTTGACAATAAGTCTAAATACAGCAATGATAATTTTAATTTTTAAAAGTAGTCGAAAATAATTACATTAAATTGAAAAGAATTAGTAAAATACAATAAACTTATATTGCTAGAATTTCTTAAAAAAGTCCAGTATAGTGGCCTGGCGACATCTCTTTTGAAATTGTTCTGCAACCAATTTTTCTATTTGAAAAATAGCGGCAAAGTCATTGTTTTCTACGTTTTCGAACATTCCATGATGCGTGAACGGCGATTTTTTCGAAAATTTTCATTTTTTACTAACAAAATATTCGACATAACAAGGTTTTGAGTGAAAACTCTTCGACATAAGAATTAAAATTAACATTAAGTGAATATGTAATATCAAGGGGAAAAATAATTTTTCGACATATCAAGACTTTCGACATATCAAAGTTCGAGATATTGTGAGTATACTGTATTTTAAACTGTGATGTGTGGTAGCCTCTATTTAGATGTTAAAATTTATAAAAATGTCCCACTTTTGTCTGGAAAACTTATGGTCACCCTAACCAAAGAAATAGAAGGAATTTCCGTTTCTGCACTCCGAAGTCTCTACCTCTACTGTATTTAATATAAAAGTTTACTGCCAATCTCCTCCTGTCATAAAAGCTGATCCTACGGTTAATTTAAATTGATTAACAATGTCTCCGTCCTGGTCCTAATTGTTTTCGCGATTTCAAAGCTATTAAGTTGCAAGATGCCTTCTTCCCCCATTTTGATATCGAAGTACATGGACCCCAGAAAAGTATATTTCAACAGTCGATTTCATTCTGAGTTTCCTCAAACAAAATATTCTTGAAGAAATCCTTCTGTACCAATACGCTTGGCTTACAAAGGAAGAGGAAAAACTTTTTAAAAATGTCAGTCCCTAATCTGGAGAGAGAGAGAGATGACTTGAGCAAGCAAACTAACCGAAGAAATGGGTTCCAGGAAATCTTGGTCCGATCAACGCTCTCCTAACCCAAAAATCACAGTCACCCACATCACTGATCGAAATGATGACGTCAGTAAATGATGTCATCTAAACAAATACTCTCTCTTCGTAAACGAGTTGAAATGAAATAACGACAGACAGTTAAAATCAAGAAAACAAAGTATATAGAATAAAAGATAAGATATTAATGAAATACATGATTGGATAGGGGACAGAAAAGTTTTGACCATTTTGAATGAGAGACAATTTCAGAATCTGTCAGCTTTTTTTGTTTATTTCATTCTATTCGGAGATATTATTAATTTTAATTACTACTTTAATTATTATCATCTATCCACTTACAAAATCAAATATCCATCCGTCATTACTCCCCACACCAGCAAAAAATTGCCTATCATAAACTATATCTATCTCAAAAAAAAAGTATAACAAAAAAAAAGTTTCATATCTCAAAAAAAAAAGTTGCTTATTACAAAAAATAAGTTGCTTTTCTCAAAAATAAGTTGCTTATCCCAAAAAAACAGTTGCTTATCATAAAAATTTAAATGAACGATTTTTAAAATACTAGAATCACACATTTAAAATATTAAGTATCGTTTTTGATTTATTTATTTATTTATTTTTTAATTTAAAAAATACTTACAAAACGGAACCAGAAAGAACAGTTTCGACGTGCTACGACTGCTACGTCATCATCAGCTGAAACAAATGAAATAACAAGGGTTGTATTTATTGTATACACAAGAAGCCATGGGTGGACAAGATCAGTTAATCTAAAAATGTTACCGATCACGTTAAAAAGTTGCCTTTCACAAAAAAAAAAAAAAAAAAGCTGCCAGTCTTCAAGCAAGTTATATGGAGGGGGGAGGGGATATTTATGTCTACTTATCAACATCGAAAACAAAATTCACGTAAGTTTTCGGCATTTCAAAGTCAGTATTGTTTTTCCTTTACTAAATGCTATAGAGTCCTACAAATATCTTTGAGATATTGTTATTTGATAACGGGAGAAATTATTTTAGTTTCATTATAAAAAATATTTTCAGCTTACGAAATGCACAATTTTGGGCTTGAAAATTTTTTTTCTTTAAAAACTATTCCAATTGTAAGAAAAATTTTTTAAATTAATTTATAAGTCAAAAATTAAAAAATCTATCTAGATTTTATTCGTAAATTTCGAACAGTTCACTTACTGATAAGAGTATTTGAAAATCAGGTTTAAGTTGGAAATGGGCGGGAAATCACAATCGAATGTCCTCTTATTAAAATGGGTGGAATAATCGAAGAAAACTCAAGAAAAGGTGGGGTTTCAAAGTTGGCCTAAAACTTTGAAACCCTTTTTAAGATGATCCCTTACGATTTACGCTCAAAACTTCGAAGTTCACTTATTTTTTAAAAAAATCTGCTGAAATATCCTACATAAATTTAACTTCATTTTTAAAAAGTAATTCGGAATCCTTCCTATTCTTCTTAATCTCGGTATAAATACATAAATTGAAAGCCTGAAGCTTAAAAAAGCATTTTCAATTCTTAAAACAAATAAATAAATTAATAATTACGTATTTCCAAAATAAACACGTATGCAAGAAGTAGTTGCCATTAAAACGCACCTGTGTCTTTGCGTAATCCATTTACAAAATAAACATAATATCTTTTTTTTTTTTAATGCTAAGGTTATGAGAGAAATATTAGAACCTGGTCTGCAAACAGAAGATTAAACCTCATAGTGTAATCAAGTTTATAGGTCAGTTCATGTTAACTCATGTTACATTTCGACATGTTTTGTCACAAGGAGAAATATTGCAATTCTAAAGAAAAACGTAGACAAAAAAAGTCCTTCATTTTATATATAACTCATTGTTTGCAATGATTGACATTTTGTTGTATTTGTTTATATATTTAGAATGGAGGGAGATAACTGCGATACATAAAAGTTTAAAAGTTTTGATTAAATTTTAATCCTACAGCAAAGGATTTTGGAGAGGGCGGGGATTATCCTCCCAATGACTCCGAAGATTGCCTACACAAAGGTAAAGAAAGCAAATTGTCAACTTATGAAGGAATAAAAAATATGTATAATTAGTTTAAAGAATTACAAGACTCATTTATCTCCTAACTAGCCTTTATATTTATAAACTTTCATGTTATGCTGAAAGTGTAAATGCTAAAATGTAAAATTAATTATTATTTGTTCAGACGTTATCCGAAACGGTATGAGCTAGAGGCACCAAACGCTTCACGAACGTTTTCCGTAGCCAATCAAATCTGGATGAAATTCACAAAAATATATTGAAAGAAGCAATTGACGAATTTCCATTCTCACCTATTGAAGTCGTTAATGGAGTAGATGTCTGAATTTCTAAAATTGCTCAATTTGAAAGTCAATTGAAAAAGGAACAAAGTTCTTTATAAAGGAAAGATTTTAAGATTCATCGGATAAAAAAAAAGCTTTTCAAACAAACGTATACAGACAATTCAGAAAACAGTTAAAAATGGAAAAAAAGATTTATTTGTTCTTTACTACACAGCTTTAAAAAAAATTTAATACTTCAATATTTAAATAATTCAATATTGTTTTTTTAAATAAAAAAAGAAATATTAAATTATTGAGAAAATACTGTTCGGAATCTTATATTATAAAAGTCTGTCATAAGACTGTCTGTCATAAGACTTTACGTTTTTCCAATTTTTTGACCAAACTATAAGAGATAGATTGGTCATGTAAATGGATAAAATGTAGATCTTTTTAAGACAAACAAATTGCTACAAAAATCTTTCGAAAAAAGTTTTTGGTTTCCAAGATGTCGCCTTTTAAAGGGTCAAATTTTGACTTTTTGTCAATTTAAACGAAAAGTGTAAAAGATGGAAGAGAACATTATATTGAGAAAATGTTGGTATTTGAAAGTTCTATCGAACGATGCATCACTTATTCACAAACGCTTCAGCGTTTGCAAGATACATGCAAAAATGTGAATTTTCGGTGTGTGTCGCCGACTCACAATACATCTGAGTTATCCGGAGAAGCCACAACGGGCTGGAAAGTCTTATATTATGGCTCCGACGATCACAACATTAATTTGCTAAATAAATAAAGTTTGTTTTTTAATACTATATATGCAAGGGTTCCGGAACGAAGCAACGGTACCCGGCTATTATTATTATATATTATAAAAACATTTATTATAAAAAGGTTATTCTGCCTGTCATTCCATGAGCAAAATGTTAAATTACAAATTACTAAAACGTCGAAGCAAGGAAATCTTTTGGAAAATGTTTCAAGAATTTTCACAAAACACGTTATTTATCATTAAGTTTTGTAATAAAACCTAATATGTTTCGTTATCAAAACGGTGTTTGTGTTATCAAACACAAAATATTAACATTTTAGCCCTATACAAACCAACAAACTACAGAGAAAGGTAAATTTACTGAAGAATTAGAGAATCTATTCATAAAATATGAAAATATATTAAACAACTGTCCAACTGTACTAATTGGCGACGTAAATGTACATCTTTTCAAAATGAATAAAAACAATGCAGTACAGAAATACCTAAAACTTATGTGCAATAATGGTTTCAAAAATTGTCTTTACGGAACAACAAGAAACACTCTACAATTCATGAAAAATACGAAAACAAATATAGATCATTTTAAAAATTCTTCACATCAACACATTATCTTTAAAAAACCTTTTATATCCGTGATATTTCGCATTCTTTGAGCAAGATTGCTTCATCAGACGGTTAGGGATAAGCTTTAATAACTTATTCCCTAATACACAGAATTCATGACAAATGATAGAATCTTACAGTGATATATTACATTTTTTATTAAAAAACAAAGGGAAGGTAATACATCATTAATGCCCCATTACTACCAAATATAGATCATATTTTCATAAATATGCATGGTATCGAAACAACAGGAATAATATGTAAAGAACGAATCTAGGATAATAAGAGTTGAAAAGGAGAAAATAACAGATCCAAATATAATCTATAAAGAACTAATCAATGAGGTTAACAAAACAAAATTCATGAAAATCTACCTACATAAAAAGAAAATTCCTGACTCCCTCACTGACTGACTCATCAACGCCTACCCCAAACCCTTGGACCTAGAAAGCTGAAATTTTGCACAGAGATTCCCTTTATGATGTCGACAAGGAATAAGGCCGGATTTTTCGAAATACCCACGGGATAGGGAATAATCTGGCAAACTGATCATGAAGTGTGTGGTGCGCCAACCTGCAATACACCTGAGTTAAGCGGAGAAGGCCACAACGGGCTGGGAAGTCGTATATTCTCCGATCTCAATATTAATTTGCTAAATAAATAAAGTTCTTTTTTAATGCTATATGCAAGGGTTCCGGAGTGAAGCGACGGTATCCGGCTAGTATATATAGAATTTCTTATCCTTATTTTTTTTTATTGAATCGATATTATTTCATAGTTGATATTTGAATATAAGAATATATTATTATATATTAAACGATAATGTTATTCTACAGTTTGTATTTTAAACTAAAATAATATACAGTTATTTATGAGTTTCTACAGTCGTATGATGTCATACAGTTATATGATTTCATACAATTTTATGATTTCACACTGTTATATGATTTCATATACAGTTATATGATTTCATACAATTATATGATTTCATACAGTTATATGATTTCCTACAGTTATATTATTTCGCACAGTTATATGATTTCCTGCAGTTATATGATTTCTTACAGTTGTATGATTTCATACAGTTATATGATTTCTTACAGTTGTATGATTTCCTACAGTTATATGATTTCGTACAGTTATATTATTTCATACAGTTATATGATTTCCTACAGTTATATGATTTCATACAGTTATATGATTTCTTACAGTTGTATGATTTCATATAACTCTACGATTTCATACAGTTGTATGATTTCATACAGTTATATGATTTCTGCTTTCTGTGTAATCGTAATAATTCAAATAAAAAATGAAATACATATTATCTATTTTAAAACATAGTTAGACAATAATATGTGAAGTATTATAAATTACATTTCCCTATATTTCCGATTGTATTATTATCCTTGCGTCGATATGCCATTTCAGAATGTATATGACTGCATATACTAAACAAAATAAATTTTACAATTTTTAACCTGTTAACAATTATTTAAAATTATACTCTATAAGCGTTAATTAAATGAAATTAGTGTGAAATAAAAAGTTTAAGTATGCATTTTACTTCGATATACGATAAATTAAATATTCACAGTTTAAGAAAACAGTACGAAAAGATAATAATAAATAACTCTAATATTTACCAGGCAAAAAGAAAAACACTTTTATTTCTGGCCAATCAGAGAGTTTTGGCTTAATGAAATACCATGTATTGAAGAATCATCTTTTTCGTAGACATAGAATGAAGAAAACTAATTCTGTTTACGTAGAACAGAAAAATTTAGGCAAACATTTTTCTTCCTTTTGAAAATTGCCTACCTTATATTCGATAGAGTAAATACATGAAGAGTATAATCTATATCCGAAGGAGGAAGCCATGGCAATTCACTCTGATATTCCTATTATCAAGCTCCACAAATGAAATACAGTCTCCCAATGTCCTTAAGGTTAATTGAAGAAAAAATCATCCTGTCAAAGAGTTTAAAATTTCTATATTAATAACTTTGAAGGTTGTTAGTTTATTAAACTTAAGACTCTTATATAATAAAGTTAATTAGAAGAGGTAAATATTTTAAAAGGATTTAAATTAGTAAGGAAGAGGACTCGATTTTTTTATTAAATCTTGTGTTTGATGAAGAAAAGATTCTTAAAGAAGGATATATATAAGACAAATGTTAACATGAAGTGAAAATGAAATTTTTAACATATAAATATTAAAAATACTAATATAAATGCCAACAGTAAATTGATTATGATTTATTAAATAGTTTAAAGTAAAAAATCCTAGAAGAAAGTAGGAAGTAAGGTTGTAAGTATAATATAAGGTTAATGAAAGTGTTATTTGTATTTTGGATTTGATTAATAAGTGTAGTGAAGTAAAATAAAAAGTGAAGCATTATGACTATTCTTAGTAAATAAGACAGTGAATATTAATATAATTAAGATTCTGAGAATGCAATAAACAGTGAAATAAGTAAATACAGTAGAGCCCCGATTATCCGCGGAATTGGGTGGCAAGGGTATCGCGGATAGTGAAAATCGCGGATAACCCGAAAAAAGACTAAAAAATGAGGTGTAAACACGAAACAAAATATTTCAGCATAAAAACTACGTTTTATAATACAAAAAACATAATATGCAAAACTTTTAAAATATGTACAGTACAGCTTAAACCTTTCTGCAAAGCAAGAGCCTGCCACTCATCCACAAATTCCGAGAAGGCCTATAAGATTACGATGCACAATAAATCTCTCAGTAATTTTCGACCTTCGCAGTGTAGGGCCTATTGTATTTTTGTTGTTGTTGGCTTGGATTAAAATTGGTTTTTTTGAGGTTCGTAATTAAAAACTTTTTTCCCGGCACTCGCGGATCATCCGCGACTTTACTGTACTAATCGTGCTGTTTACTGGTGACTGCTCCTAGCTGATGATCGCCAAAGAGCGTGAAACAGCTGTTCTAGGATGTCACTTAGTAATCACTTGGTCTCACGCCTTGTAGTTTAAGTTAATACTAATGTATTATTAATAAATATGGATTCAAAGATTCATCGTGTTTGGTTAATAGATGAGTAAACAATGGTTTACTCTTCCTATTGCTCCAATGATTGATGAAAATGTTGCTAAAATAATCACAATTGAAGAATTAAATGAAATTATAACAAATAGAATAATATGTCATTTTAATAGAATAATATAATTTAATCGTAAGAAATCTTCTGCGGTTAGTTGAAACCAAAAATGGAAACGAGAAGCACCTAGTTTTTAGTGCTGAAGAGATAATAAAAGATTTTAAGTCTCCAATGATTTGTATTAATAAATTATTTTGTAAATAATTAAGAATTGAAATAGAAATATTGAAGAAGCTTGAACTAAAAAGTGTTGTAGAATAGCTTCACTAGATTGTTTTTTTTTTTTTTTTGTTTTTTTTTTTTTATTTCTAAATTTAAAATTACAGTCCTGCTAGGTTTTCAAAATGAAATCCTGTGATGCAGGTGCTGAAAGTATAAATAATTTATATTTGTAATTTAAAAAGTATTAATCATATAAAATCATATAAAAATTATATAATTCCGCAATTATACGAATTATACTTAAATTAGATTCAATTATATAATTATATAAAAATCAATATATCACAGAAATATAAAAAGAAAATCAAATACAAAAAGAAAATTATTATAAATATCATTCCTTACAATCAAATTTAAGGTTCCCAAATTATTTTTTACTTATTATTCTAATTACAATTTCTTTCTTTCAATGTTTATACTGTATAACATTACTGTATAACATAATGTTTATACTGTATAACATTAAAAATTTCTAAATCTAATTGTGAAAATAAAACTTTAAATAACAATCTCTCATGCCAAAATTATTCAACTAAAAAATATATAAACAAAATATCAATACACAAGACCAAAAACACACAAAATATAAATATAGTATATGTAATCAAAAATACCTAAATATTCCAGATAATTTCGCCAAATATTATTTTTTTCAGTATTTGCCTTTTTAATATACTTATTTTATTAAATTTATTTTGTTTTAATTCATTTGTAATTTGCATAAAAATCTTTAATAGAATTCTATTTTTATTTCTTAATCCAAAGTTGTTCTTAGGATTTTCATAATATAAAATCTTTATTAATGTATTTCTAGTAATATTTTCTAAGTTATAATTTCTAATTTGATTTCTAATTTTATAAAAGTTATTTATTATTAAAGAATATAATATTTTTTCTTTTGGCATCAAAATTTTATATTTTATTCTTATCTGTATTTTTTCATTCTTTGTTAATATACAATAATCTTGTATTATGTAATTCATTATTTTATTTAATATTCTATTTATGTTATTAGTGTCTGTATTACCTAAATGTACCCAACAACATAATCCATAATTTATTAATGAATCTATAAATGATTTATATATTAACATCTTGTATCTTATAGAAAAGATACCCTTTATATGTTGAAACATATATATTAATGAATTAAGTTTATTTAATATATATAAATAATGTGTTTTCCAAGAGAATTGATCATTAATATATAAACCTAGATATCTAATTGTTTTAATAATTTCAATATTTTCACAATTACAACTTTGGAAGTTTATGTCATCATCGAATAAACAATTATAATCATGATATTTTATTACTGGATTTGTATGTAAAAATTTATTTTTTGTTTTCAATATCATTAGTTTTGTTTTTTCACTATTTATTTTCATTTTATTATTGTGTGTCCAAATAATTAATTTATTAAAGTCTTTTTGTATATTGTATTCTGCAGTTTCATAATTTTCATTTATATTTATCAATATGATGTCATCAGCATAAGCAAAAATTTTTGATGTTGATATTGTACTATATAATGTATTTAAGTATAAAATAAATAAAAGTGGTCCTAAGTTTGAACCTTGAGGAATTCCTGTTTTTAATTTATATGTTTTACCTAATTTTGAATTTAAATTAATTCTTATTTTTCTATTTTTTAAATAGTTTTTTAATATTTCTATCATATTGCCTCTTATTCCAATATGAAATAATTTTTCTATCAATATCTTATGATTAATACTATCAAATGCTTTCTCAAAATCTATAAAAATAATATATATATAATAACCGTTATTTAATGCACAATTTATGATTTTTTGGAAATCTTGAAAGAGTTTATCAGTACTTAAATTTTTTTGATATGCAAATTGTTCTTTTTTTAGTAATTTATATTTATACAGAAAGTTATATATTGAATTAGTTAAGCATGTTTCTATAATTTTTGACATATTGGAAAGAACAGAAATTGGCCTATAATTTTTTATATCATCAATTTTTCCTTTTTTATATACTGGAGTTATTTTCGCAGTTTTCCAAATACTTGGGTAAGTTCCATATTCAAACATGGCTTTTATAAGTTCATGCAATATTGCTGCAAATATATCCATATACTTTTTTATATCTTTTACAGCAATATTATCAATACCAACAGTATTTTTATTTTTCATTAATGTAATTATATTCATTATATTTTCAATACTAGGTATATTAAACACTATTGAATTTATTGAAGTTTCAATATCCGTATTATTACTTCTAGTGTTACAATTACATGTACTAACAACTTTACTAAATGTTTTACCAAATAATTCATCAGTTTGCTTATAATTATATTTTTCTATTAATTTACAAATTTTGTTTTTATCAATAGTTTTATGTTCATTATTTTTTATAATATTATTTATTATATTCCAAGTCTTTTTATTATTATTGTAAGTGTTTAGAAATTTATTTTGATAGAATCTTTGCTTTGTTTTTTGTATTAGGTTTTTTAACCAATTACTCTTTTTTCTATAAATTTCTCTATATTCTTTATTTGTTTTATTGTTTTTATGTTTTTTATATAACTTATCTTTTTCCTTAATATGACTATATATTTCATCTGTTATCCATTCATGTTTATAATTTTGTTTTTTATTATTTTTAGTTTGATAATGATATTCATGGTTTTCTCTATATTTTTCTTTATTACTTATTTGTTTTTTAGATTTATTTATAATTTTTACAAATTTATTTATTATTTTATTTGGGTCAATTATTTGCTTATTTCTTATATTATTAAGTAAGTTTTCTGATTTTTCAATAAATAATTCCTCATTTATTATATTATTGTGTCTTCTGAATTTTTTAAGATTTTGATTACTTTTACTTAATTTTTGATTAAATATTTCTAACATTATTATATAATGATCTGATATTTCTGTTTGTATAATATTACTTTTAGTATCTTTATTTTTTAAATTAATAAAACAGTGATCTAAGCATGTTGAAGTATAAGATTTTATTGTCTGTACTTCTCTAGTTGCAGTATCAATTAAATTCTCAAAGCCATAAGTAATAAAAATTTCTAAATATTTCAGTACCAAAGAATTGTTTTTTTTTTCTAGAATATTAATATTCATATCACCAATAATTATAAAATTATTAGTTTTTTCCAATTTTTTATGAGCATATTCTATAGTGTTTTCTAATTCTTTAAGAAAATAGTTTTTATTCGTTAGAGGAGGTTTATAAATTATTAATAATTTTTTTAAATTTGTACTATTATCAATTTTACTTATATTAATATCTTTATATTTAAGTACACATGTAATATTTTCAAATGTTATTGTGTCAATCTGAAAATTCATCAATGTATATTCATTTTTATAATACATTATTATCCCACCACCTCTTCTATTTTTCCTAAGATTATATATCATACTATAGCCTTCCAGGGTAAAATATTTAATTTCATTTTCATTTATGTTTATTTCTACTAAAATTATTATGTTTATTTCATTTAGAAATTTTTTTATATGACAAATGAGATAATCAAAATTCTTTTTTATACTTCGTATATTTAAGTATAATATTTTTTCAGAAGACTGATTTATTATTCTATTTATATACCATTCTTCAAAATCACAGTAAATATTTAATTTTTTCTGATCTGATGTTTCAAACATTAGTCAAACATTTTTAGATTATTTTTTTAAGATCATCTTCATTCATTATTTTTATTATAGATGAATTTTCATCTTTTCTTACTAAGATCTTATGGAACTTTGTCCAAGTGAATTTATAATTCTTCTCTTTTGCAATTATTCTTGTTTTCCAAAATAGGGTTTTTTTCCTTTTCGTTAAGTTCTCATTAAAATAGATTCTACTGGTGTCATTGCTATCAGAAATTTCATTATTTCTTAAGATTTTCTTTTCTTTCATTTTTTCCATCCAGATTAATCTACTTTTTAAGGTTGAAAACTTGATTATTATAGGCTTTATTTTGTTCTTATTAAAAGTTTGAACCCTATGCATAACCTCTACATTTTGAAGTTGATCTTTCACACCTATCTTGTTTGCAATTTTTTCTACAATGTCTTGCAATTTTTCATTTGGAAGTTGGATAACTCCATTTATTTCTAGGTTATTTTGTCTTAATTTTTCTTCATGATTGTCTATTTCTAGTTCAAAGTTTTTGATTTTCTCTTGTGTTTTATCCTTTTCTTCTTCTAATTTTAAAAGTCTTTCTTCAGTTTTCTCCTGTTTTCCTTCTATGGCTGATAATTTATCTAAAATTTCTTCATAATGTTCATGAATGTAGTTGATACTACTTCTTATTTCTTGTATTTCCGACTTGATTTCTCTTACCTCCTGTAATAATTAGAACCACCATTCCTGTTGGTTTAATGAATTAGAAAATGGATGGAATAAATGATAAAACAAATTTATAGATGGAGATTTTTTTTCTTTTTATTTTTTTGCCATATATTCGCATCTTTAACAAAGAAAGAAATAAGAAGAAATACTAAAAAAATCATTGTTTTTTTTAATTGAAAAAAAAAATTCAAAACTTTTATTTTTTTTTCTATAAAAGTTTACTTTGTTGAAATTTCTTTTTACCATTTCCTTTTACCATTTGAAATTAATTAACAACGGAAAGACAATAGTACCTTTTCGTAGCCATAAATCCTTATCTACCGTTATTATGTAAGATATCTTGATTAAAATGAACAAACTAGTGTTTTTGGAATCCCTACGGCTTTATTTCTATCCGGTTCAACTATATTTCAAGATTAAAACATGTGTAGGTTGTTTATTTTTTTCTTTCCCAAGTAACGACTGCTTGTAAAGTCGTCCAATGGTATCCGTGACCGGTTGAGTGATTGCTTATTTATTGTAAAGGTTTACCAAATGTGTATTAACTGTTGCTTATGAATCACCACCTGTAAACATTTCGGTCGAGTGATTTCAAGGACTTTCGTTCAAAGGATATACGAAAAACTAATTGGGAAAACATGATTCAGTCAATATTCATAAGCAAAAGAAAACCTCATTTTTACAAAGTTGTTTTTTTTTTTTACTAACAGGATGTCCCAACAAACTTAGAACAAAAACAAGCTTATTTTGTCTTAATTAGTAAAATACTGTATTTCTTTTCTGTTATTTCATTTTTGTGAAAAATTGCTTTGGAAGTAGGTCCCGAAAGTTTCGATTTTTTGTTGTTGTTGAAAATAGAGAGTGAGATAATTATAAGGAACCATTTCGTAAGTTCTTTGGATATATCTCCTTTAATTAAGGAATGGAAAGTTCCAGTGAAATATATTATCCTTTCTTCATTCCCTAATGCCATAACCACAAGTCTTTGTTTGAGAGAAAGAGTGATAAATATTCTGAAAAAATAGAATAAAAAGTTGACTAATCACATGGTAAATGCCTTTTAAACAATTATACTTATTAATTAAATATAGAGACCATAATGCACCTTTACATATAATACATTAACAATTAAAATTACAATAAGGCGACGTTTCTTAGTTCCAGTATTCGAACTTTCTCGTCAGGCAATGAAAACAAAAATGAATACAAAAACATTAAATGAGGACAATTCCGTCCCAGCATTTTTGTATTCATTGCCTGACGAAAAAGTTCGAATGCTGGAACTTAGAAACGTCGCCTTGTTTTAATTTTAATTGTTAGTAACCTATATGTGTAAAGGTGCATTATGGTCTAAATGTTTAATTAGTTTCTACCTGCGCACGTTAAAACAGTTAATTAATTATACTTATACCAAAAGTACAACATCGCTATACTTTTTTCATTTCGTTGCTAGCCTGTTTTGATATTTAATGCCATAGCAATTAATATTCTCTGACTAATGACAGATGATTGTAGAATTAAGTTTTGAGAACACGACATTGACTCAGGCAATTCAAACCCTTCACGCTGCGTCTTAGGATTCAATGCGGATTCTAAATAACGTCATTTATTGGGTTGTGATTTTTTTGATAAAGACCAAAGATAGACAATGTCTAAAATCAAAGTTTTTGTTTAATCTGATAAATAAAGTGTTCCTTTCCTAAAAGAACATCCATTCCTAGGTGATTTGGCCTCAAAATATTGAGCAAAGCCGAGGATTGGATCATAAGACATTCTCACCATGGACAAAGAATTAAATTCCATTTAATCTTCTAGCAAACTTGAAAATGACTGTTAAACATTTCAATTACAAGAGATAGAATATAGAAGTATTTTAGTTCGTGTTGTAAACCTTATTTATTTATTTATTTATTTACTTAATAATTCTTCCTCATTATCCAAAACAATTGTAATCCATTGATGTTTAGCCTGAAAATCCATTGATGGTAACTCTGCTCCACTAACTGAAGGTCAAAAACGTTTAGGAAATAAATGTGGCCTTCACTTTAGACGATGACGGTGTCATATCTCTTTTAGTAGATTAATAGCAGATCTGCAACGATCTGAGAAAGAAATTTAGTCAATTGTTAAATCCTTAACACAACTTCTCAAATTGCCTTTTGTGTACGTGTGGAATATTCTAGCAACAACAAACTATATTAAATTGATGTTTTTTTGAATTAGCAATATTTGTATTCTTTTTACACAGTTGCAAAATCAACGGCAGTTCTGTGAAAGGAAAAACGCAAACATTTTTTTTTTACCACTAAAAGAATGGGATCCAAAAAATGTCTGGGATTCAAATTGTGATTCTGCAGAGAAAATTCAAAGCTTATTGGATCAAATCTCCGCAAGAACAACAAACTAAAAAAATTGTTCAGGGGCCGAAATCTCAAGAAGTAAACCTTGCTATCGGTTGGAAGAGCTAGGTTCAGTCCCAATCGAAAATCAGGGATTTTTTTCTTAATTATTCTCTTCAAATAGATCCCAGGGTTCATCTAACAAATGTATACTGTACTCTTGCATTTTAATTACGACTACAGCAGGGAAGCTCCATCTCAATGTCAGCTGATGATCGCAGGTTCCTTATTCCTGTGCTGCCTATTCTTAATTAGAAAACACTTAGAAATCGTTCAGAATAGGAGTCATTAAGGGAATGTGGAAATTATAATCTGTTATTAATATGGTTCTGTAATAAATGGATTTTAATAATATAGTTTTAACACATTAAAATGGTGAGATCAGTGTTTACAAGTGACATCCCAAAACAGCTGTTTCTCGCTAAATTGGCGATCATCAGTAGAGAGTAGTCACCTGTAAACATCCTAGGTCTCAATTCAAAGGTGAACTGAAATGGTAGTAGGACAAGATGTAGCACCTCCAGAAAACTGAAATAAAAAAAAAAACACATTAAAAATAAAATAAAGGAAGTTCTTGTGCTGCCCTCTGGTACACTCAAAGAATTTTCTATGCGCATTTCTATGAAAGAAAAAGCGCCTAAAAATGCATAAACACATTAAAATAAATACATTTCTATAAACAAATTTTTCTTTCTTAAAAATGCGCATAGAAAAAAATTCACTGAGACTGCTGGACAAGAATTTTTTTTATTTTACTTTTAATATTTTTTTTGTTTTTAGTTCAGTTTTCTGGATGTGCCACATCTTTTGTCCTACTATCATTTCAGTTCACCTCTGTATTGAGACCTTGGGTGTTTACAGGTGACCACTCTCAACTGATGATCGCCAATTGAGCGAGAAACAGTTGTTTTGGGATGTCACTTGTAAACAGTGGTCTCACCCTTTTAATGTGTTTATAAATTTTTAGGCGCTTTTTCTTTGTTAAAAATGCGCATAGAAAATTCTTTGAGGGCAGCACAAGAATTTCCTTTATTTTATTTTTAATGTGTTTTTTGTTTTTAGTTTAGTTCTGGGGATGCTCCATCTTGTGCAACTACAATATAGTTTCAGTAACAAATGAACAATATATAAACTTCTTTATTTCTTCATATTAATTCAATATAAGACTCATTAGCTTCATTTTAAAACATCTTCTTTATTGATCCAGATCATGGTTGAAGTCCTTTTCAAAATACTGAACAAACTTACACGTTACGTCATAGAAGCTTGTACTATTAAAACATATAATTGTATAAATAAGGATAAGGGATACATAGTAAACCCAAACACTCTGTCATACTTTCAAGATATGATCAGAGGCAAAGAGGCTACATTTAAATAAGTATAAAATATTTAAAAATTGTTAAAAAAGTTAAAAAATGAATTTAAGTTAAAAAGTCTTTTCCTTATTGTTAATATTTTCATTATTATTTTTATTTTTTTGTCAAACAAAGTTGAGTCATGTTCAATGACAATGTTTTTGGTATAATATTGTAACATTGAATAAGAAGGAGACCTATTATTATTTAATGTAAATATTCAAAAAGAGAATGACTTGAGAAAACAGAATGATCAAATTCTGAGAAATATTGTCAAAATAATAAAGAAGATGTATTAAAATGAAGCTATTGAGTCTTATATTGAAGTGAACATTAATCTTATATTCTTTGGAAGAGAATTTGATATTTGCTAAAAGAGCATTTTTTTTTTTTTACTTTTTTAGAAATGCAATCTCGGATAATTACGAGGACAATTACCTTAAGAAAAAAAAAACAATCTTAACATTATTCAGTAACTTTATTGAACGTTATAGAGAGGAACTGAATAATGTATAAGTGAAACAGAGAACTTCATGCATCGCTACGAAGAATATTAAATTCTGTGTCATTATTTCCTTGGCTCTTATTAGTCACAAATCATTTCCATTTCTGCTTCCAGTGTTGTTCTTTTCGGAAATAGTTGCTTCCGGAAAGTGATTTTGGAAAGTGTGTGGATAGGCCTTTGCCAATTCCCAGAATCAAATCGAGGACAAATCCATAACTGCGGCTCAATTCCAAGAAAGAAACGCGGTTTTTCCGACCAAATTTCGAAGGATTTTCTTCGCCAAACGAACAAATAAAACATCACAGTGACAACAGAAATTGAAAAGAAGAACGAAACAGAATGACGAAGGGAAAAAAACATGAAGGTCAACTTTGTTTTTATTTAAAGTATACTTATTTTTTTTAAATATTTTTTTTTTATAAATTATCCCTTATTATTTCTTAATAAAATGTAATTTATCAACTCGGTGATCTTAATACAGTAAAAGAAATATAAGGGGAAAAACGTGAATTAGAATTTCTTTCGACGAGTTGGCCTTTCACAAGAAATTCGTAGAAAGGCTATTGAATAATGAATAACCTCAAATGATGATATTTAACTAGAATTTAAACGGAGGCAATACAGTTATTTTTGAAATATCTTGACGTTGCTGTGCTGTTATTTGGTTAAATTTAGATTAGCCTTCTTCAATGGCAACAAGGTGGCTCCGAGAAACGAAGGTTGAAATTCATTCTTTTTGTGAATACTTTTAAACAACGCTTTTTGTGGTCTTCAGAACTACATGAGAAGTAAGGAGTCACTACAATTTCATATAACAAAAAAATTGTAGTAGGGAAGTCAGTTTTAATGCTTAGTTATCACTGGATGTTCATCTTCGAGTCCGATTCGTATCAAAATTAATAGGAGTTAACCATGGAGAGTCTAAAATTTAAAATTTGAGCTTCCTATGAAATAGTTGTTAAATATTATTACAATAGAAGCACAGAGAAGCTTTTATAATAATAATAACAATAATAATAATAATTATTATTGTATTCATAAATACAAACTGCAATTCTTGCATTGAGAAAGATGTAGTCAGTGGTGCACCCAGGATTAAGATTTGGGGAGGGGGGGGCTAAAGATATTGCAAAATTCCATTCAGATGTAGGTCTATTTAAAAATAAATTGTTTGTAGATGATCACTTTTCAAAATAATAAGATATAGGCACGTAAGTTCTTTAATAAAGGTTTTCTTCTCTTTTTTTCTTTCTTTCTTTGTTTGTTTTTTTTTTCTTGTCTTTTTCTTTATTTTTGGGATGGGGGGGGGGTCAGCCCCCTTAACCCACTTATCCCCGTGAGTACGCCACTGGATGTAGTAACATATTTTAAATATTTAGATATCGCAATACATAACCTCAAGTTATGTTCATATAACACTTTTACATAAGAGACTAAACTCCATAATATATATTTTCATCATATTTAATAAAATATAAAAACTGTAATCATATATTATACAAAATCTTTTATTTCTCTGTTTTTCTGTCCGGCGCAATTGTTGTGATTTGTGAAAATAGAAATAATTTCTACAAGTTCGCTACGGGAATCGAACCTGTAACCTTCTGATCCGAAGTTAGACGTCTTATCCATTAGGCCACGGGTACTACATTCTAATCCTTATAAAAAATACAAATATGTCATAGATACACTCGCTGGTTCTAAAAGCAGTCGTGGGTTGGGAGAATCCACTTTTATCGGGTAGTTGAGAGAAAGCAGTCGCATGTTGCGAGAATCCACTTTTCCCGGGTTGCTAGTATCAACGAAAACTGAAATCCCCATCGTCTACGATGTATTTATTGTATTATAAATTATAGGATTATATCTGGGTAAATACACACAATACAGATTTAAAAAATGTTAATGTTAACAGTTTAATTATTACTATAAAGGTCCTAAGTTGCCCCTGTAATTATATATCAAATTAGACAAATTACGAAATTCTACAGATTCAAAATCAAATTGAAAATTGAGAGCAGGAAGGACAGAGAAAGGACAGGTGGAGACAAATTGCAAAGAAACACAAATATCCATGCGAAAAGACATAACATTGAAAGATCAAATCCATCTTCTGATTTTGTCTTTTGGACTCAAATTTCGTGAAAAAGTGACCTTTCTTGATATAAGTTAATAGGATTTATTTTCATTTCAGATTGGAAATAAAAACAAGTTGAAACTGCTGGATTCCAAAATGTTTCTGATCCTTTCAGACGGATGTAAACAAATACACATTATAACAAATAGTAATAGTTTGAACATTGGATTTCGTCGAAATACTAAATATTGCACAAAAATCAAAATGTAAGGATTTAGTAAAAAGTATGTAAAAAGAAATAAAAATGGTAAAGACTAGTATTCAAAAAAGAAATTAATAACTATTTGACATTAAATCGTCTAAAGGGATCAGAAACATTTTGGAATCCAGCAGTTTCAACTTGTTTTTATTTCCAACCTGAAATGAAAATAAATCCTATTAACTTATATCAAGAAGGTCACTTTTCCACGAAATTTGAGTCCAAAAGTCAAAATCAGAAGATGGATTTGATCTATCAATTTTCAGATTGGATATTTGGCACTAAGAAAGGTCAAAAGTCATTTTATAACTTTTTTTCGAAAGACTGTATGTCCTAAGGTAATTAGCATTATTGCACCAACAACTAAAGTTATGTTTTTAATTCTGAACCTTTGTATTTACCGACTTGAGCACATCATCGATTATATCTGAAGCCTTTGAGTTTTATTTGTCAGTATTGTTCATTTCTACAGTTTCTGCTGTTTCTTTCTTAAATTGTGTCTGCTTCTATTTTAATTGGAAAATGACTAAACACTTAAAGAACACTTTTCCAGCTCCACAAATAAATTAACTAAAGAGGTTGCAAGAATTGTTTTCATTCTAAGGTAACTAAGAGATATGCTGATGACATTTTCTTCTGGTTAATTTTTTCCAGGAAGTGTCTTTATATGTTCAACTTGCAACATCACTTTCGCAGAAATCAGTAAATGCATATATATTATGTAATATATTAACATAATAAGTAAGAGAAAATTTACAGAGAAATATAAGAAATTGCAATTATGTAGGAGAATTTGCAATTGCAATTTCTTATGTCTCTGTAAATTACGTCTTGCATGATATGTTAATGATGCACAATCGATCTTCCAACACAAGTCTCTCAACAGGTTGGATTTCAGACTCTCTTAATTTTAATAGAAGCAGTTAGTCTTCGTACAATTTCTATGAGTTCAATTACTACTTGTTTGCCTCTGATACAAAGGGAACCAGTCTTGCTGTTATCATGTCCTTCTATCACTGTCTGTTATGGGCAATTCGTGACAAATAGGAAACATTTATTGTTCAAAAAATAAATGTTGCTTATGAAATAATAAATAAATAAATAAATAAATAAATAAATAAATAAATAAATAAATAAATAAATCTACTACGACCAGTCCTTGGAGGGGAGGTCAATTATGACCACTTCCGGCTTCGAATTGCTCACTATCCAAATTAGTTATTCTGGGATGGACATGAGTGTTATCATTAATTCTTATTATGATCGTTTAGTCATGATTATTAAAAAGTCTGAATAACAATCACCAATTAATGAGGACGAAATCATTGCAGCAATTATTGATAATTTTCAATATTGGATTCGTTTTAATTAGCTTAAATTCAATCCCTTCTCGGTGATAAAAGAATTTGACTTTTTTTTTTGTAGCCAAGTGTACAAGATAATGGTCTCAATATTTATATATTGGCTGTTAGGTTGTATTCTTTGTTTTGTTTCCAGAATGTTATTTAAAATATTCTAAAGTCTATTTTTGTAATTTTATTTATTTGTAGCTATATATATTTTAATCAACATGAAAACCTTTTAAATTAAATGAAGATGAAATTATTTTAGAATGATTTTGAATTGAAAAAAAAAAATAATCAAACAGACAAGGTTTCTATTTTTATAGGAAGTAACAAGCAAATTAACGAAATTAATTGGCCTAGTGTTAGTAATTTAATATTAGTTTAATGTAGTAAGTTGGCCATTGCACTTCTGTTGAAATTCATACATACTTATAAACTTGTTTTTCATAAGCGATAAAAACTTAAGAATGTGTAGATATGGTCTAAAAAAAATTGAAGACAAATTGTTTTTTTATTTCTTATTCTGTTTTCTTTATGTCTATTATTTTATTTCAATTGTCTCTCACCAAAACTAAATTTGATCAATTCCCAGTCAAATTTCGCTGCACACGTGTAATCGCAACTTAAGCAACGAAATTTCTATTCCATTTAATTTTTATTATTATTTGTTTTCTCGTTAACGTATTAAATACAGCAATGGCAGTTAAAAAACAAGCGGGAAATAAAAAAAGAAAGGAAAAGCAATTTTCGTTCAAAAATCTTTTACTCAAAAGTGATTTTCTTTTATCATAGAAGTTGTGTTATTTCTATGTGATTTCAATAACGGACCACACAGTTGTTTTCTATCTGTGAAGACCAGTTTGCTAAGAGATTCGGTAGGAATACCAATTGACTCGTGTGGGTGCTGAGTCCGTGGAGTAGAACGCTGTGACCCAGTCGTCCACGCACAGACGGATTCAGGGCAGAACTGGACACGAACGACCATAAGCATCTTTTCATTTAATTCTTTCTTCTTTATCTTTTATTTTTTTATCAGCGGAAAACATCACAGCAATTACACGCATCTATCTTAATTGCTTTGCAAATTCAATTCCCTGACTCTAGTCACAGTGATTAAACTAATATATATTCTTAATAGTAATAGCTGTCATTAAAATGGAAATTATCATAAGCATTCCTTATTTTATTTCAATTTATTTCTCAGAAGCATTTATTTTAAAGAAATTTACTTTAATTTCACCGTAAATTATAAAAATACTAAATGTAAATAACTGGAATTTGATATGTAATTTAAATTTAGGCCTATTCAGGCTTTAACTGAATTACGTATAAATGAAAGTGAAAATCCAACAAAGATAAATAAGCGATAAAAAATATAACAATTAATTAAAACTTTCTTAATTTAAAAAAAAAAATTGAATTTCTTAGTGAAAACCGCAATACATTGTAAACAGAAAAAAAAAAAATGGAGGATTTTATAATGATACAAGATACACTTCACATTTCGTTCAGAGAACTGAAAATTACAAATGCTACGATATTATAAATGCTTTAAATAAACTATTACAATTCTAAATTAAATATATTTGTCTGATAAAAATATACTGCTTGATAATAAATAATAATAAAGTAACAAAATAAATTAGAAAATATTTATATTTACATTTTTCAATAATCTCAAATAAAATTATAGTGCACAGAGTTTTCTAGATTGTTATTATTTTGTCTTTTATAATTCTTTCATCAATGACTTTGGTGAAAATATAATATGATTATTTGTAATTTCTACACCATTATTACAATCATATTCAGATTTTTTAGAAACAGTAAAGAAACCAGCATCCATTGATAGAGCCTCATGTTTTTATAAAAGTGAAGTAAAATAAATAAATATTTACTTTTCATAATTGTATTTATAGTAGAGAGAAATATTAATTCCCATCAACAGATTCTCAAATTCTTTCTTCTACATACGTATAATGTTTATTTTACATTTAGTAAAAGTCAGTAACAACAAAACGGTGCTTATCGTATTAATACATTGAGTTTATACATATCTATATGCTATGGTACTGACAATAGATTTATTATATATATTAATGTTGGCTAGGGCATGATATTGTTATACCTCGAAATTGTTATTTGTATATGATGTTGTTATAACTCAAAATCTACATTACAATAGGTTTAAGTGATCAAAATACGAGTAATAAAAGTTCTTCTTTTTCTTTATTCCTAATGTTTCTTGATTTCTTACGTATCTACATTCTCCAGCTACAAACTGTTAGGAAATTGCTATCGACCTTCCAAAAAAACATTATGAATTTCAGATAGAGAAGAAATATTAAATGCTGATATTTAGGGACGAAACACAAGGAAATTCGCGACGAAGCTCTTTTCTAAAACAAAACAACGTTATAATGTTAATTACTACGAGAATAAAAAGAAGTGAAAATAGTAGAAATTAACTGAAAACATCTTGAATAAATAATACAGTTATCCTGATAATATTATTCATCTTTCAATTTTCATCTTGAAATATTGTTGTTATAAAGAAGTTGGAGAATAAAGAAGACAAATAATATTATCAGGATAGTAGAAATTGTTTCTTCCTACTGGAATGAAGTATTATTGGTTAAATTAAAACCCCTTTTTATTTGTGATAATTAAGATACTTGACTGAATCTTTTTCAACTGAAAGGTTTAGATTTTTTTTTTTCATTTTTAAATTCAGTTTTCTTCAACTGAACCAGCAGCTATTGGTTAACTTTCGAATATAAGGAAATTACCCAATCACAGTAAATCATGTGACTGCAGCTCATCCAATCACGGCCTGTATATCATTTCAATATGGCGTTTTTCGCCAAGTTAAATATAATAGAGAAATTAGTTGATGCTAAATTTTGATTAGTTTCTAATTCTTCACCAGCATTAAACTGTGAGATCAAACAGCTCTAAGAAATTATAGCCTACTTTCGTTAAAATGTGATTTCGTAAAATTTATTTATATTTCGAAAAATTTTCTTGAGTTTTTTCAGAGGTCAAATTAAAAAAGTACCACTAGCTTATATTAACAATTCTGTCCGTGATTTTGTGATTTTGCATGTCATACTTTGTATATAATTACGTCTTTCACTGAAGTCTGACTTCCTGATTTTCAGGAACCAAACCTTCTGTATGAGAAACGAAGCTTAGACAAAGACAAGGACAACCAAAAGAAATGAAATCAGTCTAAAAATGAATACAACATCTACATCTTATATGAAATCTTGCTATTTTTTTCAATAAAACTCCATGCATTCATATAAATCGCATAAACCGTATTATGGAATAATACAAATATCCAACAATGGGTGAGACCAAATTTAATGCGCAGATTGAATTCTTTTAGGCTTTAAAAAAATTCATCGCGGCCGACGGACTGTTGGCACATGAATTTTCTCACTAATTTTTCCTTAGTGAGTTTTTTATTGTTTTTTATTTTGAGGCACCACTGCCGACGAATGTAAATATCCATTGGAAAATCTTCTCCCATTTCGTTTCCAATAAATTGATTACCACGAAAATTGTTAAATAAAAATTAAAAAATAATCCGTTTCATGAATTTTAATGATGTATAATACGATATTAATAAAGTTAAAAATTCACGCTACAAAAATGTATTCTTTATTTATTTTATTTGTTTATTTATTATTTTATTTACTATACTTATAATTAGCAACGTACTGTTCGTTTTCGTTTACGAGAGCCTTCAACGCTTTTGCGCGCGCGTCAAGGCTCCTTGGATTTCATGAAAACAGGGATGAGGAGAAATAAAGAGAGGATATTTACATTTTATCAGTGTTAGTTTACTATTTAAAAGTAAACGCAAGTAGCGTTCTATTTGCGCTTTTCGGGAAAGAATTACGGAAAGAATAAATACTATTGCAAAAATAACAGGTACTAAAAGAAAAACAGGTCTTAAGAAAGTGCCCATCTCAGCGTATCACCCCTATGCGGGGTAGAATCGTCTGTGTTGTTGTGGTTCTCGCTTTTCGAAACGGACAGTATAATTTATAATGTTTATCTTCACCTTATTTATTATCAAGTGATAATACATATGTGATAATTAATACATTTTATATTATCATTATATTGTACATATGCATTATCATTTCGATTATTTTTGTAAAAAATAACAAATACATTGAATATAAGTATATATATTTATATTAACTTAATGGGAAAAAAATGATTGATGTGATAACAAATATTTACTGAGAGTTTGTTTGTATTTGAAAATTATAAACATATTCCAATTCTTCTGTATGTTATTTCCTTCCCACTCTTCTGAGCAGATCACACTACTGTTTACTGCTGCTCACTCTTGACAAAAAAATAATGCCTAAAATTTTGGGGAAAAGTGTGTTAATGTTTATAACGAAAATAAAAAACGAGAAAGAATGAAAACAAAGTTTTATTGGTATTTGTGTATTTCAAGAATAAGGAAAGAAAAACCATTTACGAGGCATACTTGGGCAACGTACATTATATTCGCCTACAAAGAGGTTTTTGGGGTCATCCACAGCAGGAGACAATAGTCACCACTGAGACATTAATCTTTGATTGAAAGACAGATTACAGGAGGACGACTTTCAGAACACTCCAATTTTTTTTTTCTTCGTGAGGGGGGATAAAGGACATCCTTGTCGAAACGGATCTCCCAAACCCATAATACTATTGTATTGTTTGTTACCTATTTCCAGCCAACGCCGGTCAGAATAGGGGTCATGGAGGAAATCCCTATAGCAGTACAAGACCCAAATCCATGCAGAAATAATAACAAAGATTGACAGATACTGTTTTTGACAGGAGGCCACTGTTTTTTTGGCGCCAATAACAGTTCTTTTCAATAAATTTTAAACTTAAGACATATACCAAATAAATGTCAACCCATCCATATTGTTTTGTTTTGTGTTTTGGGGTGGGGGCGAGAGAAGAAGGATTTAAATTCACTTATATTTTTTACATTGGCATACCGATGTTGGTAGGGGTTACAACCCCATGACTGTACCCGAAAATGTAAAAGAAATATAGTATTTTGGGCCATAAATTTCAGCAAATTGATTGGAGGGGGAGGGCAAAAAATCTAATCACTCCCAACCTTAAAGTATTTTATTATAAATTATCACTGAAGAAGGTAACTTGTAGACAATTTAATTCATGAGAAATTTGTTAGTTAAAAGTGAATAATTATATTTATTTATTTTTCCCTTAAAAAATATGGGGGGGGGGGGGGCAACTGTCCCCTTTGCCCCCACCGCCAAAAAAAATTTCGCCTATGTTTAGGGTTTTTTTTTTGTTTGTAACTACAGCACCCCTCCCATACGGAATGGACACAAGGTTTCGTTAATTGCAAATTTAGAATTTTATTTATTTTCATTTAGAATTACATATAAATTAATGTAAGTGTAATTCTAAATGAGAATTTGCAATTAATAGAATAAATAAATAAGATATAAAGAATAAATGATTTGTATGCAGGATTTATAATACTTAGTAAAAAGAGAATGGGATTTAATATTCTGTAGAAATTCAGTAATAACTCAAGTCTTTAAAGATCCGGGTTCGAAACCCGACTCATGAAGGAAACTTGACGAAATGAGATCTGTGGACTTCAGGAGAATTTCTTCACTTCAAGGCTTTTATTTTTTTATTTTTTTTCAAAGGTAATTAAGCTATGACGTCATCGAAACTTAACTTGCAGGTTTCCATATAAAACTTCCAATGAAAAATATTTTTCAAATAACTGAAGGAGAGTGAAAATAATAATATTAATAATTTCTTCTGCTTTAAACTATGACCTTCTATTTCACAGATGAGCATTTGGGATATTAGTCGAAATTTAACCGTAACCTCCAAAGGATATAATGATCGTAATATAGATCACCGATCAAACATTTTTAGCTTTGATTTTTTGACTTGAGCCCAATGTAACTCAAGAGCTTTGTATCCTAAGAGGCTGAAATTCAAATTATATTCAGATTTTGTTCAGACATTATCTGACATGTGACTGCATAGAAAACAGAAAATGATAAGAACGTTTAAATACGGAATTTTGACATTTACCAATAATCCACATTCTAAATTTTAAAGCATGTTTTAAAATATAATCTTTTAGATATTCTTTCAAAATACAGTAAGAATATAAGGTGGACTATTGGTAAATGTCAAAATATTTAAAAATAAAATCTGTAACTGAAAATTCTGTAAGAACAATACGATTATAAATTATTAAAATTTAAATAATTTTTTTAAGTAATTGATATTAATTTTATTTATAATCAATCAAGTAGAGAAGGGAAAAAAACTGAAACTGGAGGTAAAATAGTTGTGTAATCAAAGAATGATTGTCATTCTCAATTAAATTGATTTCTATGAATATATTAAATTGGTTACATTAAAATTGCTATTTTAAAATCATCGAATAATTGTGTTTGTTTGTTTTGTTTTATGAAAAAGAAAAGAAAATATTTGTAAATAAACAACAATGGGTGAGAGCCAATTGTTTACCAAGTGACGTTATTCCTATTAGCCTCAGTACTGAGACCTCGTTGTTTTACTGGTGACTGCTCCTGGCTGATGGTCGGCAAAGAGCGTGAAACAGCTTTTCAGGATGTCACTTGGTAAACAATTGAATTTTTTATGCTTTCAAAAACTTCATTGAGGCCGGCGGACTGCTGACACGTGAATTTTCTCACTACTATTTCATTAGTGAGTTTTTTATTGTTTATTCTTGCTTTTGAGGCACCACTGCGCATCCGATGAATATTTGTAGAAAATTTGTTAATCTAGGAAATTTGATTGCTATTCATTTTTAATAATGAGTTGTATGTAAATTACTTTCTTTATGAATTAATTGTTGTTATACATTTTTGCAAAATAATGATTCGTGTCATATAGTCTGTATGATTTGTATTATGCTAATGAGTTGTAGTAAGATTTCGAGAAATTGTTAATTTAATTCAAAATTTTGTATTTATAACGATCGACGGAAATGTAGAAGAGAAAGAATTTTCTTTCCTCAAAAATTACACCTGATGATGTTTCTCGCTCAGAGGATTGAAATATCGGGAAGATTAAAGTTGATGTTGTTAATTATGTTATAGAGTTGCTTTATATTATAAGTATATTTAGAAAGTTATGAAGAATATTATACAGTAGTACATAACAAATGCATATTTGAAAATATATACGCATTTAATAACAGTAATAGTTTCGACAGTTCTTCATGAGATTTTTATTAGTATTCGTAGTCAAATCACATCTATATATTAGGGAGTCTGACACTGCAGATAGATCTAGGCATTCTGTAAATGTGAAAGGCTAAAATTTAAATAGTAAAAATGATTAAATCCAGTTATTCTAATTAATAAATGTTTGGACAAAATATCAATGGAAGACAAGATCCTCAAAGAACAGTCTTAATTAAATCCCAATATTTTTATGTTATTTTATAATTTAAAATTGATTTATAATAATATTCCGTGAGTTTAGTCTTAATGATTTCCTAAAAACTGTTGGTAAAGCGAAAATTCCTACAATTAAGCTTAAAGTGCTTTTAGTGTTTATTAAAATGACCTATAAATCTCATTCCATTTAAAGTATAACTGGTTCCCGAAGTCCAAAATTTCACCTCAACAAAGTTCACCTTGGGTAACACTGAATATTTCCAAAATAAATACATTTAAAATCAAGAAGTTTCTTAAAGGACTTCGAGAACTTTCATAAGTTTTAAGGAAGAGACAGTTGTTTGTTCGTATACATATCAAGTTTCAGGGCAATCCGATCACTGGTTCAAAAATTGATTATCTTCTGCTTTTTATCAACTACTGTATTTTAAATGAAAATTGTAATTCCCACATCTCTTATATAGTTTTCCTGATCTGTCTATATCTAATGCACTTCCGTAACACACTTTCTTTGTGTTAGAAAAATAATTTTAATTTCCTGTGAAAATAGAAATAATTTTTGCAATGAAACGTTCGCGACGGGAATCGAACCTGCAACCTTTTGATCCGAAGTCAGACGTCTCATCCATTAGGCCACGGGGACTACATTCAAATTATTGTTTCATATCACTCCCTCTGTGAGAGTGTGACGCAATGAGAGAAGAGCCAGAGAAAAAAAAAGCTCATTAATTTTACCCAACTAGATTAAAATTAAAATTTCAATGTTCATTTTTTAACCTACTATAAGCGCAGGGCAGACGAGCATTAGATGCAAAAGCTCACCCTCAGCGACGAACTGAAGAGTCGTTAGAGACATTTCTCGACATGAATCAAGAAATTAATAATAATATTTAAACACAGAAAAAACTTCTACTTAAAACACTTTATCTCAACTAAAAGCTGTCACACTATTCTCCCGTCATTGTTGACGAGGTGTATACGCTAGTTTTATAATGAATAAATAAGTACATTATGACAATTTCTTGGAAAATCATAAACATTACATATCATCTGATTGTAAATATGAGTGTAACTTATGTAGATGCTTGTTCGCATTAAAAAAAGCTGATTTATTTTTTTAAGTATAGAATAAAAAGTAATATGAAACTTGATAAATAAATTATCGAGAACAATGAGAATCGTTCCATTTATTACTGGTTTTCGTAGATCCTCAAAGATTTCATGAATTCCTGCACAATCCGAGAAGATGGCGTCTATAGTTTAAGAGACAATGATCGAACTAATCATTGAAAGGAAGAGCTCGTTTAAGCGAAAAGTGGCTCGCAAACCGAAAAGCAAGTATTTTATATATCTAGTAAAGCGATTTTTCATACTTAATCTGAAACCAAATAATGCAGTATAATAATAAAAAAAAAAAGGTTTCATAGTGTATACGAAATCATAGCGACCCCGTAGATGTTTCGTTCTCGACCATTCCCTGTGAGATAGGAGGTGACCGCAGATCAGAACTCGTATTTTTTCCTCCTGTAAGTCTTAAGGATGACTCATGTCTGTCCAACTTATAGTTTGGTAGTAGTGAAACTGACAGACAGACAGACAAACAGGATGAAAGAACTTAAGAAATCCCTCCCAGTTTACACTTTCGTGTTTGGGGGTCATTAAAAATGATTAGAAAACTCCATTCATTATTTTGTGTTATTGGCTTACTTTTAGAACAGATTATTACTATTTTAATATAGAAACTAAATTATTTGAGAAATACACAAATAAATCCATAATATATACACACTTGTCGCAATCAGCTTCGTTCTAATAAAAAAAAAACCAACAACTTCGTGTATCTAAGTTAATGTCTGAAATGATTGGAATAAAAATAAAAATAACGTGCGTTTGACCCATATCGGATAATTTAACTACATAATTTCTCATGTTGTGTAAATCTATTTCTTATTCATTAAATCACTTCATGCAAAGTGTTTGAGACCACGACAGGTACAAATTCATTTTTAAAAATGACCATTCAAAGCAAATGAAATAATAATTTAAAGTTCTATAAACTGTCTCAAAATATCTATCACAAACTTTTCAAAATTTTTCTGTTACCTCATTGTTACATCATGATCTCCTAGATTTGTCACCATTTTTACATTCATTGCATAACTAAAAAAGAAAACGTAGGCTTATTTGGCAACAGAAACTAAACATCATTGGCGTTAGTCTTCTGTAAGGGCTCCTGCACATTATTGAAATGATTGAAAAACACTAATTAAATGAAATAAAAAAATCAAATTTTGAAAAAGTGACTACTATTATTCGACTCTCATTGGTAATGTTGTACTTAAATTAAAAGTTATATTTAAAACGTTATTTTACGATTCAATGCAAATGGAAGCCCTAGACAGCTGTTTCGAATTCTTTAACTCCTCATCAAAATTTGATGATAGAAAACATCAATGGTAATTTCAGTTATGAAAAAAACAATGTTTTCTCAAGTCAAATAAGTAATAAAACAGAATACACAAGCAATGTCCCAATAATTACTCGTCCCTACATCACGCTAGCCATAAAAGGCATTTGAGGGCAAAAGGAAAAATATAAGAAAAAGGAAATAGGACCTGAAGAATCATGAAAGCAAAAATCTAAAGACTTTTATTGTCTTTTTACTTTTTCTTGCTTCTTGTATATTATTTATTACATTTTCATATCATTATCCTAGCTCTGATTCACTAGAAACTCTATTTTTTTATTATTATTATTCTTTGAGAAAGGACAATAGTTGAGACCTGTGCTAACCTTATAGACAAGGCTATCTACTGTATAAGTTCATATGATCTATTTATATTTTATCGACTCATTATCTGGAATTAAATCATCATTAATAATATAGAATTTCCAACGTCATTTTCTTGTTCATTTTTGACAGCGAAAAGTCAAGTCGTGTGACTCAGACCGTGTCAGAAGAATTAAAACATTCATCCACTTATTCTATTTTTCTTAAAAAAAAAAAGAAAATTAAAAGAAATTAATGGAATTCGTATTCTGAAGTCTCAGTTTCTACAAGCATGCTTCCTTCCAATTAATTGTAATAGTTCTATATATAACTAATAATGTAGTTAATAATGAATAATATGTCTGATTAATCCCTTAAGCAAGGCCAACAATTCAGAATGACAGATATATTTAAAACACGAATGTATCTAGGCCATTTTTTAAAATTATATATGTATATTATATATAAATATATGTATATAAAATTAGTATCTAAATTTTAAACAACAATAAATTTAATATTAACAATAATACGTTAAAAAAAAACAAGCAAAAAAAATTTTTTTTTAAATAATTATTAATAATGCAGAAATTTACTTAATGTATTTTGTGTAGTGTTAATATTAATATAAAACCATATTTTAGAATTTTAGAAATGTAAAATTAAGGAAGCTGGTGAAAAAAAAATAATTTTAAAATCACTTCAAAAATTTTATATAATCAAGTATTCAATTCGTTATTCCAAGAAGAGTTTAGAGTTTTATTACTGCTATATTATTTCAACATCAATTTAAACATTGTATTCTTATTAAATATATTTGACAAGTACATTTAGGTGCTCTTAATATTAAGTTTTATTAATATAAATGCTCAAGCTACGAATAAATGAAAGACGATTTATAACTGGAAAATCCCAGTGATTTTATCACTTCTTCTTGATTTTTTTTTTGATCATTATTTTCGTTAAGAGAAGCCAATTTCTCTCTCTCTCTCTTTCTTTCTTTCATTCTTTTCTCTTTTTCTTTTAAGATTATTAAAAAAAAAAAAAAAAAAATCTGAACAACCGGATGAATCACTCGGACAAACGCTTGCGGATCAGTGCGCATGCGCCTAGGTCGGCCGGATCCACCAATGGCATGAGCCACCCCCACTGCATCGGGGCGCTGCTGTCCTCGTTTCCCTTCCCCCTCCCCCCTATCATTGGTTGGGCGCCGAATATAAGGGCGACCCGGTGAATTGGCCTCCAACTCGTACTACCTGGCATGGCAAGGACTATGTTGCTGCCTACAGTTGCCTCTGTGTTAGCCCTGTTCCTCGCAGGTAAGATACAATTAGTCACCTTTTGCACGATCGCACGAAGAATGTCAGAGTCTTACTAAAAGAAATTGCGCTAACATTCGGATAGTCCCGTCAGAAGATGTATTTCGGATAAAGTCAATATTGCAAAGATTTCAGTTAAAAATAGCATAGAAGAATTACTTTATTATATCTGGATTAATTATAGGATTTTTTAAAAGTTAGAAAAGAAAAAATGAACAGAAAAGGAATAGTATAGTCTATAGAATACTTTACAATTAATAGTTTTGTAATCGAAATCTCTATTATCTTATTCTCCCATATCTTATGGATGAAACCATTATGAAATTAAAAAGTAGTTTACACATAGATTAGCTCAAAGAAAAAAATTCTCTTTTTTTTTTCTTTTTTTTTATTAAATATTTCATTTATAATTTCGTTTGAAATTCGTTCATAAAATTGAAAGTAAGGATTTTTTTCTAAATTTCTAATCTTAACTAACATTATTTTAAGATTCTAAATACATTTATTTTCAATTAATGGAATTTAACGTGTTTAATAACGAAATAACTCAAAATATTTCATGTTTTGCACAATCTGAACATCATGTCATCTCTTGTAAATTCAAGGATCGTAAAAATCTTTTTAATTTAAAGTTTTTTTAAAAAAATTTTTATGAATTTATGTTGACAAAGAAGTGTAAGAAATAATTCTTGAAATATCCACATTGGACATTTCCGTTAATTTATATATCTACTTATTTTGATCTGCTTCATTTTCAAGTTCTTTAACCTCACCTTTTGATTTAGTTAATAATGACAATAGTAATAGCGCTTTAGAATCCCGTAAATGATAGATTCGAAGAGAATAATGGAAAGGATGATTCATAACTTCTCTTTTCTTCATGAATTCTCCATTCATCATATGAGTGTTTATAAAAAGAAACATCCCATTCCTTTTCAAGATGTTGAGGCGTATCCTTCTTACAACCAATCTCTTCCGGTTTTAAGATTGTGATAAGTCTTTTATTGCAGTAGGTCGCTCTTTCAATAACTTCCTTAATAATAGACTTTTCTTTTTAATCTTTGTTTTTCTGGTCTCTAGAATCTGGTGAAAAGGATTTGTGATGCTGAAAGTTGTATTCTATGAATTGATTATAAAAACACATTTCTGTTTGATTTATTTTTGTAACGTAACAACAGACAACAGATTAGAAATTTCAATGTATAAACATCGACTCGAACCTGCATGGTTTTATTTTGTTAAAATGAATTAATTTAGGTTGAGTATATTCTTTGAAAAGATGAGATAATTTTTCCATAGTAACAATGTAATATTCAAGGATATAGCATCAAAATATAAACTACTTGCTACAAAGAAATCATAATTGTAATTTTTTAGCTCAGTCACAAATTATTAATTAAATAAATTAAAAAAAAAACATTCGGAATTAATCATTATTATAAAAAGAAAGCTAAAGCTAATATTAATTAACAAAACTAACTATAATACAGTTTAAAAAAAAAGCTAGATAAAAAAACTTTAATGTTATAATTAAAACTTTTAATATTATATTTAAACTTTTATGTTACAAGAGTATACAGGATGTATATAATATATATATAAAGCTCAAATTCAGTTTAAAAATGTAAGATAATGCTTAAAGTCTAGTTTTGTTTTTTCTTTTCATACATCTAAATTTTTATCCAGGGATTGGATTTTACGAGACTCTTAGATGTTTAAAAATGTTATACTTTAAGCATTAAAATTCCAGCGTCCATGGATAATAAGTAGTTTGTTTTGAGCTTCATGAATAACAGAAAGGATAATAATTAATTTGCTTTGCTTCCTCGTTAATAAAAAAATAATATATTATTTTATTTTATTAAATTAATAAAAATCCATCTTTTATTGAAATGGTTTTAATTTATTTAGTAGTACGAATATAAAAAAAAATGAACTTTTATTTATTTATTTATTTATTTATTAAAATAAAAAGAAAATGCATAAAGAATGTAGGTAAATTATATGATTCTGTAATTTGTTTACCTTACCGCACAATTGTTTTACAGTCGGGTAATCCTTAGGTCAGTTCTTATAAATCCACGTATTTTTTATTGTAATTCTCTTCTGTTAAAGTCACGTATTAAAATGTATGTCTGCTCAAGCAAGTGAGGTCAGGGCACAGTCCCGTAATCGTGTGTATGTGTGTGCACAGGGCGAAAACATCATTTGTAGGTTGGCCTGCCTTCCTGTTGTTCTTACATAATGATTCGTGAGACGAACGTTTTTCTTTTGTGTCGAAATCCGACGACATTAATTTTGGGTCGATTTGAATAATTGCTCAACCGATTAGGAAACGACACGATTTCTTTTGCTTTAAGAATGACATCAATTCGACAACAGAGGCTAAAAAATAAGAAACGAAAAAAAAACCCAACGTTTCCAATCCAAGGACACACTGCTTCTTTATGTATCCAAAAAAAAATAGATGATTTTTTTTTTTTTTTAACTTTTTATTTTATGTACAATTTGAAGCCCTTAAGTTTACACGCTTTCACAAGTTAAGGTGATATATTCTACGGGGAATATTACTTTTCTTAGCAATACATTGCAGAATGATTGTATATATATAAATATAAAAAAAGAAAACTGTCCCTATTATATAAAAAAAAGGCTCTTAATTAAAACCCAGGGGCCTTTACAATTAGTCGATATATTTGAAGTGATCTTGCCATCTATCAAATTTCATCAAAATCATGTGCAATGGGAGTGGAATTGCTTCACGAGTACGATCAGATACAGATAGAAATATACAAATATAACAGGTATATCCTTTGCGAATTACTCCTAAAAATCATTACGCATTTTTGTATTAATGTAAGTCCATTTGTGGATTTAAGATAATAATTTATTTCATTGATTCTGTTCTCTAATTCATCTTTTGCAATAAAATGCTTTTAAAGTGTAGTAATAATCATAAAAATAAACAATTAAGGTTTTCTGGTATAGTTGCTATCAGACTGACATCTTAGGAGCATTTTGTTTTTCCTGCTACGTCTTTCCTTGAATGGACGGTATTTTCCATTAATCTGTTACTAATTTTAATTGGGAGACCCGGATATAGCAGTGGAGCAGTTCTTCGCATTCTTAATATAGGTCAACAGGACTTGAACTGCTCTTGACCCCAGTGACCTCAATCGATGTGACCGGTTTCTTTATTTGACCCCCGCCCATTTGGGGTCATCTACCTGAACGGAAAATTTCACTAAATTTCAACAAATTAAAAAAAATTCCCAGTATTTCAATAAAAAAACAACAACACTGAAATTTAATCTTCGACAAAAATCTTCGATAAGTCTTCATGGAAATACAGCAATTTCTAAGCATAATTTGATTCCCTCTTGAATAAATTCTTATTTCGTTTGCTTCAATGATATTAGCATTCGATTTCCGCATTTCTCAGTGATCGGTGATAACTAAAAAAAAAAAGCGAGAGACTGTAATTAAATGTCAGTATTTTTCTACAACTGAGACATGGCGTCACGGCTCAAACGCTAATGTAGCCATTGGACAATTCAAAGACGCTTTTATATTACGGCGCTCAGATTCTATTAAATCAGTTTGTCTGCTTCGCCCTTCCTAATCGTCTTCTTATTTTGTGTGCCGATGGAAGAGCGTTGAACTTAACTATTTCATGTCGATGATGTTGATAGTAAATGTTTTGTGTGCATTGATTTCCTGGTTTATATCTAGTCAATTAAAAACGATCAATTGAGAGCAGTCATTGTCGCTACTCAGCTGCTTCAAGGTCAAGGTTAGGCAAGCCACGAGTAAAGCCACTGAGCGGTCGTTGCACTCGGCTTGATTTTTGTCTTCTTCCTTGGTTGTTCAACTCTCGAATGGAATCACCATCTTAAGTAAATATCAACACTAGTAAGGAATGAAAAGAATTGACAAACTTAAAAGCAAACACAAAAGACTGAACGCAAAGAATACGATAGATGTCAGCACCTAATCATAATTTACGTAAAATGGCAAAAACTCAGAATAAAAGTAATTAAAGTAATTAATTCAATTATCCATAAAAGCTACTTACCTCCTTTGTTTGTTTTTTGTTAATTTTAGGAGATTAAAAATTAGGTATTTTTGCATTTTTTTTATTAGATAACTTTTGTGTACAATTTATTTTACGACTTTGGCTGAAGAATTAGACGAAATAATTTTATAAAGTAAATCAATGTATGGTATTTAAGAATAATCAACGAAGATAAGAGGGAATTTGGGTGACCCTTTAATCTCCGAACCTAACATAATTGTAAATAATAAAAAATAATAATCATGCAATAATATACTCACTATTTTTGCATTAATAATCCCTTTCTCCCCCCCCTCCCCCCAGTTTAACATATTCAGACTACGGTGCTGCCTTAAAGAAATTACTGATAGAAACAATATTAATTTTATTCACATAAAGAAAAATAAAGTAGTTGTTCTTTCTTGAAGTTCAGCAGTCGAAAGAATAAGTTAACTTAGAAATACTCAAAATATTGATTTAGTTAATATAACAGAAGGAAAGCTTCTGATTTTTGAAAATATAGGATATGAAGTTTGTCTTTTATCTTTAAAATAATTCTTATCTCTAATCTTTAAATATTTTGTTTTTAACAAGGTAATGGTTTTCTTGTTCTAACTTATATCTTCAAAGAAAATCTCAAACGATTTTTCTTAACCAAATCAACAATTTTTTTACATAATACTGTACTCTACTTTATTATATATTTGATCTTTTTTCAATATGCAACGAAATACAGTATTTCAATCGTCGTTATTGTGTTCTGATTACAATAGCACTGCACTAGTATGTTGACGCCATGTTTATTTATTGTATTTCCTATGTAGATTGCTGATAACGACATCTGGCGATAGTTAAGCGCAATGTGGAGGCGTTTAACTACTGGTTTGCCTTCATGAACACATATCCATTTCTCTTTCTGTTCATATTTAAAAGACTCCACCCAGCTAACGAATGTAGGTCACTCAAGCTGACATGCTCTCGTTCTCACTAATAACCGATATCTATCTGTCTGATTTTTTTTTCTTCTCCTTTTTCAAATAAGGCTTAAGAATTCTTGATAAACTTATTCATTTTTACTGATATGGAGATTTTGGCATCTGTTTAATTTACATCAGAACTAGCTACAGAAATAGACAATAAAGCTAAAAGGCACATAGATCAAGTTTTAAAAGTATTTAAGAAAGACATCTTATTCAACATCTAAAGGAGTTTGGAAAGATGAATGATGCTTGCAACGACTGCAGACAATGTGTTATATCGATTTGTTTTTACTTTTGACTTGTAATCTACTTTTTTCAATGATGGAAAACTAGTTTTGTTTCTCCCTTATTATGAGTATTACTTAGTACTGAATGACTGCCACAATACGACGAAATAAGCCTACTATGAAATACAGAATAATTCCAATAAAAAAACCGAACTCCTTATAAAACCCTAGAAGAAAGATCAAATTGAGTGAAAAATCACAAAAGAAACCTTGAGTCATGCTGAAAATCTGGACAGCTGTTTCGAGCTTGTTAGATTCTTGAGTCAGGGTTACTCAGCCTGCAAGGACTCAAAATCAGCCATAGATTATCATAAAAAAGGCAGGTGAATCTCTTAAATGGAATAAGAGGTAGAGATAGATCATGGACGTACCACATCCATTTACGACATTAATGTCATCTATCCAGATCATATTTCAGAAATTGTAACTAAATCAGAAGCATTTATACAGGCATGTAAACTATCGCATTTTTTAAAACTTTGATAACAAATTAAAAATACAAACAAACAAAATCGCGAATTTGAAATGATTCGATATTATGATGATTACTTGAATATCAAAATAACACGATAAGAATGCAGAAATTACAATAAGAATAATCATAATTATTTACAAAAATTCTATAAATCATTTTCTGTTTTGTGATACAAAGTATTTCATACTAGCCTATAGAATACTGTAAATTTCAATTATTTTGAATATCCAGTAACAAAGAATTAAACATTCAGAAATTAATTACAAAAAGAAACTTATGTCCCATTTCGAGCTCCTTAAAAATCTTGGCAATGCTGAAGATCTGCGGTGTTATTAATTATAAAACAGAAAGAACTAAACCTGATTTAAATATTTTAGAATTTCTTATTACCTTTCGGAAAGGAAGTTTCAGGAATTCTTAAACGTTGTGTAATTAAACAAGATTATCCCAATTCGAAGCTTATTATAAAAGAGTTGACCAAAAAGTTCGTTCGTTTTTGTTCGTTTTTTCGTTCGTAAGTTGGCTCTAGTAGCGCTTAGGTGTCTTTAACGTCATTCGACGCCATTTTGTTAGATTGTATTGTGACAGCTGTCATATCAGCTTGCAATTAAAACAAAAACTGATCAAAATTAGTGAATTTTGTGTCGCCAACTTCTTATTGAAGATAGTATGGAAGAAAATAAGCACGCAAGAGAAAATAAGCACGCTCTTTTATGACCAGGCAAAAACTGTTATAGCTTGGCAGGGAAGTTCTGATTCATCCACCGAATTCACCAGACATTGAACCTTCGGATTTCCATTTATTTCGGTCTTTACAAAGTTCTCTTAATGGAAAAAAATTCAATTCCATAGGCACCTGGAACGTTTTTTTTTTGTTCAATAAGATAAAAAGTTATGAAAACATGGAATTATAAAGTTGCCTGAAAGATGGCAGAAGGTAGTGGAACAAACCGTTAAAGAGGTTGTTCAACAAAATTATTGGTAAAAATAAAAAAGGTGACTTTTTACTTTTACTTAAATACCGAATGAACTTTTTGGCCAACCCAATAATTTATTACATTTAAATGTATCAAGTGCACTTTTATGAATGACAACTTATCCTTCATTTTTTTTTTTCCTTAACTTAATAATTTTTTGTTTAACACCAATCAAAGAACAATTTTAGAATAATTAAGTTTATGCGGTAGAAGGATTGTGATATTTTTGAAAAGCAAAAAATTATACATAAGATTGTCTTAAAGGTGTTATGTATTAACAAATATATAACATATATATATATATCTTTATTACTTTTTTTCCTACATTCCCTTGGATCTACTATTTTATAATTTGAATGTTCTTTAAAAGTTGAAACATTCTAAATTCTAATGGGTGAAAAGAAATATAATTTGATTCAAAATAAAGATAAAAAAGTCACTATTTGTTGGCTTCGTTTCAATTGGATTTTCTCAGCTTAGAAAAATTTCCTCGAGAACTTTAAATGGAAACAAATTGAGGCAAAAAAATTAGGAAAATTAAACCAGATCTCAAAATTAGGTAAGAAGATTGACCTTGTTCTGTTTGGATATAATGAGGCCTTCAATTAGAGTATCTTTTTTTTAACTGAATATAAATTCCACTCGTTCTACTAGGTTTTTGATTCAAATGGGAATTTTAAAGTCAGGAATTAATGTATGTAACCCAGGATATCTGTTGGTATTAGGTCAACTTTATTTTAATGAAGCAAAGTTGTATTTTGATGGCGTTTAATGATACTTATATGTTTTGTATAGGTCCATTTTTTTTGCTTTCTTAATATCCTTCTTGATGTTATTATTAGCCTAATTTAAAAGAGATCAAAACGGAAATAATAGGATGGTATTCTATTAAAACACAGTTAATTCTAAGGAAAATATATTTGGAAGCTTCCTTGAGGGCCGGGGTTCTCAACCGGGGTCTACAGGCAAAATGGAACCAGATATAAAGAAACTCGCTGATCAGCATCAACCACGGGGATCTCATTGAATCACACTTATTTTAAAATGGTTTACTATGAATTATTTACCAGTGTGCATAAATGCTCCATAACTGTAGAATAATTTATTTGCATTAAATTAGTTTTCATTCAAAATAAAGCATTACCATTCACTATTTCGTTCATTATTAATATAATCCCTTTATTTTTTATTAGTGAAAAATAGAATAAGCTTTTCTTATATCGAATAGCTATGAGGGGATCCATCAAAAAAAAAAAAGAAGGGAAAAGGGGTCCATGGGTAAAAAAAAAGGTTGAGAAACTCTGCTTTAGGGAGTTGCAGAGATAAGGGGAAAAAAATGAAAGAACCCAGCTTCCAAAGACCAGAAACGTGCTGACAACAGAAGTTGAAGAAGCTGAATAGGGTTTTAAGGACTTCAGTCCTGGAAGTAGAATATACCCAAAAACACAAAAGGAACATTGCATTCTTATTATAAATTAGGCAATGTAGCTTACTTTAAATTCAACTGAACTAAAAGAAAGGCGAAAAATTCAATGCTGAAGTCATTAGTAAAATACGAAATGAAAGCAGCTTTAACAAGGTAGTGACAGTTTTTGTTGGCTTCTGAGCATAACATTATCTTACTGAATAGGCTCATTTCGAAATTGAAGTTCAGTTGCACTAACTGAATTATAAAAGAATCTTTACCATAGTTTATTATTTCTTCAAAGACAGCTGCATAACAGACCCATAGGTACACACAAAAATAGTATACGAAGTAAAATAGGCTTAAAAATTAAAGATGAATAGTTATTTCCATAATATTTGTTGAAATTTATAAATAAATAAGTCAAGCAAGTAACATTCAGTGAAATCAATAGTAAATTACCATGAAGTTTTAAACTAAATAAATCAACGATGTTGATTTTATTGTAATTTCACGAGATGATGTTCCATTGTTTCTGATTTTTTCGTAACAACAGTGATTTCAAGTGTAATTATTCTATAAAATATACAGCTATTTAAGTTTCATTTACAATTAAGCTTGTCTCGCTTCCATTTTTTTAAAGCAGAAAATTATTCTTCCAATCTAGTGTTTGTCTGATGCTTATTTCTTTGAAACGTTAGTCATTATTAAATAAACTTTATAGTATCATCATGTCGATGGTTGTAAGGAGAATATTGCAAATTCTTTTGTTAAGAGCTTCACTCCACTGTCAGTTATTTGTAAGGAGAATATTGCAAATTCTTTTGTTAAGAGCTTCACTCCACTGTCAGTTATTAGTATATCAGTATTATTACTATTATTATTAAACTAGACGAAGAAACAAGACTGGAGTACACGTTATTAGATCTCTAGCAGGAATTCCTCATAGTCTTTTTTCTGTTTTCCTGTCTCAATCTTTCTTTTTTTCTTGTTACACTTAACTGGTCTGAGACCACCTTCCGATGTCCTTGGAGACTTGGATGGACGGGTACTGAAAGGTCAACCTGAATTTCGATTAATAGTCGATGAAATCAACTAGTTCGGCATTACAAAAAGACAATTAAAAAAAAGCAGAGGATTGAAGTATTTTAATTCAGGTTTTTAACTGAAATTTTTCTAAAACATAATGTTCTTAGGATTGAATGATATTTCGCAATGAATTCCAGCTTTTTCTGATGAAAGTGACCTATAAATTATATGAAACAAGAAAGCCAATAACTGGTCAGAAAAGCTAAAAATGCAACATCATGGACTGTATTTTATACATTATTGAATTTTTCAACTTTGCCTTGTCGTCTTCAAGAATTGAAGTATCTTCTTCTACACTAATTTTAATAATTTTTGCTTTCGAAATATGCTTTGTATTGAAACAGCTGTTGATTTTACCACCCAAAAGTGGTCGTGCCAAGACAACCTGTGATCAGGTGGCTAAGACGGCCCCTCCCACTCCTTCAATTACCTAATTACTGTGGCCTTGATTTTCGTATTCAGGTAAGCTGTGGTACAGCGAAATAGGATCAAATTGCTCTTTCGAAGTGGGTCAAAATAGAACAGGATTCGAACCGTGTGTTGGGATGAATGATATGTGGTACTTATTCCAATCCTTATTTTCTTCACTTAACCTATTTTTTTCTACAAACACAGGCTTTTGTATACGTCTCTACTAATTCCTTTCTTCACCATTGACCATCCGAATCGGACTGAATAGTTAAACTATATGCGTTGGTGACAGTTAACTCGTTTTTATAGTGTTTGCTTCAATTCGAAAAGGTACTTGTCCGTTTCACATCCATTCATTTCTTTTTTTTTATCCAATTTACAACAAGCTTTTTCATTAAATAAACTATTGTTACCAGACACATTAATCGTATCTTTAAAGATACGAGGTCTACATAGAGGTACTTATGAATTATTATATGTAAATATACATATTGCTATGCTGCAAATAAATCGACTAAACTTATTATTTACTTTGTTGAGAATTGAATCATATTTGAGACTCTGTACGTCATAAAATAGTCACTGCCAAGCAAAAATGGACTCATTCCAAAACAGATAAATTTCCTTTTCAGATGAAATATCTGCTTTCAAAATAGAAGTTCTCATTAAACAACTAAAAATTCATTCTGTAACAAAAGTATTTCGAAGTATTTTACAAAACAAATTACTACTTAACAGATTTTTGATATTTTTTTATTTCCACTCTATGGGAATTTCTATTTCAACTCCTATAGGACGAAATGACTGATAGATTCTATCTTAGAATCTAATGTTAACAATCATTTTCAGAATCTAATGTTAACAATCATTTTCAATAAAGATGTTACTACCAATTAGTATTTTTCTACATTCACAAATGAATCTTTAAATAACAAAAAAAAGACATGAATCAATAATATACTGATTTAAAAATTATGTTAAAAAGAATTTAATGTTTTAAATCTAGGCCCTTTTCCGCAATTAACAATATTCGGTATAAATTGTTGTTTTTTAATTCACTAATTCATTGTTTGGATGGTCGTGCTTTAATTGTAAATACATCGTAATTATTTAATTAAACATAAAAATTCATTATTTAATCCGTTGAATTTTAAAATTATCATGAAAAGGACTGTTTGTTTTTTTTTAACTTCTAATTAATTAATTTTTTTTTCCTTTAATAAAAAAAAGCTCAGAGTATTTTGTTTTATTAAAATAGACTTGTATTAAATACAAGTTAAAATGAGATTTTAACTGATCTGGATCCATGGGCCTATTAACGTTCTTATTACTTTTTATTAGTTCGAATTCCAGTCCACAAATATAGTTTTCTTTTATCACAAGCTTTTTATCCATGGTTCAGTTCCTATAAACACTAATTTAGGCAGTGAATAATGTAAACCTAGTATCATTAAACTTACTGTAAACTTGCGTCATAGAGGAAATATTTGTTAATTATTTTAATACGAATGCTTTCATGGAAACTCAGAATTTTTGATCCTAAGCTCTTCTATATAGGTCCAATAATACAATAGAAACCCATATGGAGTAGCATTCATCTCTCAATAAAATTTCATCTTCCTAAGATAAGTAACTTTTGAGTTACTATATTAGGTACTTTATTTTAGGTTCAGGATTCTTATTTATGGATTCAGTAAACCAACATTAGAGTGGTCTTTAAATTAAAAATCTAAAACTACTATTCAAGTTTCAATTTTTGATGATACAGTTCTTGAATTATCTTCTTTACGACGCTTGAACGGCAAGTGAGAAGTTGCTGATTGTTCAATATAGATTGGACTTGAAAGGAAGTGGGTAATGGACATTTTAAGAGTGAAGAAGTTAAAGGAATATACCAATAATATTTCTAGTTAAGTTTTTTGTTTTTGTTCTTTTAATGTTTCTTTTAATAATGAATTTAAATACGTTCTGCGTTATTTTTTTTTTTTTACTTATTCTAACACTATTTTCTTCTAATCCTTTACTCTTATTAACGCATACTAGAAGGCTTAAGCAAAGCCAAAACTATAATGTTCCTTGATATCTTTTACTACTATGTATTCTTGGATTGAATATTAATATAAACTGCTATATTTTTTTTTCTTTCTTAAGAAACCGCGATTGCCTCGATGTCCAGAAAGATCAGAGTCATAAAAAAAATAAAAAAATAAAGCAAACATATGACGCTTCAAAATATGTTTCTTCAGAAAGTTCGGATATTTCTAACTGTATATCTTTAGGCGAATTACTTACAAAGAATAGACAAAATGAAGCAATCAGCGATGAATGATCTTTTTTCTATATTAAAATCACAACTGAAATGTAGAAGCGTGTTAATATTTGCTGAAGTTAAATTTTTAATTATATTATTAGGATTAGGGAAAAATCAAGAGTTTCTACCCATAATTCTTGCGTAATCGAATGACCTCAATTAATATTCAGGTGTTTCCTCTTGATAATTAGGTGAAACCATGACTAATTCATTAGTAATCACTCAAGCGATTTGCTAACGTGGGTGTTTCAAGCTAAATAAACTGTTAGTCTTTTGTTTCTTTGCTTTGTTTATGACACGATCTAATAAAGAGAAGACTCAGAAGATATGAGTCAATTCTAAAGTTGCCAAGAAAGCTTCTGGATGAGATATTATTATTAATTTAAAATAAGATCAACAAATATCTAAAATTGTTCTTTTAAACGTTCTTCACGTTGTAGAATAGATTTACGATTTTTTTTAAAGCAAATATATCTCTTTCCCGCCCTTGACTTCGTGAAGAAATCCCAAGGGCCTTCCTTTGAAGCTTTGTAGCATCATTCCTCACAAATATACATTATATGTAAGCCTATACAGCTGGATGAGCTACAGCCTATACAGCCGATACAGCCGATACAGCCTATGAGCTGGAGAAGTTATTTCAGGATTTTAGTCTATTTCTCCTTCAAAGAGGCCCTAGGGTATACTCAGCCGCCTATCAATTGGTTATTGGACTTCTTTCTCAGGAGTTGTCACGTAAAGGCGTTTGATTCTATTTTGTTCTTTATGGACTGGCGATTGAAGTGAACTCTTATCTCCTCTCGTGATAAGGATGTATGTGTGTAATACCTTAAAAAACTTTAATACGAAATTTTCTTTAGATATAGTGAGATCTATAAGAAAGCTGTACAATAAACGTTCCGCCTACACGGATTGTTATCTGTTTCACTCGTCCATTCCTCTTCCGGTCGTGGAATAATTGCAGCAATTTCACTTGCCACGTGACATTATTCCATCAAGAATAATATTAGGTTTTCATACGCTTATTCTTCTCTAACTATTTCCGCTAAGTCTCGTCAGCAACTCAGCTTCAATCCACTTGACAACGCGGAAGCTGTGATCCGTTGAGCGTCGCTCGAGGCCAGATGAGGGAGTGAGAATAGGGCAACCCCTCTGCTGCAGCAGAAGCCAGAGCAGAGCCTGGTACAGGCTGACACCCTGTCCTTGGAGATCGCGGCGCCCTGATAATACCTTCATAAATTAAAAAAAAAAACACTGATTGTATCGGCAGGGAATGGCTAAAAAAGCCGGTCTCGTGACGTGATGTGATCTCAATCTCACAACTAAGGGATGCCATTAAAAAGCTTTTAATATTTAGTTGCTAAGTTTTTTTTTTTTTATTTTTTTATGTTTTTTTTTATAGAAATAAAATAAAAAGCCGATCTTCTAAAATAAAAAAAATTAGATAAAATAAGCTGATATTTTAATTCCGGACTTCTACAAAAATACCTAAAACTGACCAGCATAAAGAATTTAGATTTGTAATATAATTACTTTTTTTATAACTTTATAACACTACCGAAAACAAATTTAAGTTTAAAAATAAAGACGTATTTTTATTATTTTTCTTTTTATTTATTTATTTGCCGATTTATTTATTTCATAAAATTTCAGGACAACTGCATTCTAAAGTTATATTAAAAAAAAAACAAATTTCCCAAAAAAAATCAAGATTGCAATATTTTTACCTGCTTTTATTAACTCCCACTGTCTGGTTTCCTGGTCAAATCTTGTAATCAATTTTTAAGCCACTTTCTTTCGGTCAATCATCTAGAAATTTTGCACACTTTCTTATGCCTGATGACAATACAATATATAATAATTAATAATACTGATATATTAATAAATTCTGCCTTTAATAAATTCCGCCAAGGCAACACGTCCTTCCGTGCGCCGTTAGTACCGAGACCAGCCGCTAGGCGGGGCATACATAACTACTTCTGAATTATATATACATAATTCTTATATATTTTAATCATTATAAAATATAAAAAGTGTGGTTTATAAAAGTTTCTTTAACATTAATTATTTATATACTTGTCTCACATTATATCCGTTTAATTTTATTTCACTTTGAGCAATTATATTTTAGGAAATAAACTGTCCTGGATGTTTTCACCTGTTGGAACCTGTATTCAATTAACCATATTAGTTGTAAATTAAGCAAATGCATTAAATAAACAAGAACGGGTAAAAGCGATCGTCCCCATTGCTTTCGATAATAAAACATCGAAGGGTTTGCGTTGGGTGTGGATTATTAACATGTATGGTTAATTTATTTAGGTCAGACGGCCAATTAAGATAGCCTCATTAAATACAACACGACACGTAAGAAGAAAGAAAAAAAATGACTGAAAAAAAATTCAATCTGCCTTAAAAACAAGGTTCGACAATGATTAATGATTCTCCTAAGATCAAAACCTAACGACTGCCTAAGGACTTGAGCAAGGTCTTATATAAGACTTTTTAAGTAAAATATTTGACACGCTATATATTGAATTTTATGTATAAGAAACCTTGTTGGATAATTTCTCTTACGCATAAAAATTTCCGGAATATGTCGAGAAATATTCAATTTATTTTATATTTAAGCATTGATATTAATATTTAGAATTAATTTACAGTTTTAATGGATACTAGAATGTGAGTTTTGTTACAAGATGTAAAGAATAAAAAAAATATCGAAAATCTTGTTCTCCTCTACTTAGCAGATATGTAGAAAATAGTTACGATGCTTTGCAATAGAGGTTGCTGAGTATACATGGAATTAGTAATCCATAACCCACGATTTTTTTCTTCTTTCTTTGACGGGACTTTAATCTTAAGTTGTTTTCTAAGTTTATACCAATTTTTTTTTACTGTTTGTGATTTAGATTGTACTATTTGTTTTTAGTAGTGTAGTCTAAACTGTTATACTGTTTTTGGGAAACATATTTTTTTGCGTTAATTTTAGCTTATATATTTCTGTGGTTAAGTTTAGAATTGTTTTTTTAAATCAGGCTTTTCTTCATTCTTTTCAGGCGTCAATGCCGCAGAGGACAGCAAATGTGATAAAAGTCAATGTAACTGGGCAATTTGGAACCATTACGAAGCTAAGGGATGCACACCTGTCTTCGGCAAAGGAGGATGTTGCCCAGACAGCTTCAACTGCAGTAAGTACATTATCATAGCTTTTTAGGCAATAAAAGTTTAAATAATAAAAAAGAGATTTAAGAAGATTATCTTTTAACACCGCTCTTAAACTTTCCATATATGTTATTTTGTGTTGTTTTCTGATATCAAATCCTAATAATTGTCTCTTTCTTTTTTTTATTCCTGTAGCTACTTTTGAAGAATCTAAAGTGCAAGGTAAGCAATTCAGATTTTTTTTTTTAATGTTAAATTTAACCATCTACAGTACTATCCATAAAGTATCTGAACAGAATATTATCTGTCCCTTGCCCTCAATACCAGTTCTGTTTCTCATCTCTCATTATCATCATTGAACGATAGACTGCAGCCCAATTGTGTCCGCCATTCCTCCTGAAGAACAATGATCAATTTTAGTTACCAATGTGGGAGGTTGCACCTCAATTGAAGATAGATCTTTGGTTTAACCGGATATCTGTGCAGGCTTCTGTACGGCTAAGCTAAACCTACAAACTTGTATATAAAGAATCAAAACAGAACGATACCATATATTCCACATTACTTTTGAAATACTTAACTTATCTTTGTCTATCTGACAAGAACCACTTCTAAACAGAAAGAAGTGTGAGCAATGTCTGGATATTGTTTTTTTTTTTAGTGAGATATAATAATTTTGTTTTTCTTAAAGAAGTTTATTGTAAGACAGATTTCCTGATGTGGAAAGTTTTATTCTCCACCGCTATTAGTTTCATGAAGGCATGTCGTCATAATTCTCGGCATTATATAGCAAAGCTACTGAACTGGGTCGAACAACATTGTAAATTGACTTGAGAATGAATTGCACTCAGTTATTTTTCAACTGTATTTTGCTCAATATATCAAGACAAAATTTATTAGACAAATTTCTGCAAGTAAACACTGCAACGTAATGGCTCGCATATATTATATATCAAGAAAAGAATTTTCTTACGCCAATGCTTCAATTATTTTGCTCTAAGAACACATCCGAAAATCATGGTTCCTTCTCTCTTATCTAAAAGATAAACATTCACAGTATTTTAAATCTAGCAAAGGAAAAAAATGTATGAATTTCAGGAAACATGTCATTACGAAAGATCGACATTAAACCAAACTGCTTATTAATAAAATAAAAAAATAAAAAAAAAATGCTAAAGCTGCATTTTGATTAAAGAGTAATTAAATGAAGAATTTACATAAGATAAATAAACAAATGCGGTAGAACTTAATATTTTTTTGAATAAGTTCTGCATTCCAAACAGATGAGAAACATGAAAAAGATGATATTAAAAGAATTGTCATTTGTTTAAAATTACTGAATATTATATATATATATATATATATATAATATATATATATATATGTATTAACTAAAAGTAACTGTTAATGTTCTAAAGTTATTTTTCCCCTCTTAAGTAGAAGAAAATTTATCACTCAAAAAACATTATTTAAGTCCTTCTCAAACAATCCTCAGTTTTCTCGGTTTATTAATTACTATTTTTTTCTGCTTTTTCCAGAGGGATGCCAGTTCAAGGGTCGTCTCTACCGTCAGGGTGAAGTAATCAACACAACCAATCCCTGCCACACGTGCAAGTGTGGAGCTAATGGTGTATCTAGCTGTGCTGTCATTGAATGCTTCAGTGAAATCACACAACCCAACTGTATGCCACTGTTTGAACACAGCAGTTGCTGTCCTGCTAACTACTATTGCTGTGAGTTGAAAATTCCTTTCATTATTAATGTATTTGCTTCTCTTCGTTAGATACAATTACAACTTTTAAAAGTTCGTAGAGTAAGTTTAACATCAATTTTAATGTAAATGCAAAGGTAATGTAAAGAAGTTTGTCACGGCATTTACAAGTAGATCATTGGGTTTATCATCGTCGAGGAGGGTGGATCGGGCTGATGAGTCCCTAAAAAGAACGTTTCCGATTCCCTCTGATGAATTCAAAGGCGTGAATGTTTATTTATGTGAAGTATTTGATTTCTATTGCTTAGATCTGTAACAGTTTATGGAAAATATAAACGCTTATTATTAGAAATACTAAAAATAAAAATGTATGAGTTGGTATCGGTCATAGACCTTTCCTGAATGTTCGGTAAGATGTGCAAACTTAGACAATGATAAATAAAACACGCACAAATGACTTCTAAAAAATGCTTAACATTCAAAATAAACTGCAAACTATTCTATTATATTCGTATAATAACTTCGAACAATGAATCTAATGTATATATGTAAATTAAATAGAAATGAATGATATGATGAAATTTTGCCTTGAATTCCGTAAATTTATGTAGCAAATTGAGAAGTGTGAGGGTTCCTGTGCACAATACTATGCTTTTCTTAAAGAGGGGAATGGCAATGAGGAGCAGAAGCGTGTTAGAGCAATAACGCTTTCTCGCCTATTTATATTCTATTTACATCATGATTATTTATCAATGTAAAAGAGCATGAGAAAAAGTTACAGTAGCGTTATAACCTAAAAGCAGTGTCACAGCAAACTAGCCCTCAGCGAGTCTCATTCTAACAATCAAAACATCGAATAAACATCCAGCATCGCATAATGAAACAACAATCATTAACATTGTTATTCTTTATTGTTTAGAACAAGCCAATTCTGACGTTTCAATATTTCTTAGAACTTTAAGATAAAAATAAAGAAACATTGAACTAAAATTAAAGTCACCTTGAAAACAGCCTTTGACGGAGGAATTCATTCATTTTAATAGATTTAAATATAAAAGCATTTATTATATGCTATCAGTTCGCAATTCATTTAGTTATTTATATTTTCTTTTTTTGGTTACAGTGCCTTCAGGACGTACCGCTCCAGAAAAAAGTAAGTTTAAATTCATATTTTTTCTATAATAATTATATTAAAATTTATTGGGAAGTAGATTTTCTTTTTGTTCCAAAGCCAACTGTGCTAACAAAAATGGCTATTACTTTCACAAAGGATATCTGACATCGTTCAGTCAAGGGCTGGGTAGACCTCGTAACCATCTTAAAGGGAAATCTATCCGGGAAAGAAAAAAAAAATAAGAACTGATCCCATATTAATCCATTTTCTTCAAGTTACAGAAATTTATAATCATTGAACCTAAAACATTTTGTCTACTGACTGTTTTGCAATAATCATACTGTACTTTTTTGATAGCTGAAGATGCTACCTGTGAATGGGAAGGTAAAAGCTATGTCGATGGACAAATCATTGAAATCAAAGACAAACCCTGTCTTACCTGTATCTGTAAGCCTGGCTTCAATGGTCCAGACAGTCCCAGCTGCAAGAAAGTCGAATGCAGTTTCCCTGGCAACAATCTCAAGATGAAGAGAGGCTGTGTCCCTGTCTATCTTCAGAGCAGATGCTGCAGCATTGATTGGATCTGCCGTAAGTATCAATCCAAATTTTATTAAAATCAACGATATTTATTACTTTGTAATGATTTGCTTCTACGGTCCAGCAAAAAAAAAAAAAAAAAAAAAGTCGGTGTAAAACAAAATAATTCATTAAAAAAGTAACTTGTTAGCTTTCACAAAGCAAACTTTACACATCAACAATTATTATTATTATTATTATTATTATGTTTGTATGTTTCAAATCTTGGGTTTCCCCAGCAAAAACAATGTGGCGGATCAAGGACCAAAGCACATATTGCCAAGTGTAAAGACATGTGCAAGAATGATTACGGATGTGTGCCCATAAATTTCCTAACTATGCAGAGCCTTCTGCAGTTGTGCATAAGTGTTTTTGTGAAGTCCTAGTGTGCTGAGACTGTGGTGCAATGTTTGAGGGACCAGACCAGTGGCAGACAGAACGATGGGTATAATACGTAGTGTCCTGCCTCCACTGCTTCTGGAGCTCGTGTACTAGATCGATGTATTTACTGATCTTGTCTGCGTGAGCTTACAATGATTATAATGATTTGATTTTTGTCACTGGCTATAAAAATCAGTTTTTGAGTAATAACAGATATAGTAATATCGGGGAGAGTAAAATAAATATTCACAGTAAAATATTCCATCATATTTCTATGAGGAAACCGAAGGAATTAGGGTTAAACTTGATATGAAATACAATGAGCTGTTCTGTGGAGGGTTATAGTAGTTTGGGTGAAAAACATTTAAAATACCAAAATTCATTACTGAAAAAAAAAAAAAAAAAAAAGTTTTCCAAGTAAAAATATTAAACTAAAGGCACCGATCTGTTTTCTTGTTAGCAATAATTTAACATTTGTATTAGACTGTATTTAAGAACATCTCAATTTCAAGTAAAATAATTTAAGATTTCCACATTAATGCAAGAGTTATTCTATTCGAGTTTTGTAGCTCAAAATCAAAAAATATAGTAAAATTATTTGTTGTTCCTTCCAGTTTATTTGTTTGTTTTTACTTTTTTCTCTAATAATGTTTTTGTTTCATGTTACAGCACCACCTGAGGAACCTGAACCAACCAGTAAGTTCATTACTTTGAACCTATTAATAAAACAGTGTAATAACAATTTTAAAAATAAATGAATGTTTTAAGATTAATAACTTTTGTTAAGACTGAATTGTTTTCTTTGCAAATATTTAATGTGAAGAATTTTACAAAGGATGTAAGAATTAGATGCAGAGTTTTCAGTCGAGTAACCTCTGTTTGTTTCTCTTGTAGCTCCCCAGTCAGGCGAAGGCTGCAGGTTCGGCAAACGTGTCTTCCCCATGGGAGCTGAGTTGGATCTCCGTGATCCCTGCACTACCTGCAAGTGCTCCACTCCACCAGACTTCACCTGCATCCGCAAACAGTGCCCTGGACCCCCCAACGACGACTTCGTCAACTGCAGACCCATGGGACGCGAAGGACAGTGCTGTCCTGAATTCGTCTGTGTTCCTCCAGGCTCCAACCCCCCACCTCAAGGCGGCAGACCCCCAGTGCCCCCTAATGGAGTGCCCCAACCACCCCCTAATCAGGCTGCCAATCATCAGGGAGGAAACTAAACGTTAAAATTACAATTCCCTTTCCGAACCCCTTCCATGTAAATGTGACTCTGATCACCTCTTCATCCCATTCTCCCCTCCACAAGTCAAATGAAATCGTCCGATTAAAAAAGAAAGAGAAAAAAAACGAAGAAAAACAGACATAAAGAGTAGAGAATAAGAGAAAAGAAAGCACAAGATATAGTAATAATAATTATAGAGCAATATATAAAATATTGTAAAAAAAAAGCTATTTTCTTTCAACTGCACTGTGTGTATTTTACTATCTATTTTATAAAACGTTTTTAACTTGACTGTTTTTAAGTTAATTATTAATAAATTATAAAAAGATGATTCTTTTTACATCTTGTAAAATTATCTCCTTTACAAGGAAAATGTAGTACCGACCACGTGTCAACTGATTTTGTAAAAAAAAAAAAAAAAAAAGAAATTTAAGTCAAATATGTATAAAAGTCAGCTAGATACTGTATTCGTATTTTTTTATAAATAAATTTGATGTAAATTATACATAATCAAACTGTTTGTCTCATTTCTTAGCTTTATTAAATTTAAAAAATGTTTCTTTCTTTTTTACACGAACTACTGATAATCTCCCATTCATAGTAAAATGAAAGGTCATATAAAAAAGTAATTGTCGAAGACTTACTGTTCAATTACTTGTGCATAGATGGCGCTGTCTCTCAAAGACTCAATAAACATTATGGCCAACCTTCCTCCATTTATCGAAAGATAAGGGTAGCATCTTTTACAGTGATTGACACAGGTTAATCGAGCGGGTAATCAGGCAACCCTCCACATCAAATTCAGGGCCCAGAAACCAAATGCAGTAAAGGGCCCCCAACCAGATTATGATCAAAATCATAGTTTCTAGCCAAAAATATCGCAAAAACACTACACAATTTCATATCTTTCCCTTTTAAACACACAGGTAATATTTATTTCAAAGATAAAGATGTAACCCAAATTTATTCTAGGATATTCATAAGCTGATTATAATCTTAATTAAACCATGTTTATTATTTATTTCTTACAATTTCCTTAATTTATTTAAAAAAAAATTGAATGTTTTCAATTATAAAATAGCATAAAGACACAAGTACTTAGGTTCAGTTTTAATGGAAGCTCAAGTGTATTGTGTACGTCTTAAAGAAGTCGTGAATAAAACTTCCTTGCACATAACCGTGAACAACAATGATAACAGTTGTTGAACAACTTCAGTAGAACGTCTCTATTGATGATCAAATACTGTAATGTAGAAGGGCTCTATGCCGACGGTTAAAGCAAAAGGTAGTTTATACGAAACTCAGAATAAACTTAAAAAATAAAAGTGTAGAAATGAATTCATATAATTTTTGTTTTGTTAACATCAGCCCGAGCCCCTTTGACGGCCGGACCCCAGCGCTGAGGAATCAACTTTCTCATCCATCTAATTGGGTTTTTTTTAGTGTTCGCTTCTCTAGTCTTTCTTTTTTGTGTTAGTAATTCTGTAACAGCAACAACAGTAATATTAATTATATCTTCAATTAATCAACTATCATAATGCTTCAATTAGTAAACTTTCCAAATATTCTTAAACAAGTGCATTTGTTTGTCTTGGCTCAGATTTTGTGTGTGTGTGTTTGATGTGTTCTGTCACATGACAAATTCAACGGCCAATCAGCAACTATATACCTTTGCTGTGTGTTTTTCCATATTTCTTGGAACAGATTCCGTTATCTTTCTCAGGTAACCACTATGGTATGGCTTAAAATGTGAAGAGAAGAAGCAGAAAATAAGGAAGAAAACATCCATGCCTGTTCCGGGATACGAACCTAGATTCAGACACATCAGCTTCGTGGCAGGCCGCCGCCTTGGCCACAAGACTAAACGGCTTGACTCCGTTGCAGTGATTAAATTTAGGAATATAATGTAGTCTTCAAATTAGTTGACATTACGGTACTTTTCCCGCCTAAACGTATATTAGAGACAATGAAATAATCAATGATTTGCTCAGATAGGCATTAGGCCAGGATAATCTCAAAGATCTCAATGTCATTTAAAAAGTCGCACGTAACCAGAGTAAAAGTTAATTCCTTAAAAAAAATTGAAACTGGATAAAAAGTTATTCGCTACTCAAGCGATTTAGCCTTGCAACAATTAATTATTTTGCTTCCTAATCAAGGAAATAAGTAAGGTATTATCTACGAAACGGTTTAATTGGATGAAACATATAAGTAGGAAACAGTTTTCATTAATAGAACTGAAGTTCACCCGTAATAAAAAAGGCGTCTCATTCTTGGAATGGTAAATTACAATGTATGAGAAATATGTGCCTACTGGTTCTCAATGATGAAGCAGAAAGCAGATTAAACTACTGCACTTAAATCAGTTTAAAAGTTTTTTTCGAAAGTTGCCAATTAGAGGGAAAAAATAAAAGCCGATAGATATATTTTAAAAAAGAAAATTTATTGTCATTCCTCCCCATAATAAATAATAAAATAATCAAAATTTTTTGTCACTTTTCTGCATAGCAATCGAGTTGTGGAGAGAAGCACTTCTGGGAATTACCTAATAATAAAAACTTTATTCTGTCTGTCATTCTGTCATAAGACTTTCAGTTTTTCCAATTTTGTGACCAAACTATAAGAGATAGATTGGCCAAGCAAATGGATAAAATGCAGAGCCTTTTTAGAAAAAAAATGCTACAAAAATCTTTTGAAAAAATTTTTTGGTTTCCAAGATGTCGTCTTTTAAAGGGTCAAATTTTGACTTTTTCTCGATTTAAACGAAAAGTACAAAAGTTGGAAAAGAACATTATATTGAGAAAATATTGGTATTTAAAAGTTCTTTCGAACGATATATCAATCATTCACAAAGGTTTGTGCGTTTGCAAGATACATGCAAAAATGTGAAAAATTTCATTTTGGCGCCAACCCGCAATACACCTGAGTTAAGCGGAGAAGCCCACAACGGGCTGGGAAGTCATATATTCTCCGATCTCAATATTAATTTGCTAAATAAATAGTTTTTTTTTTTTAATTCTATATACAAGGGTTTCGAAGCGAAGCGACGGTACCCGGTTAGTAACCTAATAATTTGTATTAATTATTTATTACGAGTTAATATTTCGTTAATGCATTGTTTGTTTTATTCTAATTTAGAATGTGTTATAAATTTACCAGAATTAATAAAAATCTATTTCTATATGATAAAAAAAATGCCTTAAAACAAATTTATTTTTGGAAATGAACAGCATCACATATTTAACATAAATATTTGCATGATATTTAGAAAGCCTTTAATGAAAATTTTATTATGATTATATGATAGCAAGTAAAAAAAAAATAATTTAATCGCAAATAATTTTTAAAAAACAATTTTTATTTCTTTAAAAATTAATTATTGCTCTAATAATAAATATTTTAAATTCAAGTCATTACTTTATAATTTTTTTTATCATTTCAGGTTTTCGTCAAGTTTTTTTAAGTTGAAAATACCAATAAATACCTCGGAAAAAACTCGAAAATTGACTGTTTTGGAATTTAATTTACTTAATTGTAGAATATTTTGAAAATTAAAAACAAGAAAATAGAAATCCTAAATGCTTTACTAGTTTATATTTAAATTTGAAGAATTTTGGTGCATTGGTAAAATAAATATATAAAAGAAATGAAATGTTTGCAATTGCCTGAATTGCTTGAGTCAGGAACTTGATGGCTGAAGGATAGTAAACTGACAATAGAAGAAATTAAGAATTAAGGTTTTTAAAAGAAAGACTACGGTATGAAATAGAATGTACCCTATCTTACGAAAAATGGCAAAACACGGAAATTAAAAAGTACCTAAAAGACAAATTAAAGACTAAAGGTTAAAATATCACGCTTCTATCTTCAAGAGCATGGATAGCATAATTCTTGCGATCGCCAGCCTAAAATGGGCGATCGGAGAGAAAGAGAGAAGTTATTAAAGCAAATTATATCCATTAACTATCCATTTACAATATACTCTCGATATCTCGAATTTCGATATCTCGAAAACCTTGATATGTCTAAAAATTATTTTTCCCCTTGATATTACGTATTCATCTAATGTTAATTTTAATTCTTATGTCGAAGAGTTTTCACTCAAAACCTTGTTATGTCGAATATTTTTCGAAGTAAAAAATGAATTTTTCCGGAAAAATCGCCGTTCAGTTGTGTCGAAGCAAATAGAGGTATTTTTTTTAAAGAAATTCTAGCAATGTATTCTAATTCTTTTCAATTTAATGTAATTATTTTCGACTACTTATAAAAATTAAAATTATCATTGCTGTATTTATACTTATTGTCAATTAACATTACATATTTATACTTATTCTCATGTATCAAGACTCTAATTTTTAGAACTTTATTCCGTATCTTGTGTTTTTATGTGAATTTTTATGTTTTGGTTATGACCTAGTTATCTCGAAAACTCGCTATCTCGAATTTTTTTTAGCGTCCCTTCGACTTGAGATATCGAGAGTCTACTGTATTTTAGCTACTACGTTGGCCTCGTAAACGTTTAATTACGGTTTCTTTAAAGTCTCCTCCTAACATTATAATGTCAGCAAAAGCTGAAAACAAAATGGTGCAGCTGGAAAAACTGGGGTTCCCACAAGAAATGTACGCTAAGTTGCCAAAAATCGTCAGTTTTCCAAATAATTATCTTTTGAAGTGGCCAGAAGTGATGAGGCTGAAATTACCCTTAATAAGCGACCCATATGCTAAGTAATTTATTAGAATTCTAATTGCAAATAAATTCAGACATAAATACACATTTGCAACTCCAGAACAAAATAAATGTGTCTGCAATTATAAGAGGAGAAATGCTTAATGATAACAACATCTCACAAGACAGAAGCAAATTGATGTATATATTTGACTGATTTGATGAACCTCACTTAACAATGATCTGTACAATATTCAGGTTTACAGGTGTTTAGATCAACTAAGGATCCAATAAGTGCGTAGCATGAATGCACATCATTTCATCAGTATAGTTATTTGTGGCTGTGGCAATGATTTTCTTAGTATATTTGTTAATTACAGTACGGTTTTTGCAAAAACTCATGGAGATGCTTAATAGGATTTTTAAAGTATTGTTTCGTTAGCAAATAAATTATTTCAGATAATTCTTTTCCAAGATATATGACTAGGAAATGTAATATCAGCAACAGGACAGTTGTTCTCCGGGCTACAGCGCTATTAATAGCCGAAGTTGCGGGATTCTCAACCACAGTAAGAATTTATAATTTAGAAATACATATACAGTAGAAATGCAATTACTAGGACCCAAGTAAAGCAGTGTTTGATGTTTGTTTATATACTCGATTCATTTATCTTAATATGATCTTGATATTCAATATTGTAATTTTTTGAAGTTTGTAAGTTCTTCAAAAGTTTCCTATTTTAACTTTTGGGGCGGTCTACTTCTGCGGTACCAAGGCTGGAGCCTCAAGCTCCTGTGTATATGTAAAAATCATCCTTCTTTATATGCAAATAGGAGCAAAGCCTGTCGGACGACAGGCATAAAAAAATCTGAAAAATCATTTTATTATCAACTATCAAATATAAAGTAAATGTAATCTAAATACTGTGCTAACTTGTGAACGAAGCTTCTACGGCAAAAATGGTTTTGAGTTTCGAAATCAGCGTAAACAACTGAGTAAGTATAGTCTAACACATTTATTTTGATGATCACGTTTGCGCGGGAATCACGGAAATTACGAGATTTGGCCATTAGCCTCTTCAGCAGGTCTCAAGAAATTTAGTATTTTTAATGTCTTGTCACTAGGAAAATGCTACATAATGAATTTATTGTTTGTTTTTTGACTGATTTCCAAGTTATTAATACTATATTAAAATGTAGTAAAAGTCTCATGCATTTCCCCGTATTATAATTCATTTAAATGTTTCAATATTTTGTGAGAAGACATGGATAGAGACTATTCTCGCGTAAATTACGTGAAATCACGAAAATACGGGATCGTCAACTTCCATGAGTTTGATAATATGCCAAATTTCATTAAAATGGATGCAGTCGTAACAAAATTATTTGGTTTTGAACGTATGTTTTGTTAGAATTTCAGTAATCGAGGTCAGTTCCCAAGAATAAAATTTCATGGAAACAACATGGAATGACACAATGAACTAATATTTTCATCCAATTTCAGTACTTTTGATTCAATGGTATCATTGAGAACCTTTGGATCTATCTTAATAGCTTAATTATATGGAGTTACAGACAGACAGACGAACTTAGCCAATTTATATATATATATATATATATATATATAGTTAATTCGATTGATGATTTGATTTGATTTTTTTTTTTTTTTTTTTTAATATTTATCAGACCTATTTAGGTGTTCTTCTTACCCGTACACCTGTAATATAGGTTCTGGGAGTTTAATCTAAAGGATCATTTTCCATCGAAAAAGAAAAACGAAATACCAACCATATCTAAAGTTTAATTTATCTAAAGAAAAATTATTATTATTGACTCAACGCCGAAAGGCATTTAAAACTCACCTTTGTATAATCTAAATACTGCGCTAACTTGTGAACGAAGCTTCTATGGCAAAAATGGTTTTGAGTTTCAAAATCAACGTAAAAAACTGAGTAAGTATGCCAAATTTCATTAAAATCGGTGCAGTGGTAACAAAATTATTTGGTTGTGAACGTATGTTTTGTTAGAATTTCAGTTAAAATTTCATAGAAACAACATAGAATGACAATATGAACTCCAATTTGAGTAGCTTTGATTCAATGGTACCATTGAGAACCTTGGATCTATCTTAATAGCTTAATTATATCGAGTTACAGACAGACGGACAGACAGACAGACGATATTAGCAAATTATATAAATTGATTTATTCAAATAATGCGTCCTTTCATTGTCGCGACTTACAAAATGCTTTCGGTTTCTAATTATGCTCTTAAAGCGCTTTTTGAAAAGACTTCTTCGCTTTTTTTTTTTCAATATTATTTGAGGTTATTTTTAAGAAAAATGGTTTATTATTAATGATAAGTCGAAAAGTTTTCAAACAGATACAATTACAAATACTGTAAAGTTCTTAAATATAACATAAGAACTTTAAAGAAACTCGCATCCCGCAGAAGGACTTCGTGCACACCATCAGGTGTTTTATCATTAACTTGTAGCGCCATCTAGCATATATTTCGTGTCTTAATTTAATGTTATATTTTTTTTCATTTCAATTCGAAAATACTTATAATTCGATCATTAAAAGACATTAATCTCTATATATATATACAAAAACTGCAATATTGTGAATGAAGTGAAATCGTTTAAATTCATATTTAAGAAGGCCTATAATGATTGTTTATAATGTCAAATTATAATGATTACAATTTTAACATGGAACTATAATTTAACGTATTTATAAAAACTTGAAAGTATTATCTGACTTTTTTTCCACATTAAAGATATTAATGTGAATAAACATTTCAAATGCATTACGGACTTTTTGGTTCTAGTATTACATAATAATTATCTGAACTATAAAAACACAAGGAAAGAATAACGTACGATTTGATTAGTGGGTGATGAATTAATAATTCCAAGAATTTTCAGCGACATCTATTGCAAAACATCCTAAGGGGCCGTCCATTAATTACGTGAGGTGTTTTTTAAAAAATTTTGACCCCCCCCCTCCCCCTTGGTGAGATTTCAAAAATTTTAACAACCAAAAAAAAAAACGGAAATCTTGTTATAATATATATTTTCTCTGAATGAAAAAGTTTACGTGAGATTTTCGTTGACCCCCCCCCCTCCCCCTTGGTGAGATTTGGTGAGATTTTACCAGACCCCCCGCTCCCCCTTTTGACCTCACGTAATTAATGGACGTTCCCTAACTATTCTCTACAATATGCAACTTAGAGTATAAAATTACAAGATCTTCGAGTTTTTATTATATAATTTGCATCTTAAACCTACTATTTTTTATATTCTTTGTATCTATATCCTGTTATTATTATTATTATTACAGGACACTACAAAACAATGTGTATCACAGCTGCCAGTTCTTTAGCTGGTGTTGGCCTTCAAACGCATCGAATTCTTCCCAAGAATCTAGGATGTCGTAATGTATCGGCGCAAAATATGTGCTGATCCAAGCAGTGCGGCTTTTTGGAGTTGACCGATGGAGATTTTGTCAATATTTAGGTCTTGTAAGTGCTTACCAAGGTTTTTTGGTATAGCACCCAGTGTGCCGATAACCACTGGAACCACCACTGCCGGCTTGTGCCATAATCGTTGAACCTCGATTTTTAGGTCTTGATACCGTGTGATTTTTTCCAGTTCTTTTTCTTCCACTCTACTATCACCAGGTATGGCTATATCAATTAGCCATATCATTATTATTATTGTCGTGTTTGTATGTTTCAAACCTTGGGTTTCCCCAGCAAAAACAATATGGCGGGTCAATGACCAAAGCACATACTGCCAAGTGTAAAGATGTGTGCAAGAATGATTAGGGATGTGTGCTTGTGTCCAAAAATTTGGTGAAAGCTTGGTGTAGTGCCTGTCTGTATCCTGTTAGTTGAGTACCTAACTTTGTAACAGTGAAGAAGTCGCGCATAAGATCCTGGTTCATCTGTGGTGACCAACGGATGCGCTGGCGTGGTTTCCCAGTCTTGGTGGTCGCCTGCTCTGACACAGACGAAACACTTCCAACTGTTCGGGCTGGATGGTGTTGCCCGGGCATTGTGGTAGCCATACTACAGGATGGGGTGCCACTTTCTCCACCACCACCTGCGGGAGACTGTAGTATATTTTTCGAACGGAGGCCTCTGCCTAACCCCCGAACGCGGGTGACTTTATCCTGCGCCACACCCGATGCAGCGTGATTTATATTAGAACGTGTTCTCATCATAAATGGTTGGACCCTTTAGCCTACCCTAAAGCTAGTGTAGTTCCCGCCCCCACCGCGAGGAGGTAGGGTCCATGGGGGCTTATTATTATTATTATTATTATTATTATTATTATTATTATTATTATTACATTATTCACATTTTTTTATAAATTTTATGTTATTCTAAATGTTTTTTTAAAAGATGGCAGTTGTTTTTAATTCTAGTTTTATTTTGGGTATTGAAGAATGTAAATCCAAAGAATCCCTATAATATATAAGAATACTAAAATTACTTATGTAATTTGCGTCGTTTAAAAAAAAAAAACATTACAGAATGTCAGGACGTTTCAGCCTGCCGGCAGGTTTTTTCCAACTGTAATATTGGTAGGAAGTGGGAGGTTTAGATAGTTTTGATTAAATTATTAGATAATTTGCTATTAATTGTATGGGAGAATTGGCGATGTGCCAAGACTCCCGAAAAGTGAGGGAGAAAATAGAATTGACATGGTCTATTATTTAATTTAATTCAAATATTAAATTTTTTTATATTTATTAAATTTAATATTTGAATTAACAGGGTCATTCCATGTTAGATCATCTGATGAGTTCATCACACCATCACAGATTTTTATGAAAATTTATTTGCATGTAAAGGATCATAAGATAACACATTCTGCAAAATATGGGATTTTTTGGTTAAATATTTACCGAGACATGAATTTTTGAAGTTTTTTTATTTTGTGGGGGGCCACGCCCCTTTTTTGACGTATTTTCTTGAATATCTCATCTCCTAATCAATCAAATGGAACCAAATTTGTTTTCCCCATGTATTTTTTCATGCTGAATCCAAAACTTTCAACGAAATTAGTCTAGGACAAATATTTTAGTAGTAATAGAAAGCATGTAAGCATTTAGGAAAAAATTTAAATGGCCCTGTGGGACAACTTTTAAAAATTTGAAATTTTTACCCAAGTCTAAAAAAGGTCTAAAGTAACTGATAACAAAAAATCAAGATGGTGTTTTACTCCTGAGCTTAGAAAAAAATCGCAAAGTTGGTACTCTTTTTCGAATCGCGTAAAAGAAATATTCAAAAATTATTACTTTGTCAATGCATATTTATTTAGTAAATTTAAGTTATGCCTTGCTTTAGTCATAGCTCTGTAAGCAGTAACTCTCACTTATAGCCAGGTAATACCCATATTTTCAAACTGATTCAAACTGAATATAGTTTGAAAATACGGCGATTCAAAAAGAATATTCACCCGTTTCAATCGCGGATGCTAGGTACCGTAATAATCCAAAATGTTATTGAAAAAATATAGGCCTTTTCAATAACTTCATTTTTTTTAATACAGTGTTTTACTGAGGTGTTACTTAAAATAGTTGGAATAAAAATTAATTTCTTCAGGGGTTGAGTTTCCTACCAAAATTTCATTAAAGTAAATTGTATGATTTCAAAACCAAAAATACGGAAACTATTTTGAAAAAAAAGCAAGAAAAAAAAATGGGTGCTTTAAATATTTTGTCCTGAATAACTATTAGTTAATAATTTTGAAATTTATAGAACTCGCTTTATAATAACAATAGTTTAGTATTTTTATTTTTTTTATTGTCAAAAAAATTAAGTTTAATTCCAGATATTTTAAGTAACACCTCTGTAAAACACTTTTATTAAAGGAAATGAAGTAAATGAAAAGGCCTATATTGTTTTCAATAACATTTTTGATTATTACGATGGCTAGCATCGGCGATTGAAAAGGGTGAATTTTCTGTTTGAATCGCCATATTTTCAAACTATATTCAGTTTGAAAATATGGGTTTTACCTGGTTATAAGTGAGAGTTACTGCTTACAGAGCTATGGCTAAAGCAAGGGATAACTTGAATTTACTAAATAAATATGCAGTGACAAAGTAATAATTGTTGGATACGCGATTTACGCAAATTCGAAAAGAATACCAATTTTGCGATTTTTTTTCCAAGCTCAGGAGCAAAACACCATCTTGATTTTTTTTTATCAGTTACTTTAGACCTTTCTTAGACTTGGGTAAAAGTTTCAAATTTTTAAAAGTTGTCCCACATTTACATTTTTTCCTAAATGCATACATGCTTTCTATTACTACTAAACTATTAGTCCTAGACTAATTTCGTTGGAATTTTTGAATTCAGCATAAAAAAAATACTTGGGGAAAACAAATTTGGTTCCATTTGATTGATTAGGAGATGAGATATTCAAGAAAATACGTCAAAAAAGGGGCGTGGCCCCCCAAAAATAAAAAAACTTCAAAAATTCGTATCTCGACAAATATTTAACCAAAAAATCCTATATTTTGCAGAATGTGTTATCTTATGACCCTTTACATGCAAATAAATTTTCATAAAAATCTGTGATGGTGTGGTGAACTCATCAGGTGATCTGATGTGGAATGAGCCAACAGGAAATTAACAGCAACATTGCATAGGGAGTTTCATTCAAATCGGATCTTCGAATGAAATTTTTTATGGTGCTTCGATTTTGTATAAAAAAATTATTTTCTATAAAAAAATTGTATAGTTGTATAAAAAAGTATCAAATGTATATAAGCATTTATTTCTTTTAAACATAATATTATAACATAATATTGTATTTAGAAATCATTTATTTATCTGCATTTTTGTAGAAATTATTTATCTGCTTATCTGTATTCATTTTCATCCTTCACCGTTATTTATTCCTTTGCATTTCCCTAATTACTGATGTTCAGTTAATTTTAAATTCTTTTCCGTTGTATCAGTTTATTAATTTAAGTTCGTTGTTGTCGCTACGACACTGGCCTCTCACCTATGAGTCCCGGGTTCGGGTTCTCATGTGGGTTTCGTGATGGTGGACGATCCGCGCTGGGCAGGTTTTCTCGGGGTTCTCCCCTGCGAGCCTATCACCATACTTTCTCAGTCTTTCTCTCCGTCTGTCCTCCTTTCCGTGGGTTGGCACAATAGATCTTTCAGGTCGCAGTGCTTGGCTTTCCTGCCGCCCACATTCACCCCATTCTAATCTAATCTAAGTTCGTTATTGTTTTTATCCAATCAATAATAATTAAAAATAATAACTTAACCAATCAAATCACACTGTGAACATATTATAAAAACCAATGTTTTTCATTTAATAAATTAATTCAGTTCAGTCCAGAACTTGAATCGTTGTCTTCAGATCCTAAAGTCTCTCCCACAAACACCATTATAATATTATAATAATAATTATAATAATTACTGATGGTAAGAAGTGATACTTTTACAAATTCTAGTCAAAGGAAATTGAAATAATTTTTACAAGTTACAATAACTTCAAACAGACAGTTCCTTTTTTTTTATTTTAATTATTATAATTTTTATTTATTTTGGTTTTCCTAATTTTTATTTATACTTTTAGCTGGTAAAATTTAGAAGTTAAAAAATTATTTTAATAATATAACAATACTATTTATTAAAAATAAATAAATCAATTGATTCAGTAAAACTTTTAATTAATTGAGAAAGTTAATATTAGAATAATTAAATTCCAGAGAAAAAAAACAACAGCAAAACACAGAAATTTTTTCTTTGCAAAAGTAACACTTATATAGAACAAATAAGCAGAAATAAACTGTTATTAAAGTTTTATTATTATAATTCTTATTTATTCATTCTTATTAATAAGGAAAAAATAAAAGGAAGTTCATTGAGTTCATAATTTATTTAATTTATAAATTTCATAAAACGTTCAGATGAATAATTCAAGTCTTATTAATTTTCTTTCTTTTACTAAAAAATACAATCATTGTCGTAAATTTGAATATATTTCTTATGCTTTTCCTTAAGTCATAAGGAAACTTCTTAAAGTAAATATTTATCAATTCAAAATTTAAATATTGCCGGAAGCATTGCCTCAAGAAAATAAAGAATGATTTTTTTTTTCTTAGTTATCATATCTGTTGAATAAAGAGCAAACGAAATGCTCGAAATTTAATAATTTGCTTTAAGTTAATTGTAGAATTAATAGAACTGAATTTAATAATTTAGTTTAAGTTATTAATTAAAAATGCCTAATGTGTTTTCTTTTCCATATCAAATGGTTCCAACCGCTGACACCGATGTTCATGTTAAGGTAGACGGACATTCTCCACGACATTACTACATTATATATACTCTATTCAACTTCATCATATACTAACTTTGATCATTTTGCTACAACATAAATGATTCTAGCTTCTGATAACAACCTCATGTACAATGGCTTGGCGTGTAGCAAATAAATATCTGCTAATAATCTCCCGTCAATACTGTCCTTGATATATATCGATTGATTTTAAGAGTCAAATATTGTGATGTGATGCGATGTAGGTGTTTTGTGATTTTGTTTTCGACAGAGTAACATTATTTATTTTTTTTAAGTCTCAGTGCGTTTATCAAATCCGAAGTTCTGATTATCGTTCACTCTGATTAGGGCCGCGGGAACATTCCATGTGTTCTTTCATCCTTGGAGGATCTACCGTACAAACCCTAGAATTTTAGAATATTTCTCAGTGCCGTAGACAGCGGAAGAAGAAGATACAGCAGACAGAAGAAAGGAAACATCCATGCCGACGCCGGGATTCGAACCCAAGTTCCGACACATCTGACTCGTAGGAGGCAGCCGCCTCATCTACTAGGCCACGTCGGAATGGCGAGTAATGTTAAATTTCATATTTACATAATAGACAAATAAGATAAAATAATGAATACAGAAAACGGTAAAACAAAAAATGGCATAACAAAGATTATACATTTATAAATAAAAATAACAGTGAGAATCCCATAAGAAATAAAAATAAAAAATACATATAATTAATAGATACCTATTCATAAACGTAAGATATTTGTTATTTCTTTCTTATCGCTAAAAAAACCCTTTAAACCATTGCATTTATTAGTCTATATGTTTTTAAGTTATACTATCAACTATAACGGAAATAACATAATACGATAGATGGGTCATTCCATGCCAAGTGGTCTAAACGTTCCCGCCATCATGTCTCTAATTTTATTCAAATTTTAGCTGCAGCACGGTAAGGTGTTAAACTAAGTTTCCCAAAATTTGAGGTCCCAAGCTGCAATAGTTGTTAATCTAGACCCCCCCCCCCTATCTGAAGGGTAGTCGGTCCATGTTCGCGCAACATTGAACAAAATGCCACTTTTGGGGTCTAATAAAATTGAAAGTAACTTATAAAAAATGGCTAAAAAGTTGAGATCCTGTACAATTTTTCCTACTGATCCCAATAAAATTAATTTTAACATTATGGATGCAAAATTCAGTCGAACAAGTTAACTCAAAGTGTGCATAAAAATTTGTTGTGATTTACCGCAATAAATTTTGACCAATATTCAGACTTCAACAACTTCCAGGCAAATACATAGAAATCTAACTCAAAAATCAAACTTAAATATCAAACTCAAAAATTTTTTCAGAGATATCTCTCGTAAAGTTCTCTTTATACTGTAAATATCAAATTTTTATTAGCTCCCCCACCAGAGATATTGGGCTCAAACTTTGAAAAAAATGAAAAAAGAGCATTTTTAAAGCGCTATAACTTAATTAGAAAGCCAGTAACAGAGCTGAAATATTTTTTGCTAAACCTTTGGATGTATATCTTTTCTCAAAAAAATTTATAGCTTTGCTATTTCATTCCTTCCTGCTCAAAAAAAAACCCGGAACTTTGATTTTTGTTCAAAAGCGAATATCAGTTTCGGTTCTAAATTCCAGCTATTTGTGTTTAGAGATATAGTAAAAAGGTATAGGATATAAAATGTAGTTTAGAATGTGCTGAAAATAATGTTTTTTACCACAGCTTTCTATCGTTTTTCTTAGCTGAGTTATCAAAATTACCGCAACTGTCTGCAAAGGCCAAAATGCCGGAAACCCTAAAACAAAAATGGACGCCATTTTTAAACGAAATCAAATAAAAAAAAATAATGCCTGTTTTGAAGTACTCATGTATAGGGGTAACAACAGTACAAAAATCAATTTTTTTTTAAAATGGTCGAGCAACTAGTGCTGGACCGTTTGGCATGGATTGAACCTAAATGAAGTGCAAATGAATTTATAATTAATATCAATAATTTAAGTGACTATTAAAACTCAAATTCATAGAAATTTCAAAGAGCAAAATTTTCCTGAAGGAAAGATAGCCACAATCAGGATTGGGATCTATATGTCACACACACACAAAATTTAACATACTTTGACCTGCCTACAATGGCTAATTAATGGTCGCATTGCAAAAAAAAAAAAAAATACATCAGTCTTGTAGAGCGACGTTTTTTCTTTCAGATGATACTATTCACAAGCAGATTCAGGTAGACTATTTTTTAATAATAGGCTTTAAACTTTGGTAAATTTTACCATGCGTGCCAACAGTGCCAAATTTGAAGAGATCCTGCAGGGCAGCTGTAGATGCAAGATAGTTGCAAATTTGGCAGTAACACGTTAAGCCCAAGCATAGTGCTTGTTCAAAATTTCAAGTCTATATCTTTTTTTGCCTGGAAGTTGTTGGAGTCTGAATATTGGTCAAAATTTGTTGCTATGCTCACATCTATTTTTATATTCTAAAGTAGAAGAGAGAATCTATGTATCTATTTTATATTTATATTATCTTCTAGGGATTTTAGAAATAACTAGTCGGCTACCCGTCGCTTCGCTCCGGAAGCCTCCCTTATGTAACGGAAAACAATTTTTTATTTATTAAAACACACACACACACACACACACACACACACACAAATTACATTTGTGTTTAAAAGCTTTTTTTTTAATTTAATTTTTGATGTCTATATGCTCTCAATCTACGACTGCTTTTAGAACCACCTTGCAAATCATATATCTATGATATATTTTTATTTTTTACAGAGATTAGAATGTAGGCCTAGTGGTCTAATGGCTAAGACGTCTAACTTCTGAGCAGTATTCTACCTAATAGAAATAGTGCATCTTTCTTTCTTGACTATCTTTATTTTTTATTCCTATTGATACTTTTCAGTGGTTTTCGAGTTAGAAATAGTGATGGTTTTTGAGTTACAAATAGTGATTTTTCAGTATTCTACCTAATGAAATACTGCTTCTTATTTCTTGACTCTTTTTTTTTTTTTTTTTTATTCCAAATCATACTTTTCAGTGGTTTCTGAGTTACAATAGTGTTCAGTATTCTATCTAATAGAAATACTGCTTCTTTCTTTTTTGAGTCTTTTTTTATTCTAAGTGGCACTTTTCAGTGGCTTTTGTGTTCCAAATATTGATGGTTTCTAAGTTACAGATAGTGATTTTTCAGTATTCTATCTAATAGAAGTATCGCATCATTCTTTTTTGACTCTCATTTTAATAATAATTGTCACTTTTCAGTGACGTTTGAGTTACATTTATTGATGGTTTTTGAGTTGCAAATAGTGATTTTTTCGGTATTCCACCTCAAAAAAAGAGTGCTTCTCTCTTTCTTGACTCTGTTTTCTTTACTCCAACATCTGGCGTGTACACCCACATATTTTTCAATATCACATAGGATTTGGTTAAGTAAGAATATTTAAAATATTGCAACGTTTCGGCAATTATAGTTCTAATTGTCAGTTTCGAATTACAAATAAACTGACTGATGTGAAATAAATAAACAATGTTGAGATTCAAAAAAAAGATTGAATACATTCCTTATTGATGGGGGAAAGGAAAGGAGATATAAGTCAAAAAACCATATGAAGAGAGTTGTAGTCCCTATGGCCTAATGGATAAGGCATCTGACTTCGGATCAAAAGGTTGCAGGTTCGATTCCTGTCGCGGATGTTTCATTGTAAAAATTATTTCTATTTTCCATTCTCTCAGAAAATTGCGCCAGACAGACAGACAGACAGACAGACAGAGAAATAAAAGATTTTAGTAATATAGATTGATTTATCACGAAACACAGAAATAGAATCACAAAATAAAAGGGACTTTAAGATATCTAGAAGAACAGTAGTTGAACATAGTTTTTCGTAAACTTTTGTAGCCATAGCGTCAAAAATAACCAAATCATTATTACTGAATGCATAATTTAACATTTATACAAAACTTGACATTACAGTCAATAGTAAAATTAGTTAGTTAAAATCTTTATGGGCTCGGTATACAAATGTTAAGGCACTTCAATTGGGGACTGAAGGAGCTGGCGGAAGTCGTGGATTTTTTTCTAGACTGGTCCTAAGGTCCACCCAGCCCTCTGAAAAAGGGGTATCGGCTTTCTTTACCGGGAGCTAAAGTTAGGTGGGCGTCGGGCTAACCATCCGACTCAACTTAGTCCCATTGATCACGAAACGCCGGGAGCCTTACCTCCGGGATTCCAAGGGTTTGCGTAGGTCTATAGTGGGATACTTTAGCTTCGTCTCTTTACCTTTGCTTACATGGTTCCCTTCGCTTTTAGCTTATTTTATTTCACTTTTTAGCTAGTTGCCTGGGGAAGCGATGCTCATCATGTCATTCAACCTATGTGTGGGAGTATCAGTATAGGTCTACGTGGGTGTGTATCCACCCTTAATAATGTTTTGAAGCTCTGAGTGGATCTTTTTGAAACTTGACAAGCCTATTTAAAGATTAGTGACGATGTGCAATTTTATGTTTGATATCTTTTCTAAAGCCCCGCGAACACCATCCGATTTTGCACCAACTTCGTTGGCCAACTTTAAGTTTTCGAGCTGCTAGAGCCGACTTTGAGCACGTTTTTCAGCGACTTAGCAGCGATTTTAGTTGGCCGACTCGAGTCGGTTTCACAGGGCAGCGTTGGAACACGTCAGTCATGACGTCACGCCCATGGAAAGAAATGGCGTCATAAACGATTATCACCACTTCGAATCGACGACAAGCGACTACACAATGAATATCAGAGTATTGCGAATTTCTTTCATGCAAAAATAAAGTTTATGCTGAAATGCAGTAATTGTTTAGAGAATTATTATTAGAATTTATTAGAGAGGTTTCAAAACCTCCATTATTTCGGATTTTCCACAGCTGTTGGGGGAAACGCATTGAATTATGGGATTGCTCCTATCGCTCCTATTTGCGAGTTGGATGGTGTTGTAGCCTGACAAAATCGGACCAACTCGAAGTTGGCCGACTAAGTTGGTGCAAAATCGGATGGTGTTCGCGTAGCTTAATGGGTTCCTTATGAGAAATTAGCGCGAATTCACAATTCCCATAAAATCGTGAATTTCCCCCATAAAAAGGCATTAGAACCGAAATAACGATGTCTAATATTGAATACTAATCCGGAATATTAATCTACTCGTGGAAAAATGGAAATTTCTCCTCTAGGCAACACATACACCTGAAAAACGTGCACTTCTCTTTTTCTCATTTTCACAACTTCACCTTTTAAAAAAAATAACAATTGAATATAATTTTGGACTAAAGCTTAAATTTAAGGGCGTCTATTAATAACAAATTTTTTAAATAATAATGATAAAAAGGAAGTGCATTAGAGAAAGGAAAAATATAAAAAAAAAAGTTAGGAAAAAATAAAAAGAATGTTAGGAAAACAAGAAAAAAAAAAACTCCTCGCGAACATTGAGAAAAAATGATTAACAGAAGAAAAAAAAAATAGATAAACGGATTTGAATCGTAACCTCCAGCATATGAGTCGAATACCTGAAGCATTAAGCTATAGCTGACAACTGAAACGATATGTTTGCATTTCTGACATTTAATCTAATAGCCGAACTCTAATGAAAACAATGCCAAATATCTCGAATATGGGGGAGGACGTTGGCACCTAAAAATACCCTATTTCTGTGTTTTTTGGGTCTCTGAACACGATGGTGAAATCCGTTTGTCGATCCGACCTTCCGTTCGGGGGTTGTTAGGAGTGGAGAGACACGGACGGACGGATAGGACAAGCGCAACAGCTAGCGAATTTGGTCGCTATCACAATAACTCCCAAATGGGTCGCTAAAAAAATACAACGAGAAAAGAGCTACATTTTAAGTAAGCTTCCAGATCTTTCAAAAACTTCTTGCTACAGTTGATCTGCTTGAGTCAACGAGGTTAGAATTTATTCCGCCATTTTCATTCACAAATCTAAATCTCACCCCAAATTTGAATGAGTAATCTTTCATTAATTTTCTAGATAAACTTATAAATTAATAAACAAAGAAAGGAAAAATAATAAAATGCGTAAATCCAAAATTAAACTTCGCTTTTTGTTATAAAAAATCATTTTAATATTAATAAAGAAAAATATTTTTAGTTTTGATCTGATATCAGCTGTTGACGTTCTTAAGATGAAGTTGAAACTTGAAAAAGAATACACTAATATTTAAATTTATTTAAATCTCCACAAAACTTGTTGCATGTATTTTTTTATCTTTTATCTTTTACGGAAAGCGTCATAAATATAATCCCTGAAGTTTCTAATTATTTTCAAGCAGTTCTCATTCAATGGTCAACATGGATCGTAAAACAACTCGTTTGGATAAAAAAAAAACGAACTCGCTGTATTTGGCTTAATGGCGACAATTTTTAGTGTCTTAGGATGCACGTACAATTTCTGGCTAAAGGAAAAATCTATTATAGTTTCGTTATCTAACCAGGAAGTTCACACGATGAAAAGTTCATTATTTTTTTTTCCTGTAGGGGGTGGGGGTTGGGTGGACGACTGAATCATTAAAAGCCCAATGATGACGACAAAAAATGAAAAAAAGCATTTTTTTTTTTTTTGAAAGGAGTTGAAAATAGATGTAACAATTAGTCACACGTTTTCATCTCTAACGAGTCGTTGTCACGTGACAAATTCTTGGTTTCGGTTGCGAAAGAGAGGCTAAAGGGACAAGTTATTTATGTAATGGAGTACACAAGAACTATTAAGAACTATAACTATAATAAAAACTATTATTACTTAAAATGTCTTTTTTTGTTTTTTAAATTGTATAAATGACAAAAAAACGAAAAACCTATATTTTTATTCCAATTTTAATATCTACTGAATATAAAAGAACAAATTTCCAGTTTCTGTAAAAAAAAAAATGAATTAAACACACATTATTTACTTAAAATACAGGGTTATTCTAAAAGATGGACCCAATTTAATTAATTTGTATTTAATGACGCATAAATTGGACATGAACAATCTACATAAAAACAAAAAAA
>JAFIDM010000004.1:26852658-26870305 GCA_023159025.1 Thereuonema tuberculata | reverse complement strand
ACACATTGAACATTTATAACCTGTGTTAAAAAACTTTGAAACTTCCTCTTTTTATTAGTACGTAGATTGTTCATCTCTAATTTATACGTCATTAAATACAAATTAATTAAATTGCGTCCATCTTTTAGAATAACCCTGTATATCGGATTAATTTTAATAGTATCAGATGACTCGGTTTATTATAAATAATAATATATATTCAATTAGAACAGTGCAAAGTTCGCAATTCTGAAGAAAGGGAATTAAATATTCATTATTTGCTTGAATTGTATAAATTGGATTACTTTTAATTGGATCAAACCACGCGGAATGAATTATAGATTTAATATTCATTGAGATATTAATTGAAATAGGAGAGAAATACATTGTTTAGATTCCAATGGAATTTTTTTATGGTCGTCTTCTCGCTATAATTTCTCAACAAGAACCCACTTTCAAAAGATTACAAATATTAAAATTAGATCATCTTTAGTTCTCGAATATACATACTGAGTTTCAGGAAGACCCATCCAGTGGTTCATAAGTTATCCACACAAATACAGACTGACTCATTACCTCAGTTTTCTATTGGAAAGTAGCTAAAAAATGAGCCTTTCGAGAAAAAAAATAAACAAAGAAAGTAGATTGCGGTATTGGAGTACAGTAAAACCTCTCAAATCCGGCCATCGGTAATCCGGCCCTCGGTAATCCGGCCCCCACGGTAATCCGGCCTGGTACTGAGTAATTTTTTTTTTTAATAACTAAATTTGTTTCCCTATTTTGTTTTCCTATCCGCGCATATTCATTAGTCTATGAGTGAAAAAAGAAAGAAAAACTTAGTCATTTTGGAACAGAAGCTTAATGCCTTAAGGAGATTGGATGCAGGGGAATCTGCAAAACAAACATCACTAGAGCTTGGTGTCGGACAAAGCACGTTTTTAATAAATATTTGAGTGCAAAAATGGGGTTAAATTAATTAAACCTGGCATTGTGTCTTCACAAAAATTGAGCTGTTGAGTTATTTTAAGAACACTCTCGGTAGTCCGGCTTTTCTGTAATCCGGCCTACTGGGCGCCACATTAGGCGTTATATATATTTTTATATATAATATATATTTAAACAGTACATTATTATCGTATAAACATGAAATCAAAGTTGGTAGAAAACACAAATATAAAGGCCAATTTTGCACTTTCTTTAAGAATGGCGCCCTAGTCATCCTATTAATAAGCAAAATTGTACGGATCTTGTAAATTTGTAAACTTGTAAGCAGAGAAATAACCAATCACAGTGCAGCGTTAGAACACGTCAGGCATGTTTAAACATGGCATCTCTAATGTTCATCCCACTTCACCGATACGGAGCGCCATTACACAATTATTATCAGTGTATTGAAATGTTCTTTACCACATAAATGAAGTTTACACTGAAATGCATGAAGTTCATGCGTCAAAATTTATCAGAGAGTTTGTAAAACCTCGGTTTTTACATAATTTAGGCTGTGTAGCCGCTCGCTCACTACTCAACGAAGTAGGAGACAATGACGAAGCACGTGCCGTCATTGTTGCCCAGACAGGATTATTGGTATTGGCTGTTGGACATTCATTATTGTTATGGTTATTGTTGAAATGGTAAATCAATTTTTTATTTTCTTTTATTTTAACAAAATTTGGCTTAGTCATTCAAATTATGTGTTGCTGTTGCAGAAGTCATGGCTTTTAAAAAATGAGCTTAGAACATCTTTTTCAATCTTGTGTTTTTCAAAAATGTGGAATTTGTTTTACTTCCGTGAATATTTTCACGGGTCAAAACTAGTATTATAAGAAAGTCCATCACTCTAACAAAGTTAAGCCAAAACGTCAATCATTTTGTGACGTCACTCGTTCCGTTGGTGGGAATTCGTTCTGTTTAGAAAAATCTAACAAAATTAAAAAAAAAAGCTGTTGTGAAATTTGAATTTTTTAGCTTTAAACTCCTTCCAAATTCTTGTTTCTAATTTATCCAATAATGGAATTCGGCTTCATCGGGGCAATTTCGGTTAATTTGTCCAAGTGTTTTGTTAATATTGTTTGTTATTTCTCATCTGCAGAATTAAGCCAAAAAGCGAATCTTACTTATCCGAATGGATTATTCTAAATTAAAGATATCAAGAACAGCTTAAGTGAATAGAAACATTAAGAGAAAGGTCACTCCATCACTGAATTGCTCTTCCCTTCGTAATTGTAAGCTAGATATCTCTGATTGATGAGAGATGAATAATTTTGAAATAAATCTCCCATATTCCAGCCAGAATTCACATTTTCTTTTAATTACACTTATTTTTTTTTCATTCCTTGCAAAAAGAGTTCAAACACGGTGCAATTGTGATACTTCTAAGCATTTTAATCGTCAGTTGTTAAAAAATATAAACGACCATTAAAATGCTTAGAAGTATCACAATTGCACCGTATTTGGACTCTTTTTTGTAAGGAATGATTTGTAGAATTTAATAATTGTAATAAAAATTAAGTAAAGGTAAGAGTTTAAAAAACGTAGTTTTGTAGAAAAAGGCCTAATAGATGCCTCAGGGAAGAACCATTGGGGCAGATAGGCCCGCTCCGCCTGTGATTGTTTGTGGGCGTGGGGGTGCCCGGAGTCGCTAATTGTCCAGGGCTTACAGATCTTTGGACAGAGTATAGATATATGTATCGATATGTGTTTACTGTACAAATTCATATTATTTCGAAACTGTATTCTGACTACAACAAGGAGGAATTGTTTTTGGGAAGCAGCCTTGCAATTCATAATTTCCTTAATAATAAAATTGTTATTGTATGTATATGTTTGTTAACGTATATATGTATATGTATGAACATTTACAACAAAATAATAGAAATAAACTAACAAATATTATTGAACATTACCATACACAAAACATGTATTAATAATGTAAAAAAAAAAAAATCACCAGAAGATTGTATACTGATATATTCTATCCCTCGAAAGACTATGTATATACTTCTGTGTATATATGTATATATCGACTGTATATTTTTATATGTGTCAGTATATGTTTATGTATGTATGTGTTTGTGTGTACATATATCTACATATGAGAATAGGGTTTTTGTTTGAACCTTTATCTGTATAAATATATATGTTATCTTAGAAAAAAAAATACCATGAAGTAACATGTATGTATGTTACTTAGTCTGTAACTAAATATATAAATATAATGTAGATATTTAATAATGAAAATCCCTATGTAAACGTAAAGAGGAATTATTGATTTTAACATCTTGTATTTGCTACTCTTGTTATATGACTATTGTTTTTGTTTTGTTTTTCTATTCTAATCACTCTCTCACCTGGCCACAAATTTATGTTTTATCTTTAGTTTTTAAATAGTTTTAATTATTTTTTACATATGTATATTTTAACATAAAACACAGCACCTGTTGACAGGGAAATTACCTTCCCTAACGGGACTAATTTGCTGATTCATGTATATTATCAATAAAAAAAAACAAAAAAATTGTTAAAATAAAATATTCAAGCAGTTTCTATACTATCAAGCGAAACTCTCAGTAGTTCATTTAGTATGTCTAGATTGGATTGCGGATATGTTCTCAGCACAGTCGATTCAGTGCAGTCCCCCGATTTTATCCAGTTGTCACCACTTTCCTGACCCGCCTAAAACCAGAAGTGATCTTGACCGGAAGTCGGGTTTTTGCCAAACCTCCAGTCCAGCAAGGTATGACTCATGTGCTTCGTGTCCCGATTTGAGCTGTGGAGGGCGTAGCAAATAAACATGTAGAAACTCGGGAACCCTAATAGATCCTCCCTACGGAATGAAATTACATCGGAGATTGACCATCATTTGCTGCAAAGCAAAAGAAAAAAGCACATGGACAAGTAGAAATAAAACGAAATCCTATTTTATTATATATTAAAAAAAAGAGGGGAATGGTGATAGTAATGTAGGGTGTACAACGTAACCAATGACAAGCTCAATTATCAGATCTTTCCGGCTTTGATAATCGATTAAATTAAATTAGTTAAATTCATTTTAATTATAAATAAATAAAATTATAAATTTTAATTAAATTAATTAAAATGAAAGATGAAATAAAAAGAGAGTTTTAATTCGTGAATATCATTGCTTGAGAGGTTGATGGAGATATCAACAACGAAAACAAAAATAATGACTTTCAAAAGTTTATATCAAATTTACAAGTTTAGAAAATCAATCTACGAGTTATAATCAAATGTCCTACTGATATCGTTTTCGATTATGCACGATTTGATGTACGATGTCGATTAAAATGGAAAGAGTAATAAGATTATTTTATTTTAGGAATTCATATTAATATGATAAAATATAGTAAGGGAAGATTCAAAATTATAAAATTTGAATTTTAAATTATTTAAAAATTATAAAATTAGTCTATATAAATCGCTGGCACTATTTATTATTTAATGGCTGCTTTATATGTCCTCGAAAAATTGCCTCAAACGTGCTTGATTTGCCTTGTGAGCGGCAAATCTTGTTTTCCTCTCGTTTAGATCGAGATTAAAATACTTGTCGGCGAAGCGACAAAAAAGTTGATTTCGCAGCTTTGTTTTGCTGTTACCATACCATACTCATACCATAGCAGAGATAAAGAAACAAGAAAAAAAGATCCCGAAGCAAGAGAATGTGGTGAATAAAGCCGTGGATTGAAACCACGAGCAAAGAATATTCAGATTTCAGAGTGAAGTTAACACTGTCGTAGTTTTCAAATAAATTTTCTCGCCGCCAAGAGCGCTGGTGTCGACTAGCTTCTACTATTTGCCTGAATTTAGAACTTGTTTTATTCAGAGTAATAGACATGATTTTCGGACAAGTGGTAGATTTTCGAGCCACTTGCCGGTTTCCGACAAGTTTTCTAGAATGTACGCCGAGATACTGAAAGGTAAAGAACATAATAAAGCCATAGACAAATGTAGAAGAAAGTAGATTCATCGTATGAATCGCAGAATGGAAGAAGAAAAAATCCAAAAAAGTAGAGTTGAAATGTCCGCTAAAGGAAGAAGGGAAAGATTAAAGAAAAAATGATTCGAACAATTAAGAAACGGAACACATAAGAAGTCCAAGCAGTAAAAGACGAAGAAAATATTATAATAATAATATTAATAATAAACAATAAAAAGGAAAATCGTAATCAATCTTTATATCTTTGCGGAATATTTACATATCTATCCATATTTGCGAATATAACAAATTGTATCCGGGCGAAAAATAAAATCAACAATAAACAATGTTCTGAAATGGGCTTCCATTGTATGAGACAAACAACACGACATGTGTCTTGATGCTATCCAGGGAAGTTCACGACGTGATGTACAATAAAGACATTCTGAAATGTTTTGAGTTTCTGGCCGCCCTAAACACGTAAAAAGTTTGAAAGTCGGAGATTGTGTAGTTTTTGAAACGCTATAGTTGTGCCACGAAACTACAAACTTTTTCAACGAATCTATTATTTCCGATTTAGTGTGGTATTACATTTTACGATTTCTAATATCTCAACATTTTATTGAATATAACAGGTTAATTAATCACGGCTTTAATTCCTCAGTGAATTTTTCATTTGTCGAAGCGGATTAAGTCGTAAATCTAAAACGAAACCGTTAAGCAACGACTGGTGCCTAAAGGGTAGAGATTGCACTATTAGGATTGGTTCACTTTCTCTTCGCATCTATTATTACGTAAGCGGGAAAGTCAGCCAACCGGTCTTACTTTCAAGTTCATCCTTTTCTTCTTCTATTTTTTTCTCCTTCTTCTCCGTGTCTCTTATAAGGCTGCCATTGAACTTGTCGCCACATCGGTCATGCTTCTGTTGACGATCGGACTGCTGCTCGCCCTCTTTGGCGCTGACCCCGTGCGGGGTCACGGCAAGATAATCCAGCCCCCGGGAAGGGGTACTCTGTGGAGGCTGGGCTACGATGCCCCCGTCAACTATAACGACGACGAGAATTTCTGCGGAGGACACACGGTGAGTTTTACTTTCATTTATATTATGGGAAGAAAACATAAATTAAGATTTATTTGCTGTAAAACAAACAAAAAAAGGAAAACCTTGTTTGTACTTACTGAGCTTAAAAAATGTAATGGGGCATTCTTTCTTTTTTTTTTTTTTTCCTTCAAAATAAATCAATGAAGGAATAAATTATCAATGTTGCGGATGAATTTAACGTGTGTAAAATTGATTGTAGAGATATAAAAAAGCTGTCAGACTTGCTTAAAAAATTAATTAAAATTTAGAAATGTCTTTAAAATTTTATACAAGAGGCCCAACCAGGTTTCAGCTGTTAACAGACTTTCTTCACTGAACAAAGGTTGTTAACAGGTTGAAACTTGGTTTTGGATCTCTTGTAAAAAGTTTAAAGACATTTTTTTTAATTTTAATTAATTTTTTAAGCAAGTTTGATAGTTTTTTTTTATATCTCCATAATAAATTATCAACATAATAAAGGAAATCGAATACAAAAATTTGAGAGAAATCATGCTTAGATAAATAATTAAAATTTAATTCATTTTATCTCGGATTAAGTATTTAACACGTGTAGCTAGAGATGTTGGGAATTTTGCACAAATGTGAAAAGCTGCTACGAAGCTCGTCAAATATTGTTACGAGAATCAGCTTATGAGAACTGGAGGGCGTTTGGTTTATTTTCTATCAGATGAGAATGTGTAAGACAGAGATTAACAGAAAAGGGATCCTCTGTAAAGGGATTTACAGGATAATATTAGAAATATTCAGAAAAGTGATAAATATTACAAATAGAATATTTGTATTAATTTAATGCAATTAATGAATACCCGTTGTTCTAAAAGGCAGAGTATACGGTTAGAGAATTTCACCAATTTAGCTCAGTTGTGAACGTGTAAAATGACATCAGCAATTCCAAATGACCATGTACTAGAAACAGTAGAATATACACCAAAGTACTCTCTACAATGTACAATACACTAGTTTTCAAATCTTCAAGAATAAAAGTGATGAAGGAAAGTCACCACACATTAATAGTCGTCTTAAAACTCATATTTACTTAGAAATTTACTCCTCTAGCAATTAAAGATACTGTTTTGTTAGTAATGACAGCAAAAGTATTTAAAATTAGTTTTACGTATCTTTTCTGAAAATAATAATTTAATTGCAACCCTTTTCTTATTCTTCATATCCTTTTTCATTTCTTGTGAGAAATGTCAAATCAGTTTCTAAGATGAAAGAATACACGAAAAACTTATACATTAACCCCTTCGGCTAATGGCTGAAGGTCAACGGACCAGCACTACATCAGTTGGTTGTTTTATGTCTCACACGAGTATGATTAAATAATAGTGTTTAATAATTATGTACTGTTAATAGTAAACCCTGAAAAGTGAAAGTAAATTTAATTTTCTTTTTTTATTATCAAGAACTGATTTCCAGGCACCATGTAATCCCTTAGACACTAATCTTCTCTAATCTGCGTGATGCTTTAACAAGTTAAAGTGTTCCAGAGTGTATTTCCAAAAGGGTAATAAAGATTAAGAACCACTGTCCTAATTGATCGTGTTACATCTTATTTCCTCAGGCTGGATGACAATCAGTATCTAACTCCAGTCACAAAAAAAAAATGCTTAATTGATAGTTACATTAATAATAGCTTAAAACGTGTTCTAGATGCTGCTTGAGTTTGTGAGAACTTGTGATGTTTGAATTTCACTCGAGAACAGCCTGGGTTTCTGATAAAAAGGTGAATATAACATTCTAGTACATTCAGTCTACAATTACTAATTATACTGTAAACTATACATTAAATTTTACTAAAAGTGCAGTTGGAGGACTTTTAATAGATTTTCGAAATAATGTTAAAGAATGTTAAGTTTTAACTTATCGGAAGTATTTAGTATGGAAGGTGTACAGGTAAGGGCAGAGCCGGAGCTAGAGCTTCTGTTACTTCAGTGTAAATAGACCTTTATTTCGTGGAACTCTATTATTATTTGTTTATGATTTATTAAGAATTTCGTGTCAGTCACAAGGATAAAGTTCCCAAATTATCATCAAATGTAAAGAAAATGGACCACGTACACGCTGAGGTATATCCTTTTAAATTATGTTCGTAATGATTTTCAGATGTAGTCTATTGTATAAAAATTTATGATATAAACATATTTTCCTTGTCAAGATCAATTCAGTATTAAGTGAGTAAACACAGTTCCTCTCATTTCTTTTATATTTCATGTCTCATTTTTCGATTTCTTATTTTTAATATTTCTTTGTCTCGCTAACATTGTTGCGTTCGCCTTTGGTTAATGCTAAGGGATTCAACTTGATAAATTTCTAGATAGATCTTGAGAAGATAAAGACCCAGCTTTTCGATTTGTCCTACAACCGTTAGGCATATCATAAAAATTTAACACATCCTTTAAAGTTACAATTATTAATTCAGATCTTCAATTTATAGATAAAAAAATTATCAAATCGTCTTAGATTTTTCATGTGATAAAATTCGAAGAACTGAGAAAACATATTATTTTAAAATACTACCACTAGCAATAATAAATATAATGTATTGACCCTCGTAGCCTTTTTGGGTCTTGCGCTGGCTGAGTAGCCCTGGCTGACGAGAGCACAAGAAGCTCGAAACGGCCGTCTCAGGGTCTTATCTTAAACCTCACAAAAGGCATTTTATTTCATTACATTTATTATAGCTAGCATTTATTTATATATTTATTACAAATATAATAAATATTATATTTATTGTTGCTAGTAGTGATACATATAATGCATTAATAGTACTGGTTTTACTTGCTATAAATATCATGTTGTATGGAAGATTATCTCGTTTCCATCATACACGAAGTTAGTCTTAACCCACACCCCAGGAGGAGGTAACTTGGAAAGGTTTGTTTGGTAACGATGCTATTAATATCTTCCACCTCCCTTTAAATAACAAAAACGTCAAAGACATCTAGTAAAATACATCTAGTTATAAAAATATTAACTCTGTGCATGTTTTATTAACAGTAATATTTATAAATAAATTAGAGTTTATTTATTTTATTCCTTCCGATTCTTCAATGACTTCTGCTAACATAAAAACAATCTTGACTGTCAATGGAGAGATAGCATCAATAATAGCTCGGTCAGGAAGAGGATTCCACATTTTGAGAATGCATGTATAGTTAAAACACCCTCCCGAGTATTCATGGAGCAAAAATGAATAAACAAGCAATGATATGGAACGTTAACGTATTAGAAGCATTGAAAAACAAAAAAACAAAAAACTTATTAGATTAGCATGAAGTGTTTTTTCATGGAAGAACGTGTTTGAGGATTCTTAAGTTTAAGTTTGAGCAAAAAACAATTCGTTTAATGTACTTTTTTGGATATTACTAAATTATAAGATTGAATCAAAATGTTGAATTTTAGTGGAATTTTATGAAGTCAGAAATCCTAACAATCAGTAACTGTCAGGTAAACACATCGTTTTTAAAAAATAAATCCATGGAATCTGTTCGGCAACGATGAAACTTTTTCAGTTTTTATAATTTAATAAATCCCTTAGTTTCAGGTTAGATTTGAGGTTAATTTTTTCCCCCAATTAATATTAACAGATGAATATTACAGTTCTTGTAACAGTTCTCGAACATTATTCCAGAGATTTCATTAAAACTTCTGCATTCAAAATTTGTCTTTTGAAATATGATTAGACTTCTTTTATTGGCTTCCTGTTCTAATTTTAAAATCGTGTGTTTTTGTTTTGCTTTTTTGTTTTGAGATCGTCCGAAAAAAAATGGGATCTAAAGAATTCTGTCATTCAATTCATGAGAAAAAATACTTCCAGTTAAGAGCTGATACCAAAGGTGGAAAGACAACAGTTAAACCAGCACTCACAGGATGATGGCATGAAGTTAGCACTATCTCTAAATCGTTCTCGACAGTTTTTGTTGAATAAGAATTACCCAGTACCCCGAAAACAGAATGTTTTTTATCTTTCTGCGACGATTGATGCTAAGATACGATATCTTTCTGCAGCCCTCACTTTCGTTCTGCGACATTGTCGCGCCGTCGCTCGATATTCTGCTTTGGGGCCCAGTACCGATATTAAAAACACGTGCGAGACTACTTCTAATGTGTCGTACTAAGTTGATATTTCTCATATAAGTATTTTGGATTTAGTACAACATTCTTGAAATATCAATGATAATACTTCATTCAATTCTTGCTGTAAAATCCTAAAAACCTCTTAACTTACAGTTTAAAAACTCAAACCATCCTTAGCTTCTTTTCTAAAACGTGACAAAATATCAAAATCTGGTTTGTGATTCCGTGCTGTTAATAAATGTTTGTGATTCCGTGGATCAAAGTTCTCATCTTCGTTTTGTAGTCAGTAAAGAAATAAGGCCGTATCTCCTATACCAGTAATCTAACTTGAAATAAGTATAAAGTATAAAATATGAAATAAGTATAAAGTATAAAATATGAAATAAGTATAGAGCCTAACCTCCCGCGCCCCCAAAGGCCGGTGTCGTCCTAGAGTGGATACTTTAACTTTAACTTTACTGCTAAATTACTAACTATGTAGCTGGGATTTGTGAACTCTCAAGCAAAGCTAAAAATCAGCCCTTAACTTTTCCTTATTATTTGAAATTGGCTAATATATTTATGTAGAGTAAAAATATCATATTATTAACAAAAAATAGCATTAGTGGGCAAAAATTATGCTTTCGTACAGTCTGAACCATCATCAATGGGAATCCTGGACAGCTGTTTCATCGTTATTAGTGATGTTCCGCAGGATTTACCCGTGATAGGCTTAGATCGTGCGAAAGGTTATGGATGCCTCCGCTCCCGACAGTGGCATCAAACATCAAAACAACAGATATAAAAATAAAACTATTTTATTAGAGTAGGAAAAGAAATGGAACCTCCACAAATCTAAACTAAAAAAATAAAAAAACATTAAAAAAAATAATAAAAGAAAATTCATGTGCTGGGCTCTGTCAGCCTCAATGAATTTCTTAAGGGCATATAAATAAAGAAAAATGTCTAAACGTATTAAAAAGTGAGACCAATGTTCATAAGTGACATCTCAAGACAGCCTGTTTCACGCTAATATGGCGATCATCAGTTGAGAGAAGTCACTATGAACAAAGCAGCTTTAATTTATTAGAGTCCAAATAAGGACGATACAGCTGTCCACGATTCCCGTTGATGTTGGCTCAGACTGTGAGAAAGCATAATTTTTGTCCATTAATGCTATTTGTTGTTCAAGAATTTTTTTTTTTGGGACGTTAAATTTTAAATATTTAAATAAAATATCATATTTACACTGTAAGATATATATAAATCATAAAATGTATTCCTTGATAATATCAAAAAAATTAAATTTCATAGCTGTTTAAATTTTAATTCAATTCTCCTTACGCTTTTTGGGTATGCAAAATCTCCTTTTGTAAAGTATTTACTAGTCCATTTTGGCGGCTGCTTTGTAACAGCTAGAATTCTAGGTACGTAGCTAAATATAGTACATGATCATTAATTCTAAATAGACCTTTGGAATTTCTTTATAATCGTTAATTATTTTAATAAAATTATCCAATTATATCTACATAAATTAAAATGCTTAATTAATGTAAATGCCTCTTTATTTTATTATTAATATCTCATTTGGGTAATCTCATGAGATATTTGCAGAACTGCTTATAACTTTATAACTTGAGTCCCTGTGTCCTCTTATAGTTTTTTTCTCAGCTTTCTTAATAAAAAATAAGTTTTATCTGAATAGATCGGACGCATTTTTATTGTTTTTCATCTAGTCATTCTAGTGCACAGATATATTATTTGTGGTTATTATGTTGTTTATTATGAATGATATAATTCTATAAATAGCAGTGACAATATTCAAGGTAGGTCTGACAAATCAGCTTCGTGGTCATTTAAATTACCTTCAGAAAATGATTCCCCAGCTGTGATTTAAATTCCCTTCTAAACCTTTGGTTTCAACAACCTATTGTAAATGAGATCACCTGCGAACATTAAAACTGAGTGTCCGCGCTTAGGATTGGTCGGTTGGAGACTGCACGCTGTTCTGATTGGTTTATTTGACACTCACGAGGTCACATTCTTCGGCTGCCAATGACCGAAAGGATTACAGCTCCCGACAGTTCATCTTCGGCAGAAACGGACGGAAAAAAAAAAATTAAGAAAAAAAAGTGAGTAAATTTAGCTGGAAGCATGTGACCTTGAATTCAATGACCCTGGTCGACCCCGCCCTGCCGAGTGGTTCGTCGAATCAGGTGGGGTGGGTGGAATTGTTTCCCGTGTCAATGCTCTGGTTTGAATCCAAATGCTGTTTTGCATGCAGCATCACGACACAAATAATTGCACCAACGTACACACAGCCATTTTCGTACGGATCCACATTAGAGCTCAACTAACCCCCAATAAATCTCTGCTACAGTGACACTAAACAAATTACACACCTTTCACCTCCTCCATCCCTTATCCTATATATATTGCAGTTCAGGCCAAGTCTGATAATGAAAAAGAATTTTGATATTATCTTTAGTATTTTTTTTTTAAGTCAATAATTTTTCTTTAAAAAATATTTGTATTGTTTCGACAATTTAAAATCTGTTTATTTGGTGCGAATAGAATTAGTAACAATATCAGCAACCGCATCCCAATCTCCGTGCTTACCTTGAAGAGTTTGATGCTATAATATTTATCCTTGTAGTAGCCACAGTTATTGAGAATTAGTAAATGTGTTACAGAAACGTACAAATCTGTATTTTTTTCTTCTTATATGTTTAAGGCAAAGCGTACTAGAATTATAAAAGTTGTAGTTATAATTAAAATGAAGAAAAGTATATATGTAGCCTCATAGTGAAATTTGACATTTCAGGCAATGGTAATCATATACATATATAGATACATAAATACATACATACATACATTATAGAAATAATATATTTTTGTTTTATTTAATTACGAATATGATAAATATATATAAAATATATATAAAATCTACGAATATTAGATCTATTATTTAAAAACAGTTAATTAAACAAAAACAAAAACCTGTAATAAATAACAAATACAGGGGTTACTTATTTTGAGTTTGCTGCAGATAAAAAAAATTGTTTTGCTAAAAGTGTAGTAATTTCCTGCTGTTAAAACTTGATAAAATAATAATTGTAATGGGCAAATAAAAATAAAAGTTTGACTTGAAGGTTTATTCAAATGCTTGAGGATAAACAGCATTGCCTGGGAAACTACAAAAGTTTATTAATTTATTGAAATTATATGTTCCCGAAATTGGCGGGACTTCTTATCTAACCTTATTATCAGGACTGGATTCTTTGAGATTCAGAAAACAGAGGTTTGGAACAAAATAGAATACATTTAAAAAAAAAAAAAATGTTTGTCTGACAATTAGGAGAAACTGTTTTTCAATCCAATCATGTATCTTATGCATTTCTGAATACAGTTAATGTTTGACACTTATAATTTTGTATAATTTTGTAAAAAGTCACCGGAAAAGATCTTTGGTTTTTTGAGATTAAATGAACGTAAAAAAATTAAAAAAAAGAAGAAAAATTATATAAATTACATTGACTCCAATACATAAAGTTAAAAAATAAAGCGTTTGTACAACTAAAAATACAACCGGTTTCACTGGCAAAGGAACCATCTAATATCCTCAGCAAGTGAAACCGGTCGTAATGTTAATTGTACATTCGCTTTATTTTTAATTACATGTTTTGGCGTGATTGCAATTTATATATTGCATACGTTAAAAAAAAAGTTTTAGTTTCATTGTAAATATTAAATAATCAGGGATGAAAATAACACCCAATATATATAAAAGGGTATAATTCTATGGCGTATTTACAATGAACCAAAATGATGAAGTAGACAACTCTATGCATTGTAAATTTTCCAAATGCATCGTGTGATATTTTCATTCCTGATTATTTTATAATTAAAAAGAGATAACTTACACGTTAAATGGTACCTTTTCCAGATACTGGACTCTAAAACAAAGATTCCTTGCTACCAGGCACTGTTTAGACAGACAATGAAAAAGGCCGACAGCTCAAAAGCTTGACAAACACTGATACATAGGATTTTATTTAAAGACGAGTCAATGTCCTTAAGATCATTTTCTTTTCTTGTTTTTTTTTTTTTATACTATTTAGAATTAAACAAGTCTATACATTATTAACATAGCATGAAAAAAAAAAAAAAAAATACCAATTTTGTAGAAAAGTCGTATGGAAATTAAAAACATTTGGATTTAAGGATCCACGACCCCTTCGGCTCCCTCCATACATACGGCTCTTAAAGCATTCGAAATATGCACGCGAAGCTAATTAATGCAGAAGCACCTAATTAAAAGAAAAAAGAACCCTTTCCTGTATGCTACTAGGTTTTAAAGTAAATGTGTATGACATAGTGCACTGTACATAATTTTTTTAGAACTAAATTTTGCTTAAAATAGAGGTGTAATCTTTTTCCATTAAATATGTCTGTTCTTTCGTACAGCATTGTATGAAATTCGACGAACAGTAAAACTCTCGTATTCGCTGTTACCGCTGAATGAAGAAATGAACTAGAAAATTCCAGAAATACGAAAATTCATAATTTAAATTGTGCGCCATTCTTAGTAATGTAATGAAATCCCGTGTAGTCCCGCCCGGAAAGTTAATCATCCATTTGTCCAGCGTCAAGGCTCATACAACTTCCTGGTATTCGATCGCATTCAATCATACAGTAAAATAAATGTGTGTTTTTTTTTTTTAAGGACGGGGGAAATGCATTTACGCATACCAAAGAATTGGTAATGTTAGACTCAGTCATAAAAGACTACTGCTCACTAAAACCCTACGTCCGACTTCCAAAACACCCTACACGGAACCACCGTCAGGTACTACATCGCGTAGGGCAGAATGACTAAAAGTCCGACTCACATATCATTTCGCAACTGATCAAGTCTGATTTTCTCAGCCATACGAAGTTTCCGTATAATAGTGGCAGCGTAGTCAGCCACTGCCGTCCAATTAGCCTGGGAGATAGTCATCAAGCCAACGATGTTCTCTGGAGTCACACGCTGTCGAAGGAATTTCTTCAGCTCATTTCTATCTTCATGGAAGCGTGGGCAGACAAAGAAGACATGCTCCACATCCTCGTCCAAGAACTGGCAAGTCGGACATGACGCACTGTCGACAATTCCGAAGCGCCTCTGGTACGCTAGAAAACTACCATGGCCACTTAATAGCTGAGTCAGGTAGTGATCCACCTCACCATGCTTTCTTTCCATCCATGTTGCAAAATTAGGTATAAGATTATGAGTCCATCTTCCACTGGTCGATGAATCCCATCGTCTACAAAATAAATGTGTGTGTGTGTGTGTGAGAGAGAGAGAGAGAGAGAGAGAGAGAATATTGACGTAACTTTTATTATTATAATTCTTCTTTTTTATTATTAGGTCTAGTTATTATTGTTGTAATAATCTCTTTTTGTGCCTAATTTATAAATTAAACTTTATCACATGTATGCACAATGTACAGGGTATTGAAAAACTCGGTATTAAAATTTTATGGAAGATCGGAAACAACAAGACAAACGTTTTTGGATAATGAATGCAAGGGAGCAATGACAGAGATATGTGCTGACTATAGTCCGTCTAAGTCAGCTAGGCAGTCCCTTCAGGCGTTGGGACTGAGAACTTGAAAAAAATAGGGGTGAAAGGATATCAGGGTATTGTTACGGAATTAAAAAAAGGCCTTATGTCGAGGGCTCTATGACATAAAGGCCTAAGTGACAAAATCTCCATTCCGAGTTATTAAGGGTTTTATGTTTGTATTGCCTTGCCAGTTCTATGGAAGTAGCTTTTTATAGAAGTAGAATTCTACCAGTTGCAATGAAATTTTCAGTTAGGTCTCTTTTTCATATGAAAGATATGGTTCTCGGATTTCACTTAAGACATGTAACTCAATTTTTACAAAAATATCACTTAGGCCTTTATGTCATAGAGCCCTCGATGTGATCCTTTTTTTAGTATTTTGAGAATTCAGCTCTTCTGAAATATAGTTATTTAAAGCCGATAATAACGAGGTCAAGCTCTGCCAACACTATTGTAATCTTTCCTCCCTACCCCCACTTATCTTATACCCTTTCTCCCCTATTTTTTCAAGTTCTAACGCCTGAAGGAACTGCCTAGCTGACTTAGACGGACTATACGCTGTCTAAAGAACAGGCGGAACGGACTGAAGTCACACTGTTTCATGATGCAACCACAACAATACGTCACATGACGACGTTTCACGTGGGGTCACTTAATATGTTGGTGTAGTTTGTTAAGTCTGCTGCAAGTGTAAAATAATATAGGCGATGTTTAGGGAGCGATGAATAGGCCGGGATGGCCCCGTCGCCTGGCCACCGAGATCGCCCGACTTAACAAGCCTCGACATTTTCTTCTGATGACACAAGAACATCATGTATAAGACTACCATTGAGTCCGAAGAAGACCTCGTTGCAAGAATCGCAGTTGCCGCTGCAACTGTTGGTGAAATGTAGAGAATATTGGAGCATGTAAGGCAATCAATTCTTGCACGTTGTGATGCATGCATTGCTGTTGCCGGTCGCTACAAACGCTAGTTTCTCGACTACGATTCATTAGAAAAATATTTCAAATATAAAAGTTATATTGTCCCTGTTGGTCAAATATCTATACCAAGTTTCAAGAAGATCCTTACAGTCGTTCAAAAGCTATTAGGAAGGGACATGGATAAACAATGATCTGATGAATAATCATTTTCCGATCGGAAATAGGCTACAAAGGGACAAATATGTAAAAATTAATTAATTAATTGTGTAAGACGATAAAATTTAAATAAAAAGCCTAATATCATCTAAAGTAAAATAAAAGAGAGATTTCTGTTTAAAGTAAAATTTGCTCTTGATAAATTTTAATCATCAAGAATCTTTCACAGAAACTGATGAAGCCGAATAAACCATAGCAACGTATCATGAACTAACAGCAATTTATGCTTTTTTTTTTAATCCAGAGCTTCTCAACGGATGTTCTGGGGCATCTAGAATGTTCCACGAAGATACTCTTGTAAGAACATTCTGAAAGCACTCTTCTAATAATAAATATTCTGCTGTACACACATATAGTCAAATGCCCTAAATTATACTAAATTCTATACATCAGATAATCTGACCAAATAGAAATTGAAACTGCTTCTTTCTAACAATTACAGTTAGTAAAGTATTACAAAGAAACTCAGTTATAACGAGATACAAGGAACCGAAGAATATTGCTCGTTCAGCAGTCACATTGATTGTTACACACTACTTTTCACACACAAACCTCACAAATATACATGAATTTATGGAGAAGTGAGAAAACCAACAATAAATGAACAGTTATTATTACACGATTAACAAGTAATTCCATGTCTATATAAAAGGTGTATCAAAACTCTGTACAAATTTTAATGGCAGATAGGGGACACCAAGACAAACCTTTTTCATTTATGAACGTATACCCGCTGACGACAAGCTTCGGTGCTACAGGGCGCTATTTAACGAAGCTGCAATCGGCTGGAGAGGAGATCTGGAGCACCAAGAGAACCCTAATTGAA
>JAFIDM010000004.1:26837123-26847658 GCA_023159025.1 Thereuonema tuberculata | reverse complement strand
AAAAAACAATGTCGTTATTCGTTCAGAAAATGGTGGTTTCTTACAGGTGTTCGCGGAATACAGTGGATAAGATATTCATTGGCATACCGGGGGGGGGGGTTAGGAAATCTCCCCAACGGGAAGAAATCTAGCACTTCTGACATTTCTGTTTATTTAGTTGGAATGTTCACCGGTTTGTCTGTAACCCCCTCCACCAATCCTGGAAAGGAGCTGATGTTTCTGTTTTTTGGTTGAACGATTACCATCGTAACCCTTCTCCAATCCAAAATCCTGGGTCCGTCAATGAAGGCGTTTCAAGAATGTATTGCATGAATGTCGTTGGTTTTCCAACATTTGCCAGGATAATAATTGAGCCCATGGTTTATCAATGGTCAGGGTAACTAAACTCAGGTCATTCTTGTCCTCCTTTGTGCAAGCCCCACTCAAATAGGAATGACTGACCACCGAATTTCTGCAGTGGAACGAATGGAATGATCTTGTTTGACATTAGTTAAAGACCCATGAAAGGCTTTGTGCCAAAGATCCCCGCTCAGGATCTTCTATTAAACTCTGTTGTCTCATAGCTTTCTTATTTTCACTAATGCGTTTCTTTGGTTTTTTTTTTGTGAGTAAAGATGCAGATTTAATATCCCTTCTGAATGATCGTTGTTTCACTCAAGAATATTTTAGCAAAAAATAAGGGGGGTGGGGGGGTGGGGGGTTCAAACCTTCTCTTTCTTTTTTCATATGTATTTATTCATTTATTTTGAAATTTATAGATTAAATGCATATTTTTGTCAAGGGTTGAAAAAAATAAAGTTATTTTACGCTGAGATAAAATGAAGCCTATCTATATAGTACTGTATTTATTTGTTATACATAATCGCTATTTATATGTACAGTAATCACTCGTTTATCGCGGCTAATGGGGACCAGAGACCTCCGCGATAGGTGAAAACCCGCGAAGTAGGATTGCCCCCCCCCCCCTAGGAATTTTCGTGTGTGTTGTGGGTACCAGAATATTTAAAATATGTATATTTATACTTTATATACAGTATACAATACATATATATTGTATATAAAGTATAAATATATATATATATATATATACAGTATATTTTACTTAAATCTTTTTAATTATAAAACCTTAATATTATACATTCACTCACTCACTCCCACTCGTAGAGGGCTGAGGTTCACTCGGATGCTCTTCTGCTGGAGTCGCTGACGGTGTAGCTGGGGTTTTTATCTTGGAGAAAAACCCGCGATGCACTGAAGCCGCGAGACTTGAAGCGCGAAATAGCGAGGGATCACTGTATTATAATTATTCAGCAGCATTCTGTTAGGTTTTTTTTTCGTTTTTTTTTTAATGATCCTGAATTTATTTATTTATTTATTTATTTATTTATTTATTTATTTACCATGAAAACTTAAATTCTGTTATTTTTGAAACTCCATCGCAAAACATTCCAATTTATTTAGACACAATATTCTCAATCAGAACAAGATGGTGAAGATGTAAATTACGGACATTTAGTTGGCAACATTTTAAGAATTTTAGAGTATCATAATTAAAACACTTATACTTAGCCTATCCCTCGAATCTTTCTCATTTAAATTAAAGCCTTCATCAGAAAAGCTTCTCGGGATTTTACTGGACTGCGAAGAAATATTACAGTAATTTCTATCAAAGAAAGAGTGAAAAATAAAAAAAATAAAAAATGCTTGCAATTTGCATGTGTGTGTACATTCTTAGAAATTGATTTAAAACTCTATAATTACAAATCCTGTGGTTCTAAATGCTTTATGGACCTCTCCCAGAGCATAATAATCATTTGAAAACAAACTCTTCCATTTATGACTCATAAAATTGTAAAGATTCGGGTGTCTTGCTTGTCGCCCATTTTATTACTTACTCTACCTCCTAACATCCATTCCTCCCGAATCGATCACTAGTTAATTGGTTACGTTGAAACTTTTATTTATTTATTTATTTATTTAATTTATTTATTTTCTTTTGGGTTTTTAAATTAGAGGCGTTAGAGAATTTCCAGGGAGCATTTAAGTGTGTGTGTGTGTTTTTTTTTGGTTGGACGATGACGAAAGACTTGAGGTTTGTACAATGTCAAACAGGCGATAGGGGCTGAAATACTTGCAAATTGAAACAATTGTGGTCTTATCATGATACTAATTAAAATATTCAATATTTAGCTAACTGCACAGTTTGCTAAAATAAAAAAAAAGGGGGGGATGGCTACTGACAGTGTAACTATATTATAATCAATACCTGATGTTCTGGTCTTTAACTACAATATATATTTAAGGAAATGAGATAAATTGTATCTCACTTTTATGTATTTTTCATTTCGTAACTCAATGTTTAGAAAATCTGCTTATAACAATCTTACAAACACAGTATTGTAATAATGTGTGTGTGGTCGGTTCGCACCGAAGTGCGAGCTTCGTTGCCGAAGCATCCGTGCTCCAGGGAGCGCTAGTGTTCCCAAGACGGCGAACCCCTAGCAGACTCCCTAGAATTACAAGGGAAAGATACTGGGGTGGTTTCCCGTGGCCTTCCCCAGGACGCCATTAAGGAATGACGTCAGACCGAAGAGAAAGTGAAGAAGAGGCTACAACACAGGAAAGGAAATTTTTGAAACATCCATGCTCGCTACCGGGATTTGAACCCGGGCGCTGGCACATTGATCTCACGACAGACCAACGCCTGAGACCGCTCGACCACACCAGCGCGGCATTGTAATAATAAATGACTTAAATTTTACTCTTAATTTTCATTCTTGTGTTTCGGCAACTTTTATATTGGATTTAATTAAGAAAATAATTTCCGCAATGGAAAAAGTAGCAATAAAAGTTGTGAAACGGAAGATACATTTAAAGTCAATAAATTCATATAGATTGCAGGTATACAGCTTATAGATAGATAGGTAGGTATTTCCCATACGAGCCTTTCGACGTTTCAATGACCATCTAGACTGGTGGAGATTAAATGGTCAGCCCAATGCTCGTCCGCCTTTAGTCTCAGAAAAGGAACCCTATTTTACAGAAGGCTGGTGAATCCTGGCCCGTCCGGCATGGCTAAGGATCAATATTGATCAATTGAAACAAACAAAAATAGCACCCCCAGATCAGTGTGTGGGTTCGCCTGCAAAACATTTCTTGTGGTGTAGCAAAGGATATGTTCTCCCGGAAAGGCTCACTTTAGGACCTCCTAGCGCCTTAATGGGGCGTTTCCGGATATGGGTTCATTAGGAATATATTGATCCTTATCCTTGCCCCTGCACGTGGTTCGAATATTACACACGAATTTTGCAACACCATATATATATATACCGTATATGCTCCAATAGAGGCCCCCGGCGTTTATTTGCAAAATGAGCCTCGGCTCCCGGCGCTTAATAGAGACCGGCTGCTATTAGAGGCCGGCCATTATTAACAAAAACCTTCAGAACGCAATATTTTTACACATAAATACCGGCTAACATTACAAATAGTTACTTTTATTTGAATTTCACATGGTACATAAGACTGTTAAAGATAAATGGCAACGTCTTTCTGTACCTTTCGCTGCTATTCGTCGTCCGAATCCGCAATGACGACGTTGTTGACGAGCGGCCGCCTCACCGGAAGTTTCTTTCGCGTATTCCACCGCGCGAATCTTAAAGGCAATGTCAAATGACCGTTTCGGCGGCATTTTGTAAGGCAATGTAAGTAAGGTATTAAGCACGACTATAAAGATACGGACGCTTACATTAGTGCCGGTAGGCAAATATCAAAGACCCGGCTACTGTTTGGCCGTGTCCCCTCTGCAGCCCGGCGACAATAAGAGCTCCGGCGTTTATTGGAGCATATACGGTATATATATGTGTGTTATGTTATATAATGAATGTGGGTGGCAGAGAAGCCAAGCACTGCGACCGGAAGTCTATTTAGATATATATATATATAAGAAACATTTCTTTCAGATTTCTAGTTTTTTTAAAAACCGTTTTAACCTCATTAATGAGTTGACTTTTCATACGTATGTCTTATTTACTGTACAAACTACCTTTCATAAACAATTTCTGATATTGTTCCTTATTATTAGGGGAGGTGGTAGTAATATGGACAATTTTTTTATTTTTGACAAAATCTTGAATTTCAAGTGGCTCTAATGTATGAAAATCGTCAGTAGCATTAGAATAAATATCGTGTGAGATAAATATCACACATTTTTAAATAAATATTTAAAACTCTTGAATTGGTACAATTATTTAGAACATTCTACAAAAAAATGAATTGTTGAACTGGGGTTGTAATATGAAACAGATGTTAAAATGCAACAATACTTCTTTATTATTGCTATTATAGTAAAAAAAAATCATTTATTGTTGATACTTTAATGCATTGTTTTGTTTCACATCAATAGAAAATATAGAAACTACAGAGAAAAAGTAAAAATTAATGCTGAACACTTTATAATTGAAAGAAAACGCTCAATTAAAAATTGCAAGTCTTTCATGAGCAAAAATCTGCTGATTTGGTGTTTTCTTGCATTTACCATATCTTCTTGACGCCATTTCTGCCTTAGTCCCTTCTTTTCAGGTCCTAATTTGCTTCTTGGCATCGTGAGGTTGTATTATGGAACACCTGTTTCATATTACCACCAGTCGCCATATGGAAATTGACTGATCCATTCTCAGTAATAAAATATTAATTCTTAAGTACTGAATACATCATTTTGTAGTTCAGTTAATTAATAATGATATACAATATAAGCAAAACCTCATTCGTAATAATAACAGTACCAGAAATTGTGTTGAATCTTACCCTGTAAAAACTTTCAGGCTTACGAAAACACACTACTACTTCTCATAACCATACACAACGAAATATTGAAGTTACCTACCTCTTGGTGGCTAAAAGGAAAACCAGCGATAGAAATTAGAGCGGTTTCCGGATGATAGCAGCAGCTACTTGCACAAAAATTGCTGTTTCATATTACCACCTTCTCCCCTATTATTATTATTATTATTATTCGGGCGTTCTTTTTTGGTTGAATGATTGAAGAATTGGGAATAAAAAAATAATATCGCGATTAGAGAACCCGCTGCATCAGACGCAATATTAGTAATTCCTCCATCCTTTTAATTGTTTCATTCCGAAATGTTTTCAATTTTTCTTTCAATTCTAAGTGTAGTCTGTTGGCTTCTCTTTGTAATCATAATTAATAGCTTCGGTAGAATTACGGCTGATGCCAAACAGATCGGGTAGAATATTTTATTCTAATATTGTGGAAAAAATGTAGGGAAAAGAACATCCAACAAACAGAGATGGTTTTTAAGTTTATGACAAACAGAGAAGCCATAGTTCTGTTCGGAGTAGATGTAAATCAGGAGGGAAAAAAAGCTAAAACAAAAGTCTCTGTTTGTGTATTCGGTGAAATATGCAGCAAGAAACACGACTTACTGCTTACGTATAACAATCTTACATCTTTATACCTTTTACAAAGGAATCTGAGAACGTCCTTCGTCCCGCCCTCACTTGTAACGTATAAGACATTCCTTAGCTTTCTCTTCTCACTTCCGGCTTTCTGGAGTTCCTGAGAAGAGGAAAAGGGAGCCAAAACAATAAATTGCTCACGATGCTCAGCAGATGGAGGAGATAAATATCAAAACAAAGATAAACAGCAAAGTTTTGTTTTCTTTTGAAAGAGTATTCCATTCAAAGTAAGACTTCCACGGGCTATGTTTTGAAATTCGAAGCCTAATCAAATTGGAAGATACAATGGAAAATGGGGAATGCTGGGATTTTTAGCTTTTGTTCCCACAATTCCTTTCGTGTAACATATCACTGAAATATTAATACTGAATGAAATAATGAATGAAAATTTTAAGAGTGTTAAGGATTTTATAGTACTTTTCAAAAAAAAAGAAGGGGGGTTTGCCATAAATATCGTCATTACCTAGCGATCGATTTTGTCTGGAACAAACGTCATGACGTCATCAACTTGAATGCCGAGCAGTCAGTCCAAGATGGCGTCGTTTTGTGATCGCGTAAGCATGACCAGGAAAGGACAAACTTTGCATAGCCAAGCAAAGGGAATAGTGTGGAACGTTTTTAATTATTTCAATGTTGATTATTATTATGTATTCGGAATTGTAGAAAATACAAAAACCAGAATGTTTTCGTAATGTTTATAAGATTCAGATACGGATTTCAGCAGTAGATGGCGCTGTTACGTCCTGGAAACATCAATCTATAAGGAAATTACGTCATCAGAAGCACTTCTTTCATGAACTGAACTGTAGATGCAAACAATATCTGCTCACATTTTTTGCTTACAAGGTATATATATATTTCATTTCATATATTAACAATGATATATCAGTAATTAACTATTTGTTTCTTTTTTTTTCTCCTTTCAGAGACAATGGACTATTAATAAGGGCAAATGTGGTATTTGTGGTGATGCGTACGATGGAAAAAGAGACCATGAAGCAGGGGGATATTATTTCTCTGGAATCACGGCTGCTTTTTATCACCCAGGCGATATCATCGATGTTATAATTTATGTTCGAGCCAATCACAAAGGATATTTTGAATTCCGTCTTTGTGATAGCAAACACGATAATGAAACAGAAGTTACTGAGGTGAGTAGAACCAGTCTCAATATGAGTTTTCGAATTTAATTCCAACTTCTTTATAGTCTGTTTTGAAGGATTTATAGCGCAAAAATGTTTTCATTTTGCACTTTTAATAAATGAATATTATATTTTTTATTTCGTAATTAAGTTTTGATTTAAAAACTGAAAAATATTTCACCTTGTATTATAGAAATTTCTCCATAACTGCACTATAACTTTCATAAAATCTTTTAATCGTGATATTTCGCATATTTTTTTCAAATTTTGTTCCCATCATATTTGTTTTTAATAATATTGTAACATTCTTGATGTATTACCATTGGCTTTCTACCATTGTAAACCATATTCTGTAAACCATATCATTGTTATGTATTCTGTGTAAACTACATCATTGTTGTTTATTCTGTATAAAAAAAAGGAGTTTTTTAAAAAAACGTCCGACGAAGCAAATTTGAAAAAAATATGCGAAATATCACGATTAAAAGATTTTATGAAAGTTATAGTGCAGTTATGGAGAAATTTCTATAATAAGTTTTGATTTATTTTGCATCACTTATATATTAAGGACATTCGTAGACAATCAGAAGACATGTCTTTAATTTTATATATCAAACACTATAAATTTTTTCCCTGGCATGATAATGCATAGTTTTTCCTATATATCGATTGTACACAAGCAGGATAATATGGTGTTTAAGTTTCCAGTACTTTCGAGAATTGTTCATGATTCCTTAAGGAATTTACTGAGTTGCTATAATTCGCTGGATTTAAATTCCATGTAATATATTATGGATTTTATCGTTAAATCCTCTACAAGAAGTGATCTCACGATGGTACAACACAATTCTGCAACACTGAGGAACGGCATTCTAACAAGGGGGTCAATGGGGATGAGGGTCTTAACTGGACAGTACACATGTTTTATAAGGAAATACGACTCCCGCTTTGCTTATATTTACGTATCAGTATTTTTTTTATTTTCCGAATGAATAAAATAACGTCAAATAAGGATCTTCTATATTCCTATACGGATAGCTACATAGAAAACGTACCAACTTCTCCTTCATATCACAAAGTAAGCCTATGGATTACAATATCTGATGAGTAAACTGTAAAACAAACATCAGCCATTTTGTGAGAGAAGGCTGGAGTTAAAAAACAAAAATAAATAAATAAAGTAAGACTTATTCTTATAGAATAATTTAGCCTTGTTTTTCTTTTCTGTTTGCAAGATTTTGCAGCAACGAATAGTAAAAACAAAAAAGGAATTGGATCCAATTCTTCAAGATGGAGTCTATAATTTACAATTAGTGCATCATTATATATACAGTAGAACCCTCTAATCCGTCACCTTTGGGACTGGGGGTATGGTCGGAACGCAAAAAAAGGTCGGATTATCAGAAAGTACAGAAAGTCGGATTTACTGCATTGTCAAGCAGTTTAAGTTTAGGCTTTTTCAATGTTTTGCGATTCTTAAGAGCGTTTTCACCATCTACCATCACTGTATATGCAAGTAAACAACACAATGGCGCGACGGGTGGTGAGTCACCGACGAGTAGGGGACAAGTTCGAGTGACGGATCAGCCGAGGGCGGACGAGAGGGGTTCTATTATATATATATATACAGTAAACTCCCGATTATCCGCGGATAATCCGAAATAGGACGAAAATCAACACAAAAATGATTTTAACATGTTTTTTTTTTTTACATTAAAATGGCAGTACTTATATTAAAATCAATTATTTTATTTTATTTTACTTTATTTTCTTATTTTTTAAGAAAAAAATCGGTTAATTATCTTTGTTTTTTCATGTCGAAACACGTAAACCCCCTACTTGGACGTCGCTAAATGTGCCTCTTTTATTGTTTACCATATTCTAGATTTAAAATCTTTTTTTTAATTCCGTAATTTATTGTACAGTAAAAGTAAATGGAAACAGGAGAGGTCCGCGGATAATCGGGAGTTTACTATATATATAAATATCAATATATTGAGTTACAGGAAGTTAAATGATATTTATATTATCAAAATCTGGGTGAAACTGGAATTTAGGTTTTGGACTATGGTCGAGTTTTCACAAGATGGCTGCCTTAGCACTATTTATAAGATATGAATTTAGTTTTTCAATTAACTAGTAAAAAGTAGAATGAGATTTGCAGGTAAGCTTATTTAAAAATGGTTTTTGCACGATCTTTTACTAGAAAAGCTAACCCTCATCTGGCTAACTGCGATTTGAGATAACAGTGTGCACAATCATGTATCCTTATGAAGACTGTGTTTGGCAGTACCGTATTCTCCGATTTAGCCAAAATCTGTTATCAGAAGATTTGAAGCATCCTTTTTACACAATTCCTTTCAATGTTACATCGATTTTCTTTCATCATCAATACTGGCAGTGCTAAGGACCTTATTCATTAAATTCGTGTTTATCACGATAGAGTTAAGTCATTCTCTAAAGTCCTTAACTATTTTCTTCTTAGATTTTTATTGCTATTCTGAATGAAAACTCTTAATTCTTTTATTTGTTCTCATTTATACAGGAATGCCTTGATAAGAATCTACTGCAATTAGCAGGTGATGACTCTGGTACAAGATATTACATCAAAGATGATTCATCCCCTATTAATATCCGCCTTAAACTCAAACTCCCAGACGATTTCGAATGTGAACATTGTGTTCTACAGTGGCACTGGATGTCAGGTAAATTGTAGTCGTATTTTAATAAAATTAAAACAGATTATCCACTTTCAACTTTTGCCATTTACAAATATTACAAAATTACTATTGTAACCATTTACACATTTACAGGTTTTGTTTTTGTTGTTTTTTATAAATTACGAACCGATACTCATATATATAGTATGAGCAGAATCTATGTATGTCATTACATTACTACATTCACTTGCATTTTTATAAACAAGTGAATATAATTTTGTGCTAAAGCATAAATTTAAGGGTGACCTATAATAAAAAAAAATAAAAATAATAATAAAAAAAGGAAGTACAGTAACGTAAGGAAAAAAAAAATAGGATTAAAAAAAAAGTTAGGAAAATAAAAAAACCAAAGAAAAGAAAAAAAAGTAAGATATACAGATTTGAACCGACAACCTTCAGTATACGAGTCCGAAACTTTGAACATCAAGCTATAGCTGACAACTGAAATGAGATGGTTGACTTTTTAACATTTAAGCTAATACAGGAAATCCAACGAAAACAATGCCAAATATCTCGAACATTGGAGGGGGGGGGAGGCGTTGGCCCCTGAAAATACCCCATTTCTACACAGGGCCGGACTTAAACACCCAGGTCCCCTAGGCACTTGATATTTGCGGCCCTCCCCCCATCCCGAAAATCTACAACCAAAAAAAAAAAACGGAATCTCCAATTCAACAACCAAAAAAACAAAAAAATAACAACAAAACAAAACGGAATCTCCAAATCAACAACCAAAAAAAGGAAAAAGAAATAAGGCGGGGCCTCTCGGCTGGCTGGGGCCCTTAGGCCCGGGCCTTCTTGGCCTAGGCGGAAATCCGGCCCTGTTTCTACAGTGTTTGGACCTATGAACACGATGGTGAAGTCCGTTTCCAAACGTCCATCGGGAGTTGTCAGAGATGGATAGATACGAACGGACGGACAGATCGAACGCAATAGCTCCCAAATGGGTCGCTAAAAAAAATGTGCGCGCCATCGTAACTAGCTTTCAGAAATGGGTACCGGTGTGTACGCCATTCCGACGAGTATTGTTACAGAAAAAGAGCTGGTTATATTATAGGGGAAAGTTGTACAAAATGGGGATGGCGGGTCAAACGGGGACATTCAAGTTCTCCTTGATTAGTGCTGCTATCGGCAAGAACCATAGTGCTACTGTTACTGGACGCCATAGCAATAGTTTGAGTTGAGTAGTGAAGGT
>JAFIDM010000004.1:26754288-26791180 GCA_023159025.1 Thereuonema tuberculata | reverse complement strand
CCCCCCTCAATAATTTTTAGTTGGCACCTAAGAGCTGTAAAAAAAATCAAGACATACAAGAAATGGACTCGAAGAAAAGTTACAATATACAGAAAATGGAAAAATATAGTGAATTGAAGCAAGAATAATCAGAAGTTATCAAAGAAGTAAAAAAGAAAATACAACAAAGCAGGAAATAGAAATAGCTTAGCCTTTATTTCAAGAAGTCACTCAATTATAGCAAGTTCTCTATGGCCACATCACATGATCACATTGCTTTTGATGATGTGCTTCTGTAATTTGACATTGTTTCCAAATCACACATTCATAGAAATATTATGAAACTCTTCATATGATTGGCTCTGCTTTTTAAAGCCTTTTAAAGTCAAGAACCAATCAGCAATAAGATCTAAAACTTTTATGATCAAATAATCAAAACAATGCCGAAACTGTGATTGTGAAATTTGGGCATTACGAATTTGTTATTTATATTTTACTTTTCCATCAATTTTAAAATAACATTTGGAGTCTTCCTTCTTATTTGAAACTTGTCTAGAAAATTATATAAGAAGTGAAAGGAACTTAATCCTTTTAAGTTCCTTAACTTAATCCTTAAAAGTAAATATTTAATTATGAAAATAATATTTATGATTAATGAATTCAATATTAAAAAGATACCTGGCTGCATTGCTGCTCTGTCACAACCAGCTGCTTGTTTTACGTAATATGACATTGGAGGTTTGAAAATAACAAGTTCATAACTTCTGTCAGGCTAAAAAAATGGAAACAAATCAATTCAGTACAAAAACAGTTGGCAGTTTTAAAAGTACAAATCATGAATTAAAAAACAATATATTATAAATTTAAATACCCTTCGGTTATCCTTCCAAATTATTATAAAGCACAAAAGTGAGAAAATATTTCAGGCATTTAGAAATACAATTAATAACAACAATTAAAATAATAATTTTTATTAAAAAAAAACCATGTTAATTCTTTGATTTAAAATCCTTTCTTCCTAATAAAGTTTGCAAGACTTCTATGGAATCAGACATATATTTTTTGAATTTCGTTAATATTCCACAGATCTTTACGAAATATTGTGTACAATAATACACAGGGTAGTGGAACTTACACATACATTTTCATGACACACACTTTATTGGTTTTCGGGAAAAAAAAAAAAAAAATCATTTCTAGCTCTGTAACACTGCTGTGGAATCGCCCACAATTTTGCATCAACTGAAGTAAATATTCAAATGACAGAAATCAAATTGATACGATCATTTGTTAGGGTCTGTTTATTACTTGTCTCAAAATGCCAGGTAGTAAAACATTTTCAGAAAATTTACCTGTATCATGGCCAGGGCAAGTCAGAGAGAGAAATTTCTAAGCTAATTTGGAGTTCTCAAAAAGCTCTACATAATGTACTATGAAAAGGAGATGAATATGGTATTAACTTTATATAATATAAAGTTAAAACAAAACCTAGGAAAAAAATATTAAGAGCAAATGATTGTTGGTGCATTTTCCACATTGCCACTAATGAAGAACAGTCTGTGCAGCAAATTCAAGCAAACTTAGGAAAGAGAGTGTCGCACCAAACAGTCTGGAGAAGCTTGAAAAACCATCCCAATGCAAGGAGCTACGAAATTAACTAAACAACAGCAGCTTACTGAAGCCTATAAAGCAGCAAGACTACAGTGGGCTCGAAATGTAATGAACTGGGACGAACAATGGAACCTTGTGCTGTTTTTGGATGAGAAACAGTTCAACCTTGACGGCTCTGATAGGAATGTCTACTATTGACGTGATCTACTAAAGGAGAATGTGGTTAAGCTCAGTAAGAATCTCGGTGGTAGATCTGTAATGATTTGGGCGGCATTCGGAGCCGGAGGAAAGATTGACATTGCATTCATTGATGGAAGACGTAACTCTCAAAAGTACCAGGAAATTACTGTACAGTAATATTATTCCAATTGGTATATTGATTTGAGGCAGCTCTTGGATTTTTCAGGAAGACAATGCCTTTGTGCCATGTTTCGAAATCAACTAAGAAGTGGTTTGAAGATCAGAAAATTGAAGTGATGGATTGGCCAACATTGAGCCCTGATATGAATCCAATAGGGCTCAATTAGCATGCCGGGTACATGTCAAAAATCATTAATTTAGCTCTGTTGGAGAACCTAAATTGGCTAATCTAGACGCTTGGGATGAAATTACAATTCCTAAGATGGAGGTTTTAGTAAATTCAATGCCACAGCATGGGTTCGAAATAGCTACACAACAAGGAGACTATACAAAGTAATAGCTTTATTATTTTGTTATTATTGGGGAAATTTGGAGGTTTCCAAGGCAGTGTTACAGAGCTAGAAATGATTTTTTTTCTTTCTGAAAACCAATAGTGTCCTGAAATTGTATGTATAATATGATACCCTGTATATTATTGTACACAATATTTCATAAAGATCTGCGAAATAATAAATGAAATTCAAAAAATATTTGCCTGATTCTATAAAAATGTTACAGACTGCTGATCATACACTGCTGATGGGTACACTTACTTTCTACTGATATTGTGTCCTCCTTCTCCCCCCCCCCCCCCAAAAAAAAAATAAAAAATAAAAAACTCTGCTTTCTGGTAAGGGGAATTTTAACTAGCTGAGATGCAATGTGCCTCACATTATTTGATGAAAGATAATACTTTTCTCTGAAATTAATATTGGAAAAATGTACAGAGTGCTTGTTTTCCCTTTCATACATGTTACTAATCATATAAGTTATAGTATACCGAAATCAGGACTTTAAAATCAGCACTGAGTGGACTGCCCAGTAGACAAATATTTTTGATGATCAACACTAATGGCCATAAAAGTATATTTCTAAACACTGAATCATTCAGCATAAAGTTTTCACAACTTTTACAAATTATTCATACGGATTTTTGTGGAATGATTCATAATAAATATCCTCAGTTTCAAACCACCATTATCGCAAGGCTTCTGATGCAGACATTCAGAAGTTACCACAAAACTTGTGATTGCATTAAATATTAAGAAGTTAGTTGATATTTGTTCACGATATATCGCTGAATAATCATAATCATGACAGTACAAATGAAATTTCATTACAAACTACAAAAACTTATATATTAAAACATTTATTACAAAACAAACACATATTTCTTACCCTAACTTTAATTCTGCATGGCAACGGAATTCCTTCTTTAATTTCTTTGGTTTTTTCATTAAAATCCTTACAAAATGCAGCTATATTGATGGCTCTCTAAAGAAAAACAAAACAAAAAATAAAAATATATAATTAATGAACTTCAATATTAAATCAGATTACAGATTTATTGTAGCTTATGAAATGCAAAAATATTAAAGATAAACATTTGAAAGTTAAAAAGTATGATTTCATTTCTTATTTCTGAAAATAGGATAAAATCTTTTAATCAAAATTTCCAATACACTAAAAATTATATATACAAGGTAATCCTCAAATGGTTGCCAAACTTGAAGGTCCAATGCAACACAACAAAATAACAAAAACAGTTCATATGAACACGGGTACGGAAATGCTTTATTCAGATGTTGCATAACAATTAACATATACATAGAATATGGTGTAGTCATTGTTAGATGAGTAATGGCATTGTGGATGTATATACCCGAACCTGTGGTTGGGTTGAGCATGTCTGGCAATCCTCACGACGACAGTGAGAGGCATGTGCAGCTCTTATGGAGACCACTTTGGACACCCCTTTTAACAGTGGCTACACCATAACCTATGTTCATGTTAATAAGTCTATAACATTTGAATAAAGCATTTCCATATCCATGTCCATATGGATTTTTTTTTTTCGTCATTTTGCTACGTTGTATCGGGTCTTCAATATTTGGTCAACCAGTTTAGTATATATATACAGTAAAACCCCGTTATTACGCTCCCGCTTATAGCACTATCCCGTTCTTTACGCTCCTTTCATGCGGTCCCTGGAGTTTTCTATATAACTCTGTATACTTTTACCCTCTTATAACGCTTCAAATCCCGCTTGTAGCGCTTTTTTATATCGGAAATTTTGTATCGAAAAGAAATGTAACACTGTAACGATTCTTTTCTTTCCCTGGTAGGAGGGAATCTTCGAACTCTTTGAAGTGCGGGTCTGTGATACAGTAAGTTAGTGCAAAATGTCGAAGAGGAAATCCCTTTCTATAAGTGAAAAATTTCAAATTCTTCGTAAGTACGACGAGAATTCTACACTAAATCAGAAGGTTTTCGCAGAATCTAAGAATTCCCTGATCCAGTCTGAGAACAATAATAAAAAATAAGAATGGAATTATCAATTCAGCGAAGGACGGTTGCAAACGTAAAAAAGTAAAGTGTGGAAAATGTGAAGATGCCGAGGAAATTCTAATTGAATGGATTCATCAGTCCCGTGATGCATCAGTGCCATTAAGTGACCCAATCATTCAAGAAAAGGCGCGTGAAATAGCGGGCAGTGCACTAAAACTGCTCCGAAAATATATTTGTATTGCTCCTAGTGGAGTATCAATTGATGTTAATAGTTTCTTGAACCGCATTGAAAATGTCATAATTTATAACAGTAGCATACACACACGGCAAACCACAATCAAAGATTTTTTTAATAGGAAATAAGCTCACATTTGCACTATATCTATTTCAGAATCAAGTATCTTTCCTGTAAAATGGTGTCTAAATGTTTCCCCATCATATAAACCATTCCCCGTTTATAGCGCTATCCCGCTTATTACGCTTGTAGGTCACGGTCCCTTGACGAGCGTAATAACGGGGTTTTACTGTATTTCCAATTAAATTCTGATAACATTACAAGGCCACTGGGATTCATAAGGAAGTAGTTAAGTAATAGAAAAAGGAATAAATTTTATTTTATTCATCTTAAAGAATAAAAACAAACTGAAGTTAAATTTGCAAACATTTTAATTCCTCTGCAGAGATCAATCATATAATTATTGGTTCCCCTACTCCAAGTAGCATGCTCAAAAAAAGGAGATACTGATTATTCATTTGCTGTCCCTTTTAATTTTGTCAACAAAAACCTTCTTGTTTGGAGTTCAAACTATTATTTGTTAGCTTTCTTTTTTTATTTATTGTTGCACAATTTTAAAGATATGACAGTAGAAGACCATAATAATGTGCTTAGCATACAGTTAACAGAAAATTATCTGTTACTTGCACACGTTTGGAGAAATAAAGGTTATAAAAGAATCGTGTATTTTATCTCATCTCTGAAGATTCTGCGTGCCCAATTGAAACTTCAGTAACCTTTTCTTTGCATAATACAAATAACCCATCTTTTTTTTCTTAAATCGTTCATTTTTCTTCTTTTCCTCCTGTTTTGCCAATTTCACTAAAAAGGCTAACTTAAACGTCTTTATGTATTTCCTTATTTGGCGGGACAATTTGTAAAGATAGCGGTATTTGTATCAGATCTTGTAAACCAGCCATCCCTTCATCACTCATAACCATAAGGAAAAAAAGGTATTTTAATTTGTCAACCTCATCTAAATGATTTATTTTCTTAAAAGCTGTTGAGTTTAAATTTATTTATCAGGATATTTTATTTTGTAGAAAGTTTTTTCGATCTACTCTTCTCTCTTTTTTTTTTAAACATTTTTGGGTAAACCCATTTCCAACGTTTCTTCAAATCAGATATTCCAAGGCATCATAAAAAAAAACAAATATTCTTGCATTTAAAACGAGGTCTATCTGAAATTTTTTGTTATTCTTTTCTCTTTTAATTATTTTATTTCTTTAACGTATTTTAATGATAAACTGAAATGTTTTCAGTATACACCAGCCCTTAACTGAACCACGCTTGACGAATATTAAGCTATTTTTGTTCCTTATTTCTGCTGAAAAACATCTGTTACCTGACCAAGCATTGGACCTAAAGGAGGACCTGCTTTTGCCTGTCCTGCAGGTATATAAGTTCTCATTTTATTGCTGTGGACAACTTTGTCAACTATTTTTTTAGCAGACTTCAACTGACTAACTTTCGACATGATGGATACGTGCAATGCATTGTGGGTAAACCGGAAATCACCCATTTCAAGGATGAGACTGCCATCTGGTGAGAGAAAAAAACAACTTCTAATGGGAATAAAAGGCTCGGTTTCTGTTGTGATCAGTCGATTCTTCCACAGTAGTAGAATGGACTCAATCATTCATAATTTCCGGGAGAAAAAAAAAATCCTTTGAATACCTCAATTAGTATTCAAACTGCAGTTCTTCTAAGCGATTATATAATTAACGTTTATCACTTTATATCTCTTATATATAAAATAGTTGTAGGTAGTATCAATTAACGAGAGCTGTTTCTAAAACCCGACTGCTTCATCAGCAAGGAGTAGTTTCCAATGAATATTACAGCCAGGTCTAGATAAGAGGGATTTTTTTTTCATTGATTGGAAGGTTATTTCAATGCAGACTTCATTAAGTCGGTTTTACTTTTTTTTTATATATATAAATTTTTATTTTTTCTCAGAGTTTTGATTATTTTTGAGGGAATAGCAATAAATATATTGAAATGAAATTGAGTTAGGTTTTGAATTTTAGTGACATTTACAATCTGACAAAAAAAACAAAAAACAAAAAAAAAACCGAACGAAAAATCGAAAGAAGCGCAAATTGAAGGAAACTTCGTATACCACTTCCTAACCATTAAATATAAAAATTTTGGTTGTCAAGAAACGTCACCACTCCCATGGCTCAATGGCAGTGTCCATCTTGTGATCCGTATAAGGGCCCCCAGAATCTTGCTAGAAATATTCTGCTGCTTGGAACTGCTGAATTCCCATCAATTTACCATCAGCAATGCCTCTACGATGAATTTGAAGACCCTACACGCAATTGGAGGATTGCGAGAAGTTGACCGGTCATGCAGACGAATCGCTCGCCAGCTGGCGTTGATGGTTGTGTGAGGGCACTCATTCACTTTGCCAAAGCTCTGGTCGTGTCAACAGTACCACTGCTAGAGACAATTTTTGTTATGAGGCAAGTCCTAACTGCTCCGACAGCTTCACTCTCCACCATTCAGACATGTAGCATCCTGTATACAGCAACCAGTATCTACCCGCACCATTGCTAGATGAACTGTAGATGCTGGGATTCCCTTTGCCACTTACGAAGCCTGTCTTCAATAATCCAGCACCCGAAGCTGTGTCTAGAAGAGTGCAGTGCCCAACAGACATGGTTTGCTCTCAAATTGGTCTTGTGTTGTTTGATGAGTCCCGCTTCTGCAATGAAGCAGCAGATCATCGCAAAAGAGGACTGGGCAACACTTAAATCCTGGCAATATTGTCGAGATGCACACAGCCGTTACAGCTGGTGTATGGGAAGATGCCCCTTTCATAGTTATTCGGGAACTTTATATGCACAACGATATTTGCATGAGATCCTGCAACCGTTCTTTTGACGTTCTTTAGACGTGTCACGCCTGCCAGGACCAATTTTTCCAATAGTGCCTCCAAATAATTTAAACCTTTCCTTGGCCAGCCAGGTCCCCAGACTTGTTCCCCAATCAGCAAATCTGGGACATGCTAAGACGTCAAATGAATCCATCCTCGAACATTCAGCATTTGGAATAGTAATTGCCTCAAGCTTGGTGTGATCTGCCACAAGACAACATCAGGACTTTGTTTCACTCCATGCCTTATATCAGCATACATAGCAACAATAGAGGCGGGCCAACACATACTAATAATGTAACAACAATGCTGCTCTTGTTGAATATTTTTCTTCTTCACTGAATCAATTTCCAATTCTTTTCATCCAAATGGCACTTGGACAGTTTCATTTAAACTCGATGCTTCCTTCATGGGTATTTCGATTTTTTGTCACAAAGTGTAAATAATTAAAATTATTGTAGAAGAGTGTATAAGCTTTTATCTCATTTTCAAAAATTTATTACAACGATTAAACTTATATCTATAATCAGTGCTCTTTTTGTCATAGAACGCATTGGAACGGCGTTCCACCACCTTTTTTCGACGGATTTTTATTTAAATTGATATTTGGTCCAAATAGAATCGCCCTGTTGAGCAGAGCAGGTCGGCAAAAGGCAACAAAATTATTATGACGGTTCTGCTTGTGCACCGTATTCATAGTATTATAAATATTATATAAAATTGAAAAAAAAAAAAATTATTAGCGTTCCACCACCTTTTTTTTTTTTTTTACAAAAAGAGCACTATCTATAATTATTGTAAATAACATTTGTAATAAAATAACTCGGTGCTTTTTGGTTGGAAAATAAACATACAATTTTAATAAGAATAATTTAATCTAAAAACGCCAACTACTTCGACACCTAGCTATTTAAAATAAAAAGTGGTGATAAAAACCCTAATATAAAACTGTGATGTACGTTACGTTTCAAACATTTAAAATACCCCTACCTTCTTTAACTCCTGTCTTGTTGAGATTCGTCATCATTTGATCGACGAATCTCAACAAGAGATGAGTTAAAGAAGGTAGGGGGGGGGGGTATTTAAATGTTTGACAACATAACCGATCAGCAGAGGTTAACGAAACATGCATCACAGTTTTATATTAGGGTTTTTATCACCACTTTTTATTTTAAATAATTAGGTGTCGAAGTAGTGGCGTTTTTAGATTTTATTCTGACACGTTAAAATATTTTATCATTGAAGAATAATTTTTCATTTTCTTTTAGCAATGCACCGAAATGCGCTAATGTCTTGAATTATCAATAATAAATGATCAAGTTCTATGTACAATGTATCATCATATAATCAATACATTTCAATCTGTCCCGTTTCTCATTTTTTTTATTTATTGATTTTGCTTATTTATTTGCTTTCAGTTTGTTTTTTTTCCAGGTAGTTCTCAAAAGTGCCTGGATTATTCTTCTCTTTAAATGCTTTTGTTTTTAATTTCTTACATTTCCTTTTCCTTGCTCTGCTCATCCTTTGCCTCCCACTTTGCAACAAGACCTCTCTTGCTTTCAGTAAATTATCAAAGCACCTCTCAAATTGAATCATTCCCAAAATTCTGATGACCCTGGCGGAAGAAATGAATTACACACACTCAAAAGCAATGGCTGCAGATATTTTAATTGAGAGATTTCTTTCCTGAAGATGATTTGAGCCAAAAGAACTGAAATACTGTTAACCTTAAGTAAAATTGCTCATTCATCCTATGTATAGTTTATAGTTGATGTACCTGTCCTGTTATCATTTAACACATTCACTGACATTTACATTATCTTAAGTTTCTTTTATTGATTCCATTAAAATCCCTTTCCTGTAAGCTGCTTATCATTGGAAGAATTCCTTGTTACAAAGCCACTGATCCATTATAACTCCATTTTACTCTGGGCACTCAGATTTCTACTTGATTTTTCAAAGTCTTCTCTTTCCTTCCGAGAAGGCAACAACGTTTTCCTTTCTTATATTTCTCTTTCTCTTGCCATTTGCCGTAAAAAGATCTATGGGAAAACTTACCAGACTTTCAGAAATGGAGCAGTGTAAAGCAGTAAAAATAAGATTAAGTTTTTAAAACAAATGAACATTTTATTTTTTTTACCAGGATACTTGGAGATATTTCAGCAGAAGCTCCAAAGTTTTCAAAAAGCTCTGGGAAAGCATTTACCATAGTACTTCCCTCTATTATATTCTTCCACACACGGCACAAGCCCAGACTTAGTGAATCTTTCAAGTTACTTTAACTTTTAAGCCTTTAAAAAGTAATGAAATCTTCCACAGGTAGACAAAATAGTCATTTGGATATCGCTCTCACTACACCAAATACTGAAAGGAATTAACATACATTTTAGATTTAAGGTTACACTATTAAATGCTTAATTACAAAAAAAAAAAAAAAAAAAAAAGTCTTTTCTTGAATTTTGAATATTATATTCCTGGAATATACAGACAAAAAAAAAACATATATAAATATATCCATTTACCCAAATAAACCCAAAAAACCCCTTCACTACATTGCTAAAAAAATCACTTAATAGATGAAGTTGTATTTGAAGTAGGCTACATACATACACAAAAAAAAAAGAACAATAAAAGACAAAAAGTCAGTCAATACACGATTGGCAAATGTCGTTTTTTATGTTCAGCACAATTGCAATTTTAAACTTGATGCAGAAAGTTTTTGTTTTCCTATCTTTGCTTCTGAGGCATATACTAAATCTTGCCTGTTTTGGGAGACCTTTCTTGGATCTATACACCTTTCAGGTTGTTCTTCCACTCCATGTACCATTTTGATTCCTTGAGAGAGTTGTAGCAAACTGGGTTTCTTCAGCCATTCCCTCCATAAATGGTTTTGCTAGCTACAAACCAAGTTCCTTCAAAAATTCTTTACATGTTACTTTTTTGATTGGGGTATTTATTCTTATACAGAACCAGTGCACTGATACATGCTTGATCCCAACAAGCAATAATAGGTATCGTAGAGGCTACTTACGAATTTTTCTGCTAACACTAAGTGTGTCAACCCTATCTTTGGTTTCATTATAAAAATGTAAGATCTCAGGCTTTTGGTTTCTTTGTCATTATGCATTGTAGATTAAAGTATAACACTCTTCCCTTTCTTTGGGCAGAGTTTTTGATATCAAAGGTTTCATGATTATTTTTTGATGGAAGGAAGGAGGGATTTCCTTCTTGCTGCCGAGAAGCTTTTCGACAAGAGTCAAATTATAACTGTTTAACATGGTTTCTGCAAGGGTAGGGACGTCAACCAATTGTCTGTACTAAGGTTGCGACCAGTTTTATTTATAGATTCTAATATATCTCATATTTAAAAGATAGTGATACTCTTTAATCTTCTTTACCAAAATATGGTACTGCATTTACCATGTAGAAGGTTTTGGAATTACAAAAACAAATAATTTTTAGCCCATATTTATCCAGTTTAGAAGTAATATAAACTCTAAATGGACAGTTACTCCTAAATCCAAGTAGATGTTCACTGACATTGCAGTAAGCATGGGGATTGTCACAAGCTTTACAATTAGATACAAATATTAATATATCCCAAGTGCTCGGATTGGGGCAAATTTGTCATTATTTGTTATCAATCTATAATCAAACATAAACAGTTCAGTAAAATCGGAATCTATTCTCTGACATAAGAAGTTTATACAGAGGAACCCAGTTTGTAGAACTCCACATTTCATTTGTATTCAGAAGCCCTACCTTCAAAACCCCAGCTGTATATAGCAACCCAAACGAAGCATTTTCAAATTGGTTTTTCCTAAAAAATACGAACTATTTGAATAGTATTCTTTCTGAATATCAATTTCCATATTTGTGTAATGCACAATTACCTCAATCATTTCTTTGTTGAATAATACTGTCCATGCATCTAATTAGTAATATTTTTGACCTATCCTGGAACTCAAACAGCATCATTCCCACTAGCTGTGCTACGAGTTGGTTCATCTGTGATCATTTTTATTTGATGTGTATTCCTCTATTTATAGATTCACTTATGTAACTTATATTTGATGCACTTATTTCATCATTAGCCTCGGATTGTACCTCAACATTATCTTCACAATCACTTATATATTCATAATCACTGGATTCTTCATCGAACAAAATACTCTCAACAAAGTCACCAAACATATATTAAGAAGGATCCATTCCCTACTTACTCAAAAAGTTACCAAAAGCAGTTCTTAAAACTTTAAGTCTAACAAACTTTTGCAACTGTAAACACACTGCAGTGGGGTATCACAGAACCCCAAGCGAATAAAAATAAGTCAAGTAATAGGAAGATTAACACAAGTGCACATGCAAACGTAACCTTATCAACTTCATAACTTACTACGTTCTATTTAGATAATACCACACCATTTTAATCTTCTTCCTTCTATATTTCGGCGATATTTCGCGAAAACCATATCGTTTTGCTTTTTCTTCTATTTGGAGACTCCAAAGTTATTTTTGGAAAACGAAAAGGCTTGAAAAAGCGAAACGATATAGTTTCGTGAAATATCGCTGAAATATAGAAGGAAGATGATTAAAATGGTGTAACCTTATCAAGTAAGAATGCACAAAGCATCATAGGACAAGCTAACACAGCAAAATTCAAAGAACTACTGGTGTGCTCTAGAACCTGTCTGTTGTATATACACTTATCAGCTGCTGGAAGGACAGGAGTCCTCTCTTTCCATGTTCGAGTTTAAAAATCTCATTGTGTAAAATCTCTCCCTTCCAAATCCTCCTCTGCTGAACTACTTTTAGATCTAAACTGAAGGATTAATTATTGCTACTTGTTTTTGTAGTTGAACTATGGAGCAGTGGACCTAATAGCTCATGAAACTTAGACAATCACATTAGATAACATTTTCCAAGTTATTTTATGATTTGGATTTCTTTCAGTCTATTGTGACTGAAAGAGATAGGATATCTGATAATCAAACAACTAAACACTAGTATTTACAAAGGTTTTGGAAAGATCTAGATGAATTAAAAACCCAACAAAAGTTATGGCATATCAGAAGCCTTTTTTTTTTTTTTATTTAAGGAGGTGTTAGAGCAAAAGTTTTGAGTTTAGTGTTACCATGAAATTACATAATTAGTAGAAAATAAACATGTTTCATGTTTCTGGCTTCTAAAATAATTTCTATCATTTAAAGATTTTTCTTTTCTTTGTAAGTGAACTAACTTTAATACTGACAAAAGATAAGGCAATGTGAAGAATCATTGCATTCACTAATTTAGAATGGAATTACTTTTCCATTTTTTATTCTTTGAGTTTTCTGAAATAACTATAAAATGTTATTTTCAGCCTTGTAAAATGCAAGACTAAAAAATTTACAAAAAATGTATCTATTGTGAAAGTTGCAATAGTCAAGGACTCTTTAGTTTGTTTTTTTTTTTTTTGTATTTTCTTTATTCCAAGAAGCTTTTATAGTTACCTGTAAAGATCTGTAATATCTATAAAATATGATATGAATAATCAAAAAGCTATTTCCAAGCAGGGCCGGATCTAAAAATTGTTGCCCCCCCCCCCCCCCACAAATACCTCTCAGGCCCTACCGAGCTCTTTTGAGCCGCACCCAGGCCCCGACCACCACCACCCCAGTTTCCTTTTCTCCATTATGAGTTTTATCTAATGTTGAATGTTGTCCTGGTATTCCTGGTAACCTTGTCTTCCTATTTAAGAAGGTCAAAAGATGTCAGTGGTGGTCCTACAATACTGATGACAAGCAGATTTTTAGGGCACCAATTAGGTGCTAGTATTCGGTTCTTTGGAGGAAAACCTGGGTCATATTCGATGGATAGCAGTCATTTGCACTACCACTTTGCCAATTTCTGTTTGATCATGTGCACATGTCTCCTAATCAAAAAGCAGTGAACATCGGTTGATAAATGAAGAGTCTAAACCTTAGTTTTTAAAATTACTGCTTAGTGCGCTAGAATCATTATTTAGAAATTCAATCTGGCAAGTACCATATTATTTTACTATCCAAAGAAAGGTACCAGAAAGCCGCTCAGCTGAGTACTTACTTCTATTACTTCTATTCAAGCATGAAAATGTTTATAGAATATTATTGAAACAACAAACAGGATGCATTTTTATTTAGGAGATTAAGATACTGTTTTTAATATCTAGGGAAGAGTAAGAAAAAAAAAACCTACTGCAATATATCTTGATTCAATAATTCTTTTCCAATTCTATGTTGTTGTTGTGTTTTTTTAAATGATTAGGACAGTAAAACAGGTGTTTATTCTTGAGTATATGGAACCATTGCTTTGCCTAGAACATCTCCATTCAGTTGTTGAAAGAGATACTTACCAAATCATCTTTAGATAGCAAAGCATTTATATATTACTTTTAAAATATCATTGTAATCTTCAATATTTCTTTTTTTTTTTAGACAGATTTATTTTGTTAATATTAAATTTAATTTCAAGTGTAAATAAAGGCATTTAATCAAAATATAAAAATCACCAGTAATTTTTATATATTGTGTGTATGTTTAAAGTTTTTATAATAGTTTGAATGTATATTTGTTTGTTCTGCTTTATATAAACTGTAGGAATTTCAAAACATTGTACCATGATACACAAACGGTGATGTCAAAAGGGAATGCCTATATCTGCAAAAAATATTCTTCAAATTGTAGAGTTCCTTCTGGGTTTTGTGAAGATTAAATAGTGGTAGATAATTGATAATACGTTGAGAAGAGTTATATTTCCCAAATCCAAACATTAATCTAGGAAATGGACAAAAAAAAAAAATGCTTCTCTAGAATTTTATTAATTGTTTGTGAGCAAAATACATTTTAACATCAAAATGTTTGATAATATACAAGCAGAGCATTATACAAATAAAAATGAAAACAATGTAGAAGATTTTTTTAGTAAATAAATATCAATGATTTTCAATTCTTTTATTTGGTTTCAAAGCCACTTCCAAAAGTGTAGTTTTAGATACACTTCTTCACCTTACAATGTCTATTATACAGCCATCACTTCTGTTTCCCTCTGTTCTTACCAAATGAAAGATAAAAAAATAATAGTAAAAATCTACTGATTTTATCTTCTTTACCAGGTTTCTCTCTGAATGCCTCATTACGACCACATCTGTTACCAAAAAATGAAATTATTAAAATGGTTAAGGAAGAACAAATCAAACTTTCTTTTGCCCTAAAATTAGTTGCTTTATCTTAAAACAGATATACAATAATCTTTTGTAGACAAGTATTACATTGGCGTTAATTCCTTCACAGTAAAGTCCATGGAATACTTGATAGATAGTAGATTAGCATCACAAGAAGTTAAATTATGAGCATTGTTCATCAAGTAGCAATATCCAGTTAAAATTTCTTTTCATGCCGATGTCTTCGATGTCTTCATTAACGTACAGATATGTAATAGTTTAGAAAAAACATGTTATGGGATTGGAAAGAAAAAAAAAAGGAAAAAGTTTCTTTAAAAATATAACAGTGAATAATTAAAATGTACTGATCTTTTTTGAAAGTGGTGTTCCTGTAATGTAGAGAAGGGCAGACAACAAAACTTAAACCCAGCTGATATGGTTACTGATTTTTATGTATCTGGTACAAAACTCAAGTGATACGAGTTAATAACACAGAAAGGGGAGAAACTTTTAAAAACGCTGCCACTGAACGAGTGTCGGACCTCAGATGACTTCAATGAATGGATTTTGTAAACATTTTGCTGCACAACAGCTGCCCATTGTTGGATTCCTTTTTTTTTTGTTACTACTTAAGCAATTGCAGAATGACGAGCATTTTGAATACTTAGCCATAGAGAGGGAGAATGTCAAAACTACCCAAATGATAAAAAGAAATTGGCGACAAAGTAAAATGCAAAAAAAATAGAAAGAAAAAAAAAACCAGAGTAAATAATAAAAGAATCTGAACAGAAAGATAAATAGAAAAAATAATAATTAATAATAATTAAAAAAAAAAAATAGAAAATGAAAATGTAGCGCAGTACATTTAGAAGAGATGGAAAGATTAAAATACTGAAAAATTAATATGAAAAAGCTGTTCAAATGAAAGATAATTTTAATATGATAAGGAACGATAGAAATAAAGATTGCAAAATAAATGTACTGAATAAATTAAATCTTTTAATTTAAATGAATCAACATAAGTATATCATCTAGATATGTAAGTACTCTGAAGGCTTAGCAAGTGTAAATATTTTTGATAAAATGCTTCTCGTACTTAAAAGGAAAACAAAAATGGAATATCTGATTAAGGTAAATGTGACAAAAAACTGTCCACATGAATGAAATGAAATAATTCAATTTGTACGATGGCAGTAAAAAACCATTTCAAGCCATATCTTCTGGCGGCAGTTGCATTTCTGGATATGGCTCATTGGGTGAGGGCTGCAGAGGCAGAACCACCTCGTCTTCTAGCCCTCCCACCGCTCCTTCCGGTTGATTATTGACGGGTTCCAACGCACCGTCTGCTGCAGCTGCGGCCAAGTTGGTGATGCTCTTGCTTTTGACACACTGGAAATCAACATGCCTGCTTTTGGCTTCTTCTTTCTCCCATGACATACGGATAAAAGGACGTTGAACGTAATTGTAAATAACTTCAGGCCGACCTCCTGGTCGCTTCTTTACTTTTTCTTTGTAAGTAGGATACCCTAAAGAAACACAGAAACAAAAACAAAATTTGTATATTCATTGCCCAAAATGCAAACGTAGTAAAGTATTTTGCATGTTTTGTTTCTTTCAATATAATGTTTCTACGCTTTCCAGTTATTCAGAAAGTTTTATAAAACTAAATTACTAAAATTCTAATTTGCTAATACTGGTTGAGATTACCAGAAAAATTCGGACAATTGTATCTTACAAAAAAACTACAGACAAGATAAACACTACTATTTATTTACCCTTAATAAAGAGTACGAGGGATTACCATGAAATTTTGTAACATACTGTGTATACTCTGCCATGTACAAGAGAAAGGTCTCCAATTACTTCAAAGTATAAAATAAGGTATGAAACAAATATAAGCACAGATATTTTTCAACATAGTCAAGAGTCTCCCGAAACATTTAAGTAGTGGCAAATCAATATCTTGATGGTAAAAAAAAAAAGCATCATGCAAAAGAAGCCTATCGTTTGAATTTCCGAATATCATTATAGGATTAGAAGTGTTGATCTGGAAGGTGCTTCTTCAATTTTGGAAAAAAAAATTGGAAGTCCAATACTTCAGGATTATGACAGGCAATAGAAGGTAACATTCATGATACCATTTCCAGAGAGTGCATTGCCAGAAAATGGTTAATCCCTTTTTTCAAAGAATAAAAGGATCTAATCATTTTTCCTCTGTCCTTTAACCATGAAAGGACAAAGGAAGAAGTTACTAATTACTGCTGGAACTTCTGCCAATTCAGTATGAGGATTACTGCTAAACTGATGTTGTGTAACTACAGTTCAGTTCATGAAAGAAGAGCTTTTGATGACATATTTCCTTATAGATTGATGTTTCCAGGATGTAACAGTGAGATCTGTTGCTAAAATCCGTAACTGAATCCTACAAACATTACGAAAACATTCTGGTTTTTGTATTTTCTATAGTTACGAATACTTAATAATAATTCAAATTGAAATAATTACAAACGTTCCACACTATTCCCCTTGCTTGGCTATGCAAAGTTTGTCCTTTCTTGGTCATGCTTATGCGATTACAAAACGACGCCATTTTGGACTGACTGCTCGGAGGTCAAGTTGATGACGTCATGACTGGTGTGACGTTTATTCCAGACAAAATCGATCGCTACTTAATGACCATATATGGCAAACCCTTCTTTGTTGAAAACTACTATTTTAATGATATGCATTACAGTGGTGGATGAACCATGCCTAACAACAGAACTGCTGTCTCACTGTGAAGTTTATATTTGACAAGAATTAAACAGGAACTCTTATTTTCTGGCTTCTCCTTGTATGTGATTCGATCAGCAATGTGTTTTAAAGAAAACCTTAACTGGCATGCTAGCCTTAGAATAACATATGGTTCACAGATAATGATAGTTTTCGACTTCTATATCCTTGCCTATGCATTTACTAGGAAAAAGTTACTACGTCTCTACAAATTGGATAGCCCTAACTTGATCATTGCATTTCGACTTACAAGTTATTATGGTCAAACAGAACAAAAGCAGAAACAGCAAAACAAATAGAAAACTTCACATCTCAATATAGATGTAAAGCAAAATTTACATTCAGTTAAGTTTGTCAATTTTTTTCAAGAGGAGACAACCATACATCTGAATTGACCAGCCAGGTCTCCCAATCTTATCAAGCAGGTCAGGGGATGCTCTCTGGAGATGTATTGCTGCCCTCAACAATCCCTTCCCAAGATGTGGAAGGGGGTTAGTGGATTTTTAAAATAATAATGCCTATCTACTGAGCTTCTAGACAATCATCACTAATAGCATGAAACATCACTGTGAAGCCTACAAAGCTGTTAGACTTTATCCCATATTGATGCACTTTTGGCTATTTTAATTTGGGCATTTCTGACAAAATAACATTCTTTGTGTGCTCATTTTTAGAGGAAATCAGTGTATCATACAAAATGCTTTTGGGTTGTTAGTTAACATACAATATGTTACAGTTTTCACCAGCTTTCATACAAATTAATCAGATATTTTTTTTTTTTAAGTTATCATAATTTCATAATTTTTCTGTTTTTTCCTTAACTAATGAAAACTGGTGTTTTATGCTCTCAATTACAAAATAACATATTATGCTCACCTTCAATACCAAGTCTAATTTTTTTAAGGCCTCTTTCCTTGAGCACTTGTTTTGCAACATCTCGATTTTCAATATATTTAAAAAACCTGTACATTGGTGTACTGTAAACAACTGAAAGAAATATAAACAAAGAATCAAAAAACAGTGACAAATGACAAACATGATATTTTTAGATATTAAGAAATATAAGCCAGTGTTTACTAATAAAAGATTAAGGGCCGATGAAGTAGTCAGTTGATGAGCTGCTACCTGCATTGAAGCTTTAGTGGTCTTTTAAATAAAAGCTGCATCAAACAAAAGTAGTCATTGATAATGTGTTGGGTTGTTTTTTTTTTTTTTTTTTTGGGGGGGGGGGGGAACTTTTATAGAGTAAATATACCTAATTCATTGTCAAAATTACAGGACTCTGCATTGATGACAACTATCTTAAGGTGAGCAACCAGGGGGCTGATGGATTTTTTTTTGTTAATGAGAAATGACTTAACAGAAGAAAATTGGGCAGCTAAATTTTGATAATTCAATAGTGATTTAGCAATGAATGAACAGAAAATGTAGGTTAAGGGGAGATTTGAACAACCCTCAATTTTAGCATAAGATTGGTGCATACCACCCCCAAATCATCAAAACAAACATTTATAAGTCCCAAGTAGTTTACTATTATTTTTATATTTCTGTTGATTTTACTTCCATCATGAGACAGAAACTGAGACAGAATTATAATTCTAATATTTTTGTGAGTGCTATCCAAAAAACTTATCTTTCTCTAATGTCAAATCAAATGGTCTCAAACACAGAATTTAACAAAAAACATTCATAGTTATTTAGCTGCCAAGGAAATTCAAAAGGCATAGATTTTGTAGTTTTTGCAGACTCACAGACAAATATTCCTCTTTAAAAGTAAATGGCCATCATATTTTTATATTAGGAAGCATGATTTAGATTTAACTAGATTTCTTTATTCCTACTTTAAGTTTTAAAATATAAGAGTGAAGTTTTTATTTACTGATGTAGACTAAATAATTAAAATTTTTAGGGTTTTCACTATAATGAAGATAAACAAAAAACATAGGTAAAAAAAATTTCAACCTATTTCTGATTCACAATTCCTCATCATCTATTGTAGTTCCCAAAATAACCACAAATCAATTGGTGAGTTGCAAAATATAAAATCTTATTTTCATAGTTTGATTAAACAATTTACGTAATTTGTGTGGGCCCGGTAGCCGAGTGGGTAAGGGCGCTTGGCTGCGGGTTGGAGGTGGAGGGTTTGATTCCCGGCCTCGGCGGAGGCCGGGAATTTTTCCACACTTTTTTCTCCTCCAAACGGGCCCTAGGGTCTACCCAGCCCTCTATAGAATGAGTACAGGGTTTCTTTCCCGGGAGTTAAAGGCGGGCGAGCGACGGGCCGACCCCCCGTCCTCAACTTTGTCCCGTAGGTTCTGAACACTGGAGCCTACCCTCCAGCTGCATTGCGCGGTCCTCTGGGCCTGATCGCAACTTTAACTTTAACTTAATTTGTAACTATAACCTTTTTTTTTTTTAAAAAAAAATCAACAAAAAATCTTCCTTTATGTAAATTAGTAATGCATTAAAAATTTCATAAAACTTAATAGAATTTCTTAATGTAAACAAACTGAAACAAACAAGCACTTACTCTGTGAATATTCTTCTCCCATTTGAGGTGGATATTCCTCATCCCAATCCACTACATCATCATCTAACAACACTACAATGTGACATTCACGGTCCCCACGCTGTACAAATAAAATAAAACAATATTACAATACAATAAGGGAAAATTCGGTCAAGAAATTTTCGTTTACTCGACAACAAATTTTTTTTAATATTTTGTCACCGAAAAGTTAATGTTAGTGACAGTTTTCTCAAAAATACAGCTTGCTCTTTTACAATTAATTAAAACAATGAAGTAGTTAATAGACTTCTAATCAGGACCTTTTGTGCTAATCCTCTTTATTTCTACTCTGTATAGAAAACAGAATGCTTATAAAAAATTAAAAAAATTTTAAGAATGCCTATAGTTGTTCAGATGCTTATACTTGAGATTTTAACTTGTACTTAATGCTGCAGCCAAAGCCAGATTAATGAGTGGCTGGCCACTTGGGGCGCAAGGTTTAATAGGTTTAATTTGATGTGCGTAAAAATTAATGATTAAAATATTATCAAAACAAATTAAATAGTAGTTAACATAAGTTTATATAGATGTTCCCAACCTAGCACCATGAATATATATATTATAAAGTAAAACCTCGGTTAACCAAACTCAGCCAACCAAAACCTGGGTTATCAGAAACGCCTCCGAAAATCGCAAATCCAAACAATAATACTGTACTGCATGGAAATAATTCGGGACATTGCTGCTCGAAAATGTTGAGAGGGATACAAGAAACAAAAATTACTGAGTTTTTTAAATGAGTAATATGCTATAAACTATTAAGTACATAATACTGTATATTGATGTAGCCTACTGTAATCTTAAAAATGTAATTTTAACTTTAGTAAAGAAAAATAAGTGTAGCATACAGAGAGATTTTTGAATTGGTTTGACCTTCAAAACCTTTCAAAAATACGTAGTGTAATTACAATACAAAATACTGTAGCTGTATTAGATGTTCATTGGCTAACTGAAAATTGTTAACCCCCCTCTTTAGTTCGGTTAACTGGGTTTTACTGTGTATGTATATGAATATATATATATATATATATATACACTCATGGACAAAAAAATTAGCGCACCAAGAAGGAGTCGTCAAAATGAAACGAAAATTTACATACGTAATGACTACTTTGATATAAGTAAACGATAAGAAAATCAAAGAAAAAGGATAATTTATTTCAGAGAAAAAGGCAAAAGAACGGAGGAGTTAATACTCCGTTGGACCCCCTCTAGCGCGAATGCACAATGCGATACGATCGGGCATTGAGTCATACAAGTTCTGTATGATGTCTTGAGACATTTCGTTCCATATTTGCTGTAACCTTGCCTCTAGTTCATTCAAACTCGTGGGATGCCCAACTTGTCGTCCCAAATGATCCCAGATATGCTCGATTGGAGACAAATCTGGGGATCGGGCAGGCCAAGGAAGGGTAGTAACAGTGCGGAGGCAGTCTTGTGATACCCTTGCCGTATGAGGCCGAGCATTGTCTTGTTGAAAAATGGCTCCTGGGAGCCGTTGCATGAGTGGCAACACATGTGGTTGCAGGATTTCATAAACACACCGCTGGGCTGTCATGGTGCCACGGAACAATACTAGGGTTGACCGTGTATTGTAGGCAATGGCACCCCATACCATCACACCAGCTATGGGAGCGGTGTGTCGCTGTACAGCAAAGGCAGGATTGAAGCGTTCACCACGGGCTCTCCACACACGAACACGATTGTCATCACTGCCGAGATTGAATCTGGATTCGTCGCTAAAGACGACCTGGTTCCATTCCACTGCAGTCCAGTTTCCTCGTGCGCGGTAAAACTCCAAACGGAGGCGTCGATGGGTGGGCGTATGGTTCGAGAAGACACAGCGGCCCCTAGTGAAGGTGCTACCTGTGCCTGGATGGCGGCCGATGAAGCAGTTGGCTGTAAGCATGCATTTCTGACTATGTGGCGGTCTTCTCGACGACTGGTCTGTCGAGGGCGTCCTGAGCCTGGTCTTCGTGTACATGACATCTCTCGGGTTCACTGGTCCCAACACCTCCTCACAACACAATCAGAGTGGCCTAATTGACGAGCTACTCGCCTAGCTGACCACCCAACTTCCATCATCCCGACGATTCTCCCTCTCTCAAACTGCGACAACTGCGCATACGGTCTTCGAACAAGGCGTAATGGCATGTCTACCTCAGCTCTTCCTTTGTAAATGATTCAGCACACTCAAACAAGCTTTGGTTACCTGTTTTATACTCCACAGAGTACGATGTTCAACGCCCTCTACCGGCTATACGTAATGCGCAATCACGCTGCATTTCTAATCATTTGCATATCTCCCCGACATGTACCTTCATTGCAAGTTTCGTTACGATCCCGCAATTATTTCGTGGTGCGCTAATTTTTTTGTCCATGAGTATATATATATATATATATTATATATATATATTTAATGCTATTTTATTAAAGGCTATTGTCTCCCTGGGATGCAACAATCTCTTCATCCAGCCCTGGCTGCAGCAAGCAACCTATCCTGACTGAGAACCAGCCATTTAAGATATTAGTTAATACTGATTAATTTCTCTGGTTTGTGCTATTATTATTGTATAAACCCTAATAGTCATTATCTTGAATTTCTAATAAACAAAATATAAATTGTTTTTGCAAATGAAATTCTGGGTCTTAACTATTTTATTGTCTTAAACAATGTAAATTTTTTCTTTCCTTTTTTTTTTTTTTGTGTAAATGGGGAAAATAAAAAACTTTTCCACCACTTCAATAACAATTTATTTTTAGTATTACCAGATTGGAAATATAATTTGAAATATTTCAGAAAAAAAAATAATAGGTATGATTCTGCAGACAAATTACATTATATTACAATCAAAATTTGCCTGATGTTGACGAAAGAGCTTTTTAATTAGAAAGTTTTAATTGTTGTTGTTAAATCATTGAAATTATTACTTAGATGATGTGATTAAAAGGTCTGAACCAACAATATAACCTGCTTTAATTTCATATGATAAATATTGTGATACAATTTCTCTATTAATAATAAATACTGAATAGTATAAGTCAACTTTCCCTTAATGTCATTCAGTATCTCTTCAAGCATCAAATGAAAATTCTAGAGACAACTTGGGTGATTTACCTGGGCACTGGACACCATAGCAGGTAATATTAGATCTTCTAGAAAAACCTCGAATTGTTGCCTAGCACCCTCGTTGGACAACTCATGCAATAAACCACCTGCACAGAAAATAATTAGTCATGTAAGATTTTGTGCAAAAAGAATAAATAAATAAATAAATAAACCTAAGCAAGACATAAATATAAGAATTTACGAAAAAAATAAATATGCATTTCTATAGGATCTTAGTATTTAACATCTATATTCAGTGCTGTAAAGAGCATTTTTAAAGAAAAATAAAGATAAAAGAACATACTACTTTGTATACAGTCACAACCATAATTATTTTTCAAAACATTGAAAAGACGACTTGTACTTCAAAAAAAAAAAAAAAAAATGTTTTTAAGGCAAATACAAAAGAATGATATATTTGTTTCAAATCAATTTTGTATTTATAATTAATAGATTAAAAAAGTGATGAGTTAAAATTTAAATTTATATTTTCACATAATCACCAATATTACCAAGACCATCTTTCTCCTAATTAAGATAAGAAAAACCAATGTATATTATTTCAGAAAAATGACAAAGTATAAAATATTTCAATAAATAATAATAATAATATATATATAGAGTTAAAGTTTCAATGAATTTTACACAATCATGGTGCAGCAGAGATAAGTGAATTTTTTTTTTTCTTTAAATAAGAAAATTCATCTGGTGTAAGAACATACAAGCTTAAAAGACAATCAACAGATATTAAATAGTGATTAGTTTGAAGTTAGCCAGAAAAAAAAAAAAAAGTTCCATGGCAATATGAGTGTGCTCAGAACTTAAGATAACATCATAAGTTACAAAATTTCTTTAAAATAAATTGAAAAACTGCTTCCCTCTTTCATAATTTCATAGCAGCTTGTTAGTAAACAATGTCATGTTGTTTAGCAAGTGTAAAAATGCAGAACAGAATATAAAATTGCATATGAAAATAAAATAGTGTTTCAGGAATAGTTAGACTTTATTTACTCCCCATCCCCCTTTTTTTTTTGCAGAAAGTCCTAATTTAAGTGTTAACATGAATTTCACTATCATAATTGGGAAGGTAGAAATATTTCCTTGACACAATTATCTTTTTTTTTTAGTTAGATTTAACTTATGTTTAAATATTGTTGCAAAATGTTCTATTTAAAGCCTCTTTTAATTCTAGTAAGTGTTATATTGAGATAATTTCTATGAATTTTATCATAACTCTTGTTTATTTCACAGATGTGAAATCATAATTAAAATTGATTACAATAATATTCAATTCTGTATTGAAATTAGAGAATCTTCAATTTCATTCATCCCTACGAACATCAAAACAATTTATTTGATTTTTTAAAGAAATGATCTGCTAAAATACAATGTTTTATTTGAATCACTGGTACTTGCAAGATTTCTAGTGATCAAAGGCATAAAATAAATAAATTACTGCATTGAGGGTTAAGCCACAAATAGTCCGAGCTATTTTTTGTAATGCTGCATCCTCTATCTGAGATTATAGTGTTAATCTATTTATTGCATCCTCTATTAAGTTTTATTTATTTGATTTCTGTTAATACAGCCTTCCTTTGTAAATTTTTATTTAAATGTAGAGAATGGGAAATTTAGAATTTTTTTCTGTTAACTTTCCGAATTGCTGATAAATTTCGGTAAGCAAATGAAGAGAAGATTGACATGAATTAAAATAATAATAATTCCACATTTTTCTTTTTTTTTTACATTTGGCAATATGTGCTTTTGTCCTTGACCCGCCATATTGTCTTTGCTGGGGAAACCCACGGTTTGAAACTTTTGCAAAATAATAACTTTAAAGCTTCTCCTCATTACTGACTTAGAATCAGCATTAGTTAATTTTTGTGCAAGAGCTCTTTTCTTGGGTGTTACTGCATCAGAATATAAAGTGCAATTTTCAGTGTTTCTCTTGAAGGCAAGAGAAACAAACATCGAAGTCCCTGCATATAGCATGATCAGATACACATGTATTGCTTCTAAACTCTGAGTCAAGGTTACTTGCCAAACTGTAATACAGAATTAATAGTCAATTTTCAATGGATCAATTAAGTAGATCAGTTTTAATTTTGTGCAGCATATTTTGCCATCTTCTCTACTCCACTATTCGATTAAAATCACTGAAGTAGCAAATACTGTATACGTATTGAACTGGATTTTGTTTCCCTAAGTTTTCATATTTTTTCTAGCCCTTTTGATAGTAACTATCTTTATGAACCATTCTATTTTAAGAACAGAGTTAAAAGCCCCCCCCCCCCCCCCATTTATACAAAATGTTTTGTTTCACCAAAGTTTTTGGCAAAATACTAACTTGTACAAAAAAGAAAAATGACAAATTGACTTCTGGCAATTAATATTTCTATTTTTTTAATTCCTGCATTTAGTAGAGAAACAATTAGTTTATGTCTAACATAATAGAGATGTAGACATTTCAATATGATAGTAATATCCAATATTTCTGGATTAAATCTAAAAATTTTATATACTACATTTATTTTTGTCAATGCAATGAAAAAAAAAAAAGCTTATTCTCATTTATGTAAAGATTTCTACTGTAATAATTTTAATTTATTCCAGTTTAAAAAAAACTAAAAGCATCAGAACTTTTTTCAAATCATGTCAAGAAAATTAAAGAAGAAACGAAACGACATTAAATAATTTTTTATTTTAAATTAGATTGTAAACAATCTGAACTTCATGTTAAACTGTACTGGCTTTTACCTTATAAAGATGTTGATGTACTTCCAGCAGTTTGAAATAGAGAGGCATCAGTCAAATATATTTTAGTGTTCAGTGATGCCAAATTGTTCAAATGAAAAGTATACGTTGTTCAACAATTTTATCAACAACACACTTCTATTTGGTCACATAGGAGAAATATAAGAGTAATATAAGAATAAAGAAAATGAAAACACCATTTTTATTTGTCCAACATCAGTTTAAGACGATTTGTTTAAACTCAATTTGTTTTCTATAAATTTGGTACAAGATAGATATATATATATATTTTTTTTTTTCAATCATTAGAACGAACAATAATGACAATTCACTTTTGTTCATTCAGTGTTAATCTCAATCTTCTAACCAGATATTTTATTTACCTCAATGTCCTTTATCTTTTCCACACTTAACTAATGAGAGTGGGTTTATCTTGTTGAATTTGAACAAGTCAGTGCCTTCGAAGTTGAGTTAGCTTGTTTTTTACTTGCAACTACAAATGTTTACTGTATTCAAACATTCATTTGATGCAGACTTCAACTCGGATCGAATGGCAAAGAATTTTCCAAATAAGTGGTGCAACTACAACATATTCTTTGAAAACTGATAAAAATATATATAAAAAAATAAATCCTAAATCTTGCAAAAAGTTTACTAGGAAGGCAAATATTTTTGTAGGTGACAGAAAGACCATAAACATACAATTTATTTTAATAAAAGGCAATTTTTTTTAATATATTTCACATTAAAGAATATTTCATTGCTTTATAAGAACCAATATATATTTAGAACATTTTTTATTACGATATTTTCATATAGGTTTCTCAGAAGCATCAAGAAAACTGAAATTGCCAATCATAACACCCCCTTTTTTTTAATTGCAATAATTCTGTGGTGATTTGCCAAAAGGAGTTAAGTCCTTTTCCTGAACAACATTTCTGGGAAAATGAAAAATAAGAGTTGTTTAAGAAATAAAACCTTGCATTCTGTAAGGTGGTGTCTTTTTGGTTAGCTAGGCTCACAATCTAACTTCCAAGTTAAATGCGTTTCCAAATCTAAAATGAACCGACTGAACATGTTATCTCAAAATGGCCAATTGTGGACTTATCCCCTTTTGGCAAACCACCACAGAATTTTCCTTCTTTATGCTATTTCTGAAATTTTTGGCAATATATATATATATATATATATTTATTTTAGAAATTCATTAAGTAAATGATATACCACACTATTGTTTTCAACAAACGATGTTTGTTTCATGCAGAAGATATTTATAGGAAGTTTGTAATATTAAATAATAGGGACTACCAAGAAAAAGAAACATTAACTTTATTGTTTCATCCACATGTTTCTTTACAGCCAAAAATACCAACACAATCAAAAATTTGCAAATTTAAATACTTCATTATAAGCCACTTCTGTCTTTCCATTGTTATTACTTTGCCTCAATACTTTCTTTAAAAAAAAAATCTTTACAAATGTTTTTGTTTTATCAGAATTAACTGAAATGGGGGAAAAAAATGCTAGACGAAAAAAAAAAAAATGCTAGAAAAATCGTTTTTTTTTTTTTTTTTTTTTTTTATAAATTTCTTGCTACTTCAATAGAAAGCCTCAAACTTTTGATATGTTGAAGGTGAAACTGAATCTGAATTGATCTCTGAAGAGCATTTAAATTTTTTTCATTTTTTTTTTTACTTTATGAGCAGTGTTGTTTTCATGTTAGAAGATTTCTCTCACGTTTTCCTGTAAAAGGTGAAATATACACATAAGTGCAAAAATAGGTGTTGTATCATGGAAGGTTTCTGAATCTTCAAGAAATATTCACAGATTATATAAATTTTGTGCTTAAAAATAATTCGTATACAATAAAAAATTGGTATACAACAGTAGTACTTTTTTTTTTTTAAGTAAAAAATAGTAGACTAGTTTTTTTTTGTTTAATAAGAAGTTTAAATAGGACTTTTAAGGAATACAATTGTCATCTTTTAAAATTAAAAAACAGGCACTGTGTCATAAATGGTATTAATTAAGTTTAGCTCAAAATTGCTCTGGCTTCATACGTTTTTAACTGCTTGTAATTCATAAATCATAAGCTCCAAATTCGTAGTCGAATATCACTTGGTGCAGTTTGATCATTGCCAGTGCTTTTGTTTTTGGCTCTAGTCTCCTAAGCTTCTCGGCAAGAATTCGACAGAAACATTCTTCTTCATCATCTTTGATTGTCCTAACGTGCACGACTGCTGATTCTGTTGATGTCGTTTTGTCACTCGTAGCCATCTCACTACTTCTGATATGAAGAAGCTGTTCTATAAGGATACAAAAGTCAATAAATTGAAAACTGAATAAAACTGGAAGGTAATTGGGGAAATCGAGCTAACCTACTGTATTAAGAACCACTTTATGAAAGAGAATTTGTTCTTTTAATATGAAGAGGATATGTGAAGAAAGTTTCGACAATCAGTTGTATAAACGCCATTGAGAAGGAGACACTCTCTACACTTTTTCTAAACTTTGCAAAAGAACGTAATTCTCTATCTAGTGAAATTACGATTTGTTTTAGCCCTAAGCATGTATGAAATATATTAATTTGTAGTGATACAGGATAGCTACCTACCAACTGCTTCAAAAAAATATTTTTCAGCCCACTTGTAAATACAATGCTTTGATTTCTTATTTTTTAAATGTACAAAATATAACAACAGAACCTAAAATAAATATATATATTTTATATCAAGCTAATATAATAATATATATTAATTTCAATTCCATTTAAGCTTTCTTTTCCTTTCTACATAAATTTTCAATTTGAATATCTTTATTATTTTCTTATTCACTCATTAAAGGTTAAAAAGAGGTTCTATTTAAATAAGCTTTGAAAAGTATTAGTCTTCAAAACATGAAAAGTTCTTATTCACAAATAATTGTTTAGTTACTGCATTATTTCACTGATCAATCATGTATTGCTCTAACCATCAAGTGTGTTTCCTTAAGCATACTATGGAGCAGATTAACAGATAATCTGTCTGAAGTTGTTGTGATGAGGTTATTTAATTCCATGTGAATACGGAAATGACGATGCAAAAATCTTATTTTGTAAAGTAGTAATAATAAGAGCAACATGAAAATACCAAAGGTACTACAGTATTGGCAAAAACCTTAAGTTTTAATAGAATTACAATGTTGAATGTTTGTAGCAAGTCTTTGACAAACTGGATGCTGCAAAGAACTTCCCTGCAAATGCCAGGATGACAGCATTCATAGTAAAACAATTCAGTCAGATCAAAGCTGAGTACCTGCTTGTATTTGAATAAGTGAAATATTTTTAAATCACAGATAACATTTAAACCTCAATAATCCAGCCAGAAGATGGCGAAATTATAACATCACTGTATTAAATGTGTTTCTACAATGAATATATTGCCTCTTTTATTCAGGGCAAAAAAAAATAATGAAGAGTCGTCTCCACAAGCTAATAAATGTGTTTGTAAGTTAGAATTTTTGACAGAATAGGAGAGAGAGGTCAAAGAAAGCTGCCATAGTTCACTATCAATGAATTAAGCAACAGTTTCTGATGAGTTTTCTTTCGAAAATAGTGCTGCTGTAATTGTTATTAGTTAACATGGATCATGTGAGGAATAAGCTATTTCTATCAAAAGGAAAATTGTAACAATCTTAAACAATATAAATATTTAACTCTGCTCTGCATCATCACAAGGTCAGGACAACTATTTGCTCACTATATAACAGGAACTTGCTTGTATTTTTTATCTTTTACTGAATGTCTTCTTTTCATTTTTTTCATAGGGTTCTATCTAATACTATTTATAGACTTTTCCCAAATATCTTAAGTAAAGCAACAAACTAAAGGTAATATAAAACACCATTACTGAATTCAGTTATCTTCCAAAACTTAAGGATAAACATTAAGCAAAATGAAATATTCATTTTTCCCCCCTCTCTCTTTTGTCAAAGGTAGCCATTGGTTTATTAATGGTATTAAAGATTTTCAGCTTTTATTAATTTTTTTTACATTGTAAAACTAAAAATAATTTTTAATTTTCCAATTTTTACAGGTTAAATTTTCATCATTAACATTTAGCAATTCCTAATGAATTAAGTACTATTATTAGTCTTGGAATAATGACTCAGGTTTTTTTTTCCATGTAAATTATGCTATTATAACTTATTCTACATTAATAAAAATTTCCTTGTTGTATTTTCAAGTACCTTTAGGAAAATCAATCCCTGTACCACTGTCAGTGATGGATTCTTGAGAACAGCAGTGAACGTCCGATTCATTATCGGGTAATTTAGGTTTAGAACTAAATCAGTTTGAATATAAAAGATAATATATTTTTAATACGTATAGTAATTTAGTATGAAATAATTAATCTCTGTTAAAATAATAATAATAACAATAAAATTTTAATTTAATGTTTAGAGTTAAGATCTCTTCATTTTGTTCGCAGTTAATTCATTTTCATATATGCAAGCATTTAAATGTAAATGAATCTATTTAAAAAAGTGACGATTTATGGAAAGCCCAAATCGTCACTTAAATGCAAATTAAAAAAAAAAACTTAGTTCTGTTTGGTCACAAGTCTTTGATGAAGTAGTTAATTAAAAGAAAAAGAAAAAAAATGGGGTCCTAAGGTTTTAAAGCCATAATTCACAAAGCTACCGATTTACTCTTTATGAGACTGTTTCTGTTTCTATTGTTTTAGTTTATTTGTTTATTTATTCATTTATTTATTTTTCCTTTTTAAATTAAAATCACCTCAAAAACAGAAAAAAATAAATAAATTAATAAATAGATCATGTGGCAAGTGCAACAGAAACAAAAATACAAGCTCATTTCACCTACAGAGATTTTCAATAATTTTCCAGTCTCTTGCTACTGTTACTTGTGTTATTAATATCACAATATCCTCATGCCTTATTAATCTCTTAAATATACCAAATGTGAAATACAGTAGACTGTACGGTGTCCATCTATGGTACTATAAAGAGATATAAGAGAAATACTTTTAGAGGCGACTCCTCCTTTGTATTTGCATTTTTGATGGGATTTTACTACATCTTTAATGAAATGTTGATTTTTTTTTTTTCTTCTTATTTCTAAGACTGACATGGTTAAATTCTGACATTCCTCCTTTGGGACTTAATTGTAATAAGAAGTATGTTTTTTCTCTTTATCCCATAGTTAAACTATCACAACATGAAAGAAGAACAAGACAAAAACAAGGCAATGTCCCTTTCTATTAAAACGCAAGTCTGCATTAGGCCTAATGGTGGTTTCTAAAAATTGACTAACCTCCCTTCACACTCAACACAATCTTTTCAAAAACAAATTTTTCTATTTTGTACAACTTATTAACAATTTGCATTATTTTTATTTAGATGTATAGGAACTCCCACATAATAATTGGTCACACTTTTTAAGAAAGACTTAGATTTATGTTCATATTAGTCGAGAATATATAGTTCAATATTATCCAGCAATGATTTATTTATTTTTTTATATCCTTAATAAATATTGGAGCTGGATATATGTTAACAATAATAATAACTATTATCAGGGTTATTTAAGCTTCACTACTGCTTCTATAGGGTGGCCCAAAAGTCCCGCACCATGTCAGAGGACGATCCGGACTGTTAACTTGAAATGTGTTTAATGGTCCCTGGGAAAGCTGGAGGAGGACGCTGAATTTTTGACCAAAGTCATGTTCTACAATGAAGCCAACTTTTATGTAAGTGGTGAGTTAAACTGACAAAATATGCACTATTGGTTTGACCAGAATCCTCATTGGTTTACTGACGTCAAGCAACAAGGAACCAATGGCATCATGGTTTGATGTGGTCTGTGGAAAAACTGAGTCTTCGCCACCTGCTTTTTTAAAGAAACTGTCACCAGCAGAAATACCTGGCTATGTTGGGTAATGTATTACTTCCTGACTTACATAATTGGTTTGCGTCCGCAGTGGTTTATGCAGGACAGGGCACTCCTCCCCCATTATGGGAATCGGGTATGTCACTGGCCGAATGAGAACTTCCCATAATGGATTGCCCATAAGGATCAGTGGAATGGGCTCCCTGCTCATTGGATTTAAATCCAATGGATTTCGCAGTGTGGCGCTACCTCAAATCAAAAGTGTACAATGTGAAAATCAGGGACACAGCATCTGCATGAGCAAATTTCTGCAGTGTCGTGTTTTCAAGCACTTGCATCCTGCAAGCCATGGAAACAATTATGTTTTGCCATCGGTGAACATCACATTGAACATATATTGTACTCCACCCTATGGTGTGGGACCTTTGGGCCACCCTGTATAACCCTTCTGTTATGGTGGAGAAATTGTCTTCACCACACCCCTATTATTTGGTAATTTATTTGGTAATTGTAAAACGTTCACTATGATATAAAAATTTTACCATAATCCTTTCCCTAAACAAAAATTGTAAAAGTTAAATTCTTAAAATAAAAGGATAAACAAACTCTCTGTGCAAAGATTTTTTTTTTCTTATGATTTCGTTAGTTATTTAACAATGTTACTAAGAAATGAGTTGTTTCTCACCATCTGTTCCTAATCTGCTCATTCAGAAATGACATTACACTGAACAAATGCCATGTCTGCCTGCTTGGTGCATGTATCCCAGCGGGGAAAAACAACTTCATCTTGTCTTTTCCAAAAGCCTCGGCAAAAAAGCTTTTTTTCGATGAATCGTCATCCGAAGATAATGACTTTTCAGGATTTTCATCATTTGCAGGTCGTTTCCCATTGTCTGGAGGCTTTATATTATTTACATTTACAGAAAATTCTACATTTTGAGATGGGTTTACAAATTCACAAAATTCTACATTCTCAGGAAGTTTTACATAGTCAGGAAGTATCACGCTTTCTGGTGGTTCAATATCGCAAGCTAGTATGAGGAAAAACAAATTAATAATTTATTAAATAGCGAAAAGCACAGTATATGAGACAAACCTTAATTACACAGTAACAAATGCAAAAAGACTTTTTTTCTCCTAATGTGATAATAGATGTTCAACTTGGATAATAGTGATTAGCCATAAAAAATTTATTAAAAATTGGTTAAGAATAATGGATAAATTGATATTATTGATTAATCTAACAACTGCCATAAAAGTCAGCATATATACATACAGGGTGTTTCAAAAATACACGGCATAATTTCAGGTATGTATTTCCCACATGTAGACAATCAAAATAGTTCATTACAACATATGTCTGGAAATGCTTCATTTCCGAGTTATGGCCTTCACAACATTGAAAATCACCGGAATGTTTTTCGTTCCGCCGGTCGTTGCCATTACAGAAGATGTTCAAAATGACCACCTCCTGCTTGAATACAGACCTCACATCGATGTCTCATTGAACGTTTTTCTTTCCGCAGGTCGTTGCCGTCAAAGGACACATTAAGAGGGCACTCTGACAGATCATTCCGAGGCGAAGGTTAAATTCAGTGGTGTGTTTGGCGTTCGACTGTGTGTCATGTACACAAATCAGGAGCTGGCAGAGATGCACTTCATGTACGGTAAGGCAGACGGCAATGCTGCGCTGGCTCGTCGTTTGTACCAGGAGAGGTACCCACAGCGACAATGTCCAGATCGGAAGACATTTGTAAGTCTCCATCACAGTCTGTGCGAGTATGGAAAATTTCACTCTCCTGGATTGGGAAGGGGACGACCAAGGTCTACAACTCCAGAAGAACAGGAGGAGATTCTGGAGACTGTGAACAGAACTCCTTCTGTCAGCACACGAAGGTTAGCGTTGCAAGTGAATGTTCCCCATACGACTGTCTGGAGACTGCTGAAAGAGCATCAATTGTATCCTTATCATTTGCAACGTGTACAGGCGCTGTCACCAGCAGATTACCCTGCACGAGTTAGGTTCTGTCAGTGGTTCTTGCAGCAGTGTGCTGCAAATCCGAACTTTCCTGCCTTAGTATTATTTACAGATGAAGCACAGTTCACACGAGATGGCATAACAAATTTCCACAATCAGCATGTATGGGCGTATGAAAACCCAAATGCAACTGTTGTATCTCATCACCAGGTGCGGTTCTCCCTCAACATGTGGGCCGGTATCATTGGTGATCGATTAGTTGGACCCCATGTACTTGTAAACAGACTTACGGGGCAGGCGTACACAAACTTCCTGGAAAACACCATACCTCATGTTTATGACGACACTCCACTGATCGATCGTCAGCACGCTCACTTCTTGCATGACGGCGCTCCTGCACACTTCAGTCGTACGGCTCGCCGGTACTTGGATCGAACGTTTCCTGATCGATGGATAGGTAGAGGTGGCCCAATTGCTTGGCCTCCACGCTCACCTGATCTGAACCCTCTCGATTTCTACTTGTGGGGCCATTTAAAATCATTGGTTTATTCGTCTCCGGTGCCTGATTTGGAATCCCTTCGGAATCGAATTGTGGCACGTTCTGAGGACATACGCAACATTCCTGGAGTGTGGGATCGTGTTCGCAGGTCATTGAGACATCGATGTGAGGTCTGTATTCAAGCAGGAGGTGGTCATTTTGAACATCTTCTGTAATGGCAACGACCGGCGGAACGAAAAACGTTCCGGTGATTTTCAATGTTGTGAAGGCCATAACTCGGAAATGAAGCATTTCCGGACATATGTTGTAATGAACTATTTTGATTGTCTACATGTGGGAAATACATACCTGAAATTATGCCGTGTATTTTTGAAACACCCTGTATATATAATTATATATATCAAAATATTTTTTCTTGCTTCTACTTTAATTTACAATATTTTGAAAAAATTAAAATTCAATAAAAATCCATCAGGTTTGTTTTAATTCATGTATATACTTTAAAATAAATACTTTAAAACCTTCATCACAACTAATTTATATAAATACCTGCTTTCTTACAATAAAACTAAAAACAGCATAAGGTAAAGGGGGGGATAGACGGCTCACATTTACAAATGATAAAAATAAACGTCTTTATATGTATTTGTTTCACTTTTATTATTCTATATTATATTATATTAATTAAAACGAAAATTAAACATTTGGAAAAAAAACCTTTACATTTCACCATCTCTCCCACCCGGTTGGGTGAGATGGCAGATAAATAAAATTCTTATAACTTTTTTCCTGTAATTTTCTTGCGCCGCTTTTCACTTCGTCCACAGCCACACCACATCCCTTCATGCAACCACCTTGTACATTTCACACATCTTATCCAGTCTACTTTGGATGCTGTCTCCTTATAAAGCTCAAAACATTCTATGCACTCATTTTCATCAAGAATGATGTCTGAATCTCTGCCATCATAGAAAATGAATGAAAAAAAATGAAAATGATGACGACGAAAAAAGATTACGGCATCTGCTGTAGGGCCAGACTTGTATTGGGTTGCTGATTTTTTGGTAACTTGGGTTGCTTTTACTTTTTTTTCTTTTGCTCTCAATGATGTCTGAATCCGTTATGACAGCTGACTGTTTCCTTTTTTGATGTTTTTGCTTTCTATATCCTGGGTATAGAAGATACCAACTGAGGAGTTTGTTTGGAAATATCCAAAGTGCTCTCTGCACTTGTGTTTGAAGTATTCGATTGAGCTATTTAGCGGGTCATCGAGACACCTATCTGTTGAAGCAATTGTAGCAGTAGTGGTGCAGCTGATTTTATTTAGACTACACAGATATGCTGCAATTCTACTCTTAATTATTACAAATAAAAAGTGCGCCATCTCGCCCCACACAGCATGGATTACGTCAAGCCTACCCTGGCTGAAGACAACAGCAATAATCAGGGTAAACAAAGCATGGTATACAGAACACAACTCCTCCTCCCTTGCCCCACATGCATTCAAATCATTTGGAAAAGAATTGTTATGGAACAAAACCATGATTAGATGCTAAAGCATATATACTTATTTTTACTTTTCAGATTTAGGAGGATTAAACAAATGGTGTAGCTTCCAAAATAATTTGGTATAAATAAAAACTAACCGCTCAAAACTCACATATAAAACTGTTTTCTTCCTGTTGGAAGACTGACGACTTCCTATCACTGCTTTCGATTTAGTCATGTGATGCACAATCTCACCCCCCCCCTTACCTTAGTTAATCTTTATTTAACTGTAACTGAAATCACCTGATGAATGATTTTTTTTTTTTACTTTGTCTTTTCCCAAAAAAAATTGATCTATAAATGTTGTGTAGTAACCTATGAATATTGAAAGTTCGTGCTTTTACAATGAAAGAAGTTTAAAACATGTTAAATATTCACAAGAAGCTGTTTCTTTTGACATAAAAATAAATTAGAAGCAATGTTATTTTTATTTCATTTAAAAAAAAAAGAGATTCTTCTAGAATCAATTTTCGGCCATTTCCGAAAGCCTAGTGGAAAATTGCAGTCCTCTTTGATACTCTGCACTACAATTCAAAAACAAGGGGATTGGAATATAACAGGCTAATAAAAAAGGCTACGATTATTTTCTGTAACTGATAAGGAAGCAAAGCTCAGGATTGAAAAAACAAGAACAATGAAATTATGAATGAAACAAGTAATTAGGATTTTTATCAGAATTTTACTGGTCTTTGAGCGTAGTGTCTCTCTTCATGAAAAATAATTGAGCCATTAATAAAATGCAGATAAGAGTTTGTAACAATGATCTTTTTTAGGAACTTGTAAGGATGTTTTGAGCAAAGTTTATAAGCTTATAACGTGTTCTGCTTTGAAGGATGTGCTGAATATTAAGTGGTTCAGAAAATTGCTGAAGAATATATAAACTCAGTATTTTCTTATAAGATTTCATCAATATCTGAAGTACAAAATAAATACAATCACTAATAAAAAAAAAAAAAAAGACGAAAGTAAAAAAAAAAACACGGGTACGATGGCCGAGTGGTCAGAGTGCTTGGCTGCGGGTTGGAGGAGGTGGGTTCAATTCCCGGCCTCGGCGGAGGGCAGGGATTTTTCCACGCTTCTTTCTCCTCCAAACGAATCCTAGGGTCTACCAAGCTCTCTTGGTAGATTGGGTTTCTTTCTCGGGAGTTAAAGGCGGGCAG
>JAFIDM010000004.1:26744247-26754278 GCA_023159025.1 Thereuonema tuberculata | reverse complement strand
GAAAGAAAAGCATGAAATCCACTATTCACTGTAAAAGCTTCTTTGTAGTCATGGATGTTTTTCTGCTGGAAACAAGTGATACATTGTTATAAAAATAATTATGGTGTGACTGAAGTATTAATTTCAAGTAATACAATGATAAAAAGGATTACCAAAACAAATGCTATTTTCATCTAACTACAATACAACCACTAATAAAAAAAAAAGTAAAGAATAAATTGCAAAATAACGTCTACGTACGCAAATTCTGGCATTTGATAGTTTGGGCATCAAATGGAATCAATAAGTAATCACAAGCTTCCCTCAGTTCAGGAACAGAGACACTCGGAGGACATCTGATTATTCCACTTTTGTAATAATCCTAATACAGCAAAAAAATATATTTATAGCTTTATGTTACGATGCTGTTAAGACTGTATGAAGAAGATCTCTGAGAGCTGTGTAATAAAGACAAGATAGGAAAAAATCAATAAAAGTCAACTCACAAGAATAGCCCGAAACACAGTTGCAGATATTCCCTCAGCAACTTCATATTCTCCACGTTCATTGGGTCGAGTAAAGTTGTTCTCAAGGGAAGAACTGAACATTCTAACATAAACAAAAAAAAAAAAAGTTGTATTTCTAATATACAGCCTGTTAATTACATTTTAAGTTAATTCAGTATTTTATATTTTAAAAATTAAAACTATCTATGTTGCAAGTAAATGATTAAAACCAAAAGTTTTATTTTATTTCTTAACAGTCCCCTGGTCTATTTATGCTAAAGACAGCTGCTGAATAATTAAATGCAAACAACAGCTTTGGGTTTATCTTTTTTCATTTTTTTTTTATAAGCTGTATAATCATTATTATTATTATTCACTTTGTAAGTTCTTAGCATTAAACAAAAAAAGATCAAACTTTACTTAAATAAATAACATTTTCATAATAAACACTCATATAATATATCCTTATTAATTACCTTTAAAACCCTTGAAACTACTAATAACTTATGAAGAAAGTTAAAAACAAAATTTCATCAGGAATTCTCATGTTTATCTATAAAAATCCTATTTTTGTCAGATCATATATATATAATTTCCTTTTAAATGATACCTGATAAAGAGTATGTGATAGTTGTTTCATATCTACTTAATGTGGATTAGTATTACATCTACTTATCAAGAAGGGCGATCAATACCTTATGTTCTAAAAAATGCCTTCTTAGAAAATAACAGAAAATAAAAATACACACATGACAAAAAAAAATTATATCGTACTGTTATTGCTTCTTCAAGAGAACTATCTACAATCATTTGTCTTCACCCCCCCCCCCCCCACCCAATTTCCATTTAATTTTTTAGAAAAGCTTTTCTATGTTTGTTTTAAATTGACAAACATTTGATACTTTTAAATCAATACCCTCACCCCAAACGCTCCAAGGATATATTCTAGGAAGGAAATCATTTTCTGAGGAGCAGCATTCCCTTCTTCTCTATTTTATATATATTGGTATTAAGATTTTTCTAGAATATCAATAACTATTAAATATATTCTGTTTTATCCAATATCAATGACTCAGGTGCTAAGGAGAGCTACTCACTTTTCTGCTGGTGGAAGGGTGTTGAAAGGTGACAAGGAATCGAAATATAGGCTATCAGTTTGGTAACTTGAAGACAGTATAAATGTGGTAGCAATATGTAGTGAGAAGGGATGCTTATGCTTAGGAGTCAATTAGCAGAAACCCACACCCTCCTCCAGTCATTTAAGAGAAGAAAGGAAAGATCACTCTCAACCACTTTAGGGGCTTGTTCTTCCTGTGCATTAACCACTTCAACGAAAAGATTAGCACAGAATAGAAATACAGAAGTGTCCAAATGCAGCACAAATGGATAATAATTAACTTTTAAAATTTTTCTTTGGATGGAAATGGGACCTCAAAATTACGTTATAAAACTAATTTATATTTATGGGCAAAAAAACAAACAAAAAACGATACCATAATGACAGAAAAAAAATGTGCAATTTTACATTGTAACAAATTAATTTAATAAAAAAAATATCTCAAAAATTTCTTACAAAGAAATTGCATAATGGAAGCTACAGACACATGAGTTAAATAGAAAACCTAAATTTTATTATATTAAAAAGAAAAGAGGGAGAGAGAGAGATTTATTAATTTTGAGAGTTATTTTATATAATTCAGTATGTAAGTTCAATACCTTCCTAACATGGTATTAGGATGTGCTGTGAAGATGGCCGGATCCACTATGAACCTGGTGTTGTCCACAACCAATGTTATGCGTTCGTTGCTGCTAGGGGTCACGTACAGATGAGCACTGTTAGCAGCCAACATAATATTCACATTAGCTGTGGAGGGGGAAATGGCTGTAGGATCGCTATCTTGGGAAGAGGAATTCGAACAGCGATCGTGCAGATGATTACGGGCAGGGCCTAATTGATGGACCTGATTACGAGACCTGTAAAAAAAAAAAAAAAGGAAAACATCTTCAAACGTCTTTATTATTAATGGGTCGCCATTTTTATTCAAAAGAACGACTAAGGAAATGGATAGTCCCTCGACTGACTACAGCGATTCTGATAATGTTAAGTACTATGTATAAAGCGTAAAGATGGCGTATTTGACGTTTGGACCTGGAAAATTAAGGTTGACATTCATATTTTTTTTTTTAAACTTGGCAAACTTATTTTAAGTAAAAATCAAGTATAAAACGTAATTTTCCTGTAAAACTTTTAAAACAACAACCCTTTTGTCCAAAGTTTTTTTTTTATATCTTTTTTCCTGAAATATGTTCCCTCAACACGGCAATTATGCTTCGTGTTAGCAACTAAATGTAAAGATCCAATTTTATTTATTTTTAATTATTGTTTGTTTCGTATATATTTTAACGATTCTGTGCGCTGCAATCTTCAACTAATGTAAAAGAAAAAATTCTATCCTCCGGTTATTTTCATCCGTGTTTTAGACTCCCTTCCTTCGAATCCGTATCAGCAATTGGTCAAAAGATGATTCAAATGACAGCTCATGTCAGGGCGTGCTCTGAATGTTACAACTCTTCAAGCACTGAAGCTGATGGTCGTAAAGAAAAAGGAGCCAGCTAAGGGATAGAAAATGTGGCTACTGCGAAAAAACCTAAGTCTGTTTTGCTTCGATAGTCCTTATAGAGGGAAACCAAAATGAAAAGGGAAAAACAAATAAAAATGCGATAATGCAACACAACCTGTTGGACAATTTAAATACATATTCTAAATAAAAATATTTATTCGTAATGATATCCAAATAACCCTAACGGAGCATCATTCTGACAAGTGGCGGTCAGCTCGCTGAAAAAAGGATTTTTATTGCTTTTCCAAATTGAATTTATCACATCTTCGCTTTTTATAAATACTGACCTCGACATTTTAATCTCTTTTAATATTGAAATGATTATATAAATCGGTTCCTTTATCATTTCTTAAAACCTTTTAATGTCGATATGTAATCAGTCAGCTGTCCTCCAACCTACATTCGTTACGATAGCATGTTTGGATTCTCAATTTGCGCATGCGTGGTTACATGTAACTAAAGTTTTCTAAAATTTATACAAAGTTTTATTTTTATTTATTTATTTAACTAAAAGCTTTAATCAGAAATGCTAGAAATATATTCAATTAAATTTTTTTTTTTCCCTTTCAATGATTTTTGAAATAAAACAAAAATTGATCATAAAGCCAACTACGAAAGCAAACTTTTTAAGAATTGCTTACCTATTCCTAGGTCCAGCATTCTGTGCTTGCTTTGGTGTTGCACTGTTGGAGGCACCGTCCACGTTGGTGGCCGATCCACTGCCTGCTAAACTCATTTGTCCCAGACGAGTGACAAGACAAGATTTAGGTTTAGGAGAACTACTGTATCTGCAAAAGAAGAAAAAAAAAAGTTAATCACCCAAAACTACAATAACGATGTGGACTTAGAAGCACTACAATTTCTAATTATGTCTTGGTATTATGCTTTACTAATATTTTATCAAAGCTTTATGCTACTAGCAATTCTATTGGAAACAACTCAGAACTATACCAATGGGGAAAAAAAAGGCTCCCCATGTTCACAATGATGTAAAAAACGATGTCTTAACGTGAAAGACATATTTCAGAAATATGCAATCATAAACAAGGAAGAGACCTTCTAGCAATTTCTGCACCGAAACAAATAGAAATAATTTGATATAAAATCTACTATGAGAATGCTTGACCTTTCCCGCTCAAATTTTATTTGCAAGCAAAAACCTGTGGGTTAAAAACAAGAAACAAATCAGATCTATTCAGTTAGGAAAAGCTTCCTTTTCGCCAACACTCGTCGGTACAATATCAACAACATTGATAGTGTTGGCTTTTTGTTTTTTATTCAGTGGTAGAAAATTGGCGGTAAAACTCGATACAAATGTTTATTCTTCCGCCAATAATAGTAATAAAAAGTACACAAAACGACGAGACCTTCGCTTGGCTTGTGTGATCTATCAATAAATGTCCTACAAAAGAATAATAAATTACAGGGTACGGACACAACTCCCAGAACTTCGCAAATAAAAAAAAAATTAAATTTATTGCAACTATCCTACAGTCGACAGTTCAAGAGACACGTACAAAACACGCACGATCTCTAGAAACATTATGCTATGCGCATGCGCTGTGATTGCGACGCTCAGTGGATAAAACTGCATTAATCGCCAATATTCAAGATATATGCTCTATTTGAAAAGGAAGAATTGATCAACTATTACCAAATTTGAATTTTGGTCGAAAATTCTCGTAAACCTGCCGAGAATTAAAGTCTTTGTTATCTAAATCTATCCAAAGGGAATAGACGGATTAGTGAAATCATAAATAAAACCCAAGGCTACACATTACAGATCTTGAAGTGGCAGTGTTGATGTAACTGGGGGGCAGTCAATCTATCGGTTTAACTAACTAGTTAACCATATCGTACAGGTACGAAGGTATCGTAAGCATCCCACGTTAGGGCTAACATCAGTCTAAGGACTGTTATTATATACATTTCCATTTTGGCTAAAGGTTTAGTATGCGCTAAACGTTATCTAGAAAAATAATTGTAATTAGCTGCTGTGGGTTCTGATGTCTTTAGTAAATGGGTCTATTTCTCTTCTGATGTTTGTGTGGATGGTGAGGATATGGAGGAAGGGAAACTTGTTAATTAAAATTGTTCTAAATGATCAGTGTTTTTGAATTGCATATTGTAATCAATTATCAGTGTAGAAAATAAGATAAATTTTCCTTTACAATTTCTTTTTAAATGTACTCGTATTTCATATTAAAAACAGCAGTTTTGAAGATAAGCTGAAATATTTTAAAACATCAATTCTTACATGAGGTAAGACACACTATAATTTCATATTTCTACATTCGGATATTTTAAGCATCACAAATTCTAAATGAAATGTCAAATCATCTAAAAAAAAGAAGTTGACTTGTTTTGCTGTTTAACACTCAAGTTCGGCATCAAATATTTCCAAAAAAGCGACATTTTCATTAACTTCATGAAATCGGATCGTTTCCCAACGCAATACAAGACATTTGCTACCAATAATTACTGACGGTTTATTTGCATTTTGAAGATGGCGCCCGTTCGCTTGCAAGCGTCAGGAATTGTCAAGAGAAAGGCAACTAAAGCTCATTATTCAATCAATCTCACTTGAGATTCACAGGAAAAACCATTCAGTCAGTCAACGGAATAATTAAACGCACTTTCAACAGCCATTTCTATTGGCTACTGACAATTGGATGGTATTTCCGTTTTCGCTTAATAGAGACTGATTAATTACGAACATTCTAGAGATTTCGAGATTCCCACATAAATGCTACACAGTAAATATGAAAAATAAAATCTTCAGGAATCATCTGGAATCTTCCATTTCTGAAATAAGGAAAACATAATAACGTGATATCAATTTTTATAGTCAACTAGCCATAAACTTTTTTATTATTTAAGAATTGAAATAAAAATATAAAAAAAAATTAGCACCTCTAGTTTATCATGAACTGAAGTCAACAAAGTATTTCAATTATTTCAAGAAAATAACGTAACCAAGCTTTCTGGGTTCAAGTTTGAGTTTACAAGACGTCGCTGTATTCCCATCAACGGGTTTTTCATATCTGATCCATTATTTTTTCCTTTCCTATTTAAATGTTATACGCGCTTGTACAGTATAGGTTGACATTCGAAAATCCGGCAACCTCCGGACCTGAGGAGTGCCCGATTTTTTTATGGTTATAGACGCTGTATATATTTATCAGAAAAGACTACCTGGTATAGTCCATTAAGAAAAAAAATTAAACACTAAATGAAAAGCAAATAAAATTTTAATATGTTCACCAACTAAATAAAACAGTTCTACAGAATTTTAGTTCAACTGAATAAAATAGTTCTATAGAATTTGTGCTCCGAAATCCATGCCGGAAATCTGAAGGAACCGGATTATCGATGGCCGGATTTTTGAATGTCAACCTGTACTAGGTTTGTAGATCCAGGGTATGTCTCTGGCAAAGACAGGATAATTTCCCCAGAGACCATTAATCGTTTGGAGGATCCCAGGATTCACTCAGAATGCGAGTGAATTGATATCACTCGCATTCTGTCAAATGCGTAGTGACTGCTTTCTCGTGAGTTACGGCGGCCGAGCGTAGGATCGGGCTCTTCCACTCTTGGCCGTATTACGTAGGCTTACATCTCTTTATGGATCTGCAACGATCGAAAAGTGAAGAATCCGAATTTGTGATACTTTAAAAAGGAAAAAAAAATCATAAAAAGGTCGTATTTCTCGAGATCCATTTATAAACAACAGAGCGTCAAAAATGGCGTTTAAAAGATATGAAAATTTGATAAAAAATAAAAACAAAAATCAAAAAATAAAACCCATCTCGCTCATTTACTCAACATGGCTAATAACTTGGATAGACAAATCCTTAGCTTTGATTTGACGAGTAATTTGCAATTTGTAAATACGTTATTACCATAATTCATAATGAAATACCACATTCAGAACTGGAATGCAAAGTATCCTTCCCTTTTATTGCAGCCGAAATGACCACAGTATTTTGATAGTATTAGTCAAATGATCACAATATTGATGGAGTCCCGTTTTGCCAATTTAATTTCATCACTATTTTTTTTTTTCCTCAGACCACACAACTCCCGAAAGCTCAACCGCCTGAAATAGTTTGCAATTCGTAAAGCGCTTAAGATAAAAAGCGCCGATGCCAACTAAAACGGAAATTAAAACTATTCAGTTATCCTGAAGGCTCTTTCAGCAAAGTTAAAAGTTTAGAATTTTTGATTTATTATTATTACTATTATTAAAATTTATTTTATTATCCTAATAAACTATTAGAAGTTTTAAGAATAGTTAGGTAAAACGTTATGGACCCAGTGGTCCATTGGTATAATGTCTGGACTGTGGGCTAGAAGAATCGGGTTCACTTTCCCACGGAGGGCACGGATTTTTTTCCCCCAAAATGTTTCACTCTAGACGGGCCCTAGGGCTCACCCAGCCTTCCGTAAAATGAGAACCGGGTGTCCTTCTCGGAGTAAAAGACGAGAGGACACCGGACTGACCAACCGGTCCCTACTTTTTTCCGACGGACATGAATCATGGGGCTTATCTTCAATGTGGAATCCTTTAACTACTGAATCCAGACAGAACTCTGCGGCGAACTATTTCTTTCCACGGCTGCTTTCTTACATTAACGCTTATTTTAGAGAATTGCTTTATGGAAACCAATTCACTATTTTAAAATATTCTATGTTTTTCACAATCTCAAATACCAATCAATTTCTGCAATACACTGTCGAAACAAAGCCCCTGCTAAGATATAAAATACCAAAATACACTTCTTAATATACCGTAACATTATCAGCATTAAACACGTTAGCTTACAGCATGGACTACCGTTAAGAAACTGAACGCTAGTAAAGAAAATGCAGGTTAGTATAGTGTAAACGGAAGTCTATCCATGGATGTGTATCTATATCTCTTTTTTCCCCATCTCTTAAACCTCTGCTTAACGCGAGATATACGGAAGTTCATGAATTACATTTTTTAAACCAGGTCTCCTTCAGGAGCATGAAAAGATTGGATTCTTTACATCTACATATATAAAAAGAAAAGTCCTGATTCACTCACTCACTGACTCATCAACGCCCAGCCCAAACCCTTGGACCTAGAAAGCTGAAATATTGCACAGAGGTTCCCTTTATGATGTAGACAAGGAATAAGGACGGATGTTTCGAAATTACCACGGGATAGGGAATAAAGAGGATTTATATTTTCGCTTTAAAGTTGCCTTTCGATATATAGGTGTGTGGCACCAACCCGCAGTACATTTGTGTTAGATATCCGGAGAAGGCCACAATTTCCTACATAAATAACGTTGTTGTTTTTTTTTAAGCTATGTAAAGGGTTCCGGAGCAAAGCGACGGTACCCGGCTAGTAATCCATAAAAAAAAAAAAAAAAAAAAAAAACTTAAAAAAAAAAAAAAATCATATTATTTTTCTTAATTTTATTTTATTTATTTAATTCGTGAAAAACAATTAAGGGGGGAAAAAGGACATCTGAAAGATTCCTAAATTGTAATATAAACAACGTATATAGAATTAACCATACCCTGAAAATTAATGAAATCCTCAAATTCTTACTTTCGAATCACCTAAGTATTTCCCACCTAATGTTTTTTTTTTATTATGGGAGTTTTCGTTATCTTCAAGCAAAAGATCCTCCATAAAAAAAAAAAATAATCTAAAGTAAAGAATTTTCCAAATACAAAAAGATTAATTGTCGCTTGATCTAAATATTTTGCATCTTATGTTTTAAAAACTAGCTGAACGTTATTTGGGAAGGCGCAAATACACAGACACACTGATCTTGTGAACATAATTTTCTACATCTTACCGAGATCCCAACGCCAAATTTTTGAGATGGTTCAAAATCACATTAAAAAAAAATCGTTAATTTCTTGAAAAATTTTTGTCCAAATCCCATTTGATGGCAAACCATTAATTTTAAAACCTACATGAAATATACAACACGTAATTTGAAGGGCGTCAAATAATAAGGCCTCTAAATTCATTCTTCCGGCGAAATAGCTGAATTTCGTAAATTAATTCAGTACCTTCTTAATTAAAGGCTTGTTATTTGAATATAAATTAGAAATTTAATGATTGAATTTTTTATCTGACTAACGATTTGCCCACATCAAAAGAATCTCCATCCAATCCTAGCAAATAGAACGTTTTTAAATTTAAATAAATTAAAAAAAATAAAACGTATTTTTCCTATTATTTTTTAGCTACAGTATTTATATATAGAAATAAATAAAGCTCGACTTTTTTCTTCTTTTCTCCTAGTTCGTTGTTGACATATTTATACTAAGTTAGTTCTCGAGGCCCTTTTAGGAATAGGCTTCTCATATAATTTAAAAAAAAGACAATTTTTTTTTACAAATTTGAGATATTACGAGTTACTTACTTTAGAAACAGCTGCACAAATCAAGATTTGGAAGTGTTTTGGGCATTTTTTTTTATTTAATTTTCAAACTAGCCCATGTTCCGAATATTAATGGCAGAGAGTAAAAGAACTCGAACCGATTTTCAAACGCCCATGTTTTTGTGTGTTTTTGGCTCTGTTGCTCCGAATCAAACACCAGAGATGGTTATGATCACGTGGTACGTCATCCACGTGAACGATTGTTGAACATCTATGTTGATCAACTGATGTCGGAGTTCATTGTTGGGCAAGAGAACTAGCTGAAGTACTACTTCACAAGATTGACGCGGAGTGGCGCTGTCCTACCTGCCTGTACAAAAGTGTTGTCCATGGATAAGGAGACATCTTAATTTTTATATCGTGATATTTCTACATTCGAACTGGCGCCATCTTTTTTCTTTAAAAAAAAAAGCAGCACCAATCACATACAGCATTCCTTGCCTTTTCTCTTATCGTCTGAACGCTACTCAATTTATTTCCGCGGAAGAAACACA
>JAFIDM010000004.1:26727231-26739247 GCA_023159025.1 Thereuonema tuberculata | reverse complement strand
CATAGAAATCCACTGTTCTGATTTCCTGTGATCTTTTCGTGCTAGTTTCTCGGCAAGAATCCGGACGGAAACAATTTAAAAAAAAAAAAAAAATCAGGTCGTCTCCTGTCCTGAAATAGGCATACGAAGTTCCAAGAAGATTCAACCAGCGGTTGAAAAAGTCAATAGGAGGACCCCACGCATACACACAAACACACAGACCGACTCATTTCATAAGCCTCACTTTTTCTAAGAAAGTAGATTAAAAAAAAAGGTCGAAACGGTTCGCTCCTTTCAAAGAAGCACTTTTACATCCTGATGTTTTATGTGATAATCACCGGATGTGCAAATTTACGCGCTCGTGGTTTAAATTTTTATCCAATTTCAAAAACTGGGAGGATCAGGTTTCTTTCTTCGAAGGCGTCTTAAATAGATCGACTGCTTCCTCGAATGGACGGAACCTTATCAGGACTGCTTTTAAACAAGCCGCTAACGTAAATAAAGAAAAAATCACGAACAACTTACTCAAGAAAATGAGAACCCTTGAAATTCAGAAGAAAAAAAGAGCTCGAATTTTTACCTTTTTAGATAACTACTTTATACAGTAGCGCCTATCGTCTTACGATGGGATTCCGGATATGGTAGAGTGCAGAAATTATTTATACTTTTTTTCATAACTACTGTCTACTTCGCGAAAAAGTTGCAGGGATTTGCAAAATTGTCTGATTCCGCAAACAAAAATAGTCCCCTTTTTAAAGTTTACAAAAAACAAAACAAAAAAACAACAACTATCCGTGGATTTACATCAAGTTAAATGTTTCTTTTATGAATAGTAGGAACTACTTTTGTTTGCTTCTGAATCTGTAGTTTAAGAACAGTCTAAGTTGGGAGGCGGAAGGATATGTGACGTCATTTCAGTAACTCGCCTGCAAACAAGTAGCACGTACTAAACATTGGTTGTAATTCTGCAGCCTACTGCCATCTTCGTTTACGAGTTACGTAAAGGAAACATGTCGAACTTGCTTCTAAACATGTCACACGTGAGAAAATAAAATAAAATAAAATAAAGCTATACCTAAAAGACCTACAAAATTTGAGAATGTTCTATGTCAAATTGTCAGGAATATTCTACAATTCTATAATTTGTCATTTCAGCAATTTTAACTGTCGTATCATCGCGTGTGCAATCCAAACCCGTCATAATGAGTGCTGTTGTTTTGATAGGTTTATTTTTATGGATCGTTACTTTTTAGATATGTATGAGTAGCCCGAGAGCAGCTGAATAATTTGTTCAATGCCCAACTGTTTTCGGAATGGGGGTGTTTCATCAACTGACGTGTTGGACTCCGTCCAAGAACTTCTAAAAAAGGAGGGACCCCCAGACAATAAAATTCGGTGAAGATGTAGTGTTCAAGCAAATATAAATGGTTACAGCATAAAGTGTATGTCACAATAATAAGTGTATGTCCAACGGGAAAGCCTGTTATTCTGTTTTTTGGCTCGTAATTCAATTTGAAACGGCTTCAAAGCTTGTTCGAGATGATTGAGCGAGACACGATGTTGTATTACCATAAAACTCTTCGGTGTAAAGAGATCTCATGAGGAGAAAAAGAGCTTTCAATCAAAAAATAAATAAATAAAGGCAAAATCCTTTTAGGCTACATCTTTGCATTATGAAGTTTTCATATATGTTAGGAGATTGCTAAAACACAATATAAGGAATGATTAAACCAGTGACAGAAAAACTGGATAACGAGGCTATTCGAGAAACGAAGCCTCAACTTAGGGGCGTATTAGTAGAACTCTCGACGAGGATAATATATCTGACCAAAGGAAAAAATAGTAATGTACTGCTGTAATATTGTTTCAAAAAATGCTTTTTTCTTTGTGAAGGTGTTTCAAGGTTACGAAAAGATTGTTTACCAATTTTAACCTAAACTTAACTTTGTGCTAAAGCGTAAATTTAAGGGCAGCCCGTAATAATAATAATAATAAAATAATAGTAATAATAAAAAAAGAAAGTACAATAAATAATATAAGTAAAAAGAAAAAAAAATTAGGAAAAAAAAAAAAAAAAAGTAAAGTATATATACGGATTCGAACCGACAACCTCCAGTATATGAGTCCGAAACCTTAACCATCAAGCTATAACTGACAACTGAAAGGAAATAGTTGCATTTCTAACATTTAAGCTAATAGCGGAAATCCAATGAAATCAATGCCAAATATCTCGAACATGGGATGTGGCGGCGGTTTGGCCTCTGAAAATACCCTATTCCTACGTTGTTCGGGCCTATGAACACGATGGTGAAGTCCGTTTATCGATCCGACCTTCAGTTCGGGAGTTGTTAGGGGGCTCCCAAATGGGTCGCTAAAAATTAGGTTTTTATTTGCTAAAGTCATTCGAACAGAACACGAAAAGCTGCAGGGCTATCGATTCAGTAACATTAGCAAGAAGTTCGAAAGAACTGAAATGACATTTCTTAAAATTTTTCTTGTTTCTTTTTTAAATCGTTAAACCGATTAAAAAAAAGTCTACACATGCTTCATTACAATTCGAATATCTACTGATTACAAACACTATACATTTTACATCTTCTGGAAAAAAGAAAAAAAAATGTATTTTAAACAATACGCGGAGTGGATTAAAGATTTAATATTCAATGCTTAACGTAATGAAGTATTAATAGAAATACGATAGAAATTCATTTTTAAGAGTTCAGTGCTTTTCTGTGGGATTCTTTGTCGTTTTTCGACAAGGGCCCATTTGACAAAGATATCAACTATAGAAAGTTAGATGGTCCCTAGTCTTCGAGTTATGTATGCTAAGTTTCAAAAAGATCTATCGAGCGGTTCAGCTCTTATTGGGGAGGGACTGGCTGTTTTGGTGAGTCCCGCTTTCGTATTGGAAAACAGGTTAAAATTTCATCCGTACATTACTGTAACATTTTAGGTAAGGTGATTGATAATGAGTAAAATAGAAAATATTCCTAAATTCTCGCGTCCCTCCTTATTCTCTGTCCAAAATTTGTGGCATTTGAAGAAATCCTCCCCCTTTTGTACCGCCACGCCCACAAGCAATCAGTCGACCGCTAATCCTACCATGGGCATGTCTTCTTCCTTTTTTGATCTACTGGACCTTTTTCTACAAAACTACGTTTTTTTAAACTGTTACCTTTACTTAATTTTTATTAAAATTATTAAATTCTATATGTCAATCCGTGCAAAAAGAGTCCAAACACGGAGCAATTGTGATAATTCTAAGCATTTTTATGGTCAATGGGTTAAAATATAATTATATAAATGTATCGTTTATATTTTTTAACCCACTGACCATTAAAATGCTTAGAATTATCACAATTGCTCCGTGTTTGGACCCTTTTTGCACGGATTGACATGAAGAATTTAATAATTGTAATAAAAATAAGTAAAGGTAAGTTTATCACCCAATAGATAATCACCCAATAGATAAAAAAAAGGAAGAAGACATGCCCATGGTAGGATTAGGGAGGATTAGCGGTCGACTGATTGCTTGTGGGCGTGGCGGTGCAAGAGGGGAGGATTTCTTCAAATGCCACCAAATTTTGGACAAGAATAGATTACAGGTTGTTACAGGTGTTTTATTACGTATCTTGAAAGACAGGTGTTCTCGAAAATCGAATACAAAGAAGAAACATAATACCGTCCATTAATATGAGTTGTTGTTTCAAGAAGAGGCCGGTCAAGAGCCATTGGGGGGGAGGAGAGACGCACAGAAATGGTGATCTTTATAAATAATAATAATAATAATAACTCGTTTTCTTTTAATGAGTTCCCTTCTAAATACATTTGTTACAGCAGTTTTGATTACGTAATGTTCTTATTGTATTTCCGTGCGTGAAGCGTCGTTAGGAGTTCTTCTATGGTAATTATTTCCTGTCGTGGAAACAGGCTTAATTCTCACGGCCGCTGGAGTATCAACTGCAAGAGAAGGGACTTCTCCATTTCCATCAGATAGAAACGAGATGAGAATTTGGTGAATTTCCGGTTGTCCGCCCTCATCAAGTGTTGCCAGCAGCGCCGTCTCCTCCTCCTTTCTGCTAATGGGAGCAATGTTGACTGGAGAACACTCCAATCACCCCCGCGTCCTTAATATTGGACACCCCGAACCTTATTCTCTTTTCAAGCGCCGCCTGCTTTCAATTCGATACTTATTACTGTGCTCGGGAATCTCATCGAAGCTCAATCGTAATTAGAAACGTAATCCGCTTCTAAAACGCTTTTACTTCAAAACCGATGAACCGAAACGCATTAATCCCCCCCCCCCCCCAAATTTGTCGGTTTTTTTGGTTTTTTTTTGCGGGGACTTTACCTAAGTTTTGTAATACTTTGGAACGTGACTAAGACTGAACTGTGAATTTGGGAAGGCTAATTAGTTTATGTCGGAAATTGCTGCGAATACAAATAAAAAACATAAAACTGTCTTTTTGATGTGAGCACCTTCGCGAAGTCCGCCATTTTCCTTTTAGGCGTATGAAAAGTTAAGCTTATAAATATATGTACGTCTATTGAATTTCCGTTTCTGTGTAGGACATGCGATTTTATTTATTTCCTTTCGTTGAAAATAATAATATTACTAAAAATAGATACCGATTAGACCACAAAAATCTAACAATCGTTCAAGAAATGCCAATGTGATTAAATACTTCCTCTATCCGTGTCTATTGGGGTTTGCAATTACACAATTAAATTTTACATCGCTAAAGATACTTCAGTCAAAGAGTTAATGTTGTATTCGAAACAGAGAATTATTTATATATTTCGTGGTGAAGGCTCTGGATGTAAGTGAGATACAAACTTACTGACAAGGGATGCAACTGTGATTTGCCAAATTTACCAAACCAGCAACTGAATCCAAAACACTGGAACATCGAACATTAATAACGCATTATAAAATACTTAGCATACATTATTACATTAATTAAAATTTTAAACAAGCAGCGACACATATGAAGAAGGTGGGGGTGGGATGGGATGGGGGGGGGATCACTTTATTAAATCCGCATCATCATTATTATCAACGAGAACTGGACAGCTATTTCGGCCGTCTGAAACTTCATCATCCAGATTGATTTAGTACATTAGTAGCTCCGACAACATGAAAGTTCTGAGTTAGTGATGTTATATTTTAGGGGGGAGCGAATGTCACAGTGAGATTAACAACTTCAAAAAAACTCAAATGGGTGTGGATTCCCTAATTAATTTTGCACCATCTGGGCATTTCATCTGGTGAGTGGGTTTGGCTGATGAGTCCCTAAAAAGGACAAAACGGGCCGTCCCAAACTCTCACCGATGAAAGCTCATATATGTTTTTAGTTCTGTGTCATTTTCCTCTTCTTTCCTTTTAAAAACTTGCAAACAAATGTCCTAGATTCCTAGTTGGTAACAGTTCATTGTATACGACAATGAGTATTTATTTATTGATTGATTTTTGGTTTAGTATATTTAGATTCCTACGACCAAAATACGAAGAAATTCAAGAAAGTTTCTTCAATACTAACAAGCCAACCATCTAAGGAATACTTATGTACTCAACTTATGATGTTAAGTCGTCGTAACATCTCGCACATGATGTTAAGCAATGTGAAGAGAATCTAAACTTCCTGAACACAATCTCTTCCATGTTACTGTGTGGGAGCGGATAATGGAGCAAAGAATAACATAGGACTTTCTTTTTTAAAGAGGACAGGCTAAAGGACCATTAGATATGTTTAGGGAATGGTTATTATCCCGACAGACAGACATGAGTCCAACTGTGGCTCAAACAATTGGTTTCAACATGGCAGATAGGTCGCCTGTCATCCATTCTTTCAGAAAGGTGATTTGTAGGGGGATTCCCACATCCCAGTAGGATTTTGGAAGGTCCTGATCTGACAACATCAGCAAATCATCACTGTCTGCAACCTACTACGGCAACGATGAAGAATTACGAGGTGCTGAGGAAGCCCTGTATGTATCCATAAGCAATCACAAGATAGAGCTACAGCTCAAGAATAATGAAGTAGAGGATTTCTGTGCGAGAAAAAAAGAAATACACACAAGAGGATAAGTCATTTAAACTAACATTATGCAATGGGAGTCACTATTAAGGGGCTTCTAGACTGAGATTTTATTTTAATAATCCAAATGCTCAGTGTAAGATCCGCAGCCATGCGCTTTCATCAAATTAAATTCCAAATAATAAATAACTTCTTTAATACTTCTTAATTAACTCCATATTAATTAACTCCAACACCGACGATATTTAAGAAGTATTAAAGAAGATTCATTATTATTATTAATATTAATAATATTCTTCCTTATTATTCAAGATGAAGTACGGAAAATTTTGTCCAAATAATAAAATTTCAATGATTAATTCCTAAACTAACTAATAAAGGCAAATTAACTAATAAATCAAGTTTCATGAAATGGAATGACTCGATAAAAATTTTATGAGATTATTTCATTAGTAGTGAAAATCGCTTAGATTTTTTTTAATTATACCAATCACTCTTCAAGGGACGACTTTTTTGTTGTACATTAAAAACTCGTTTTCCGAATCGCGTTTATCCGAAACGACTTTTAGCGTATTTTAAAAATATACAAAAAAAATTTCCGTCGCTTTAATCAATATTTATTAGCGTACACAAGCGATTATGTAACTATAACTGTAAATCTATTCACTACAGGGTATCAATAATAAAAAGGATTCAAAAATTGTTATACTGTTTTACTGTAGAACCTATAATTTGCAGTGGGGTGCCTTGTTGTAGTTTAATGTGCCATATTCACTATAATTTTTTAATCTACAGTACACGTTTAATACAATATATTCTGGATTATCCGAAATTCCGTTTATCCGAAACGGGCGCGGTCCTGTCAAATTCGGATTAACCAGTTTTTCGTGTATGGACAGACTGCCATAAGCATTTTGAATATCAGAAATCTGTTTCTTGGGAAGATGCAATGGAGAATGCAAGTCTTTCGTTATTCACCGGGAGAAGAAGAGACGGTCTTCACCCATTTGCCTGCGGGGCAGAGAAATGTACAAGGAAATGAAACAAGCCAACGACAGACAGACCAGAAGAGGCGTAATTCACTTTGAAGGGAACGAATGATACAGACTCTTCATCTTCGATGCTTAGAAATATTATAATGAAGAATAACACACAAATCAGACATATGTTTGTGATAGTAAACTATCTGCAGCTACTGACAAAGAAACAGGAGAAGAACGGTTCGAAATATAAAAAGAAAATCAACAAAATTGATAACGTCAATTTAAAAACATACAAATAGCAAAGACAGCTGAAACAGTCAAATAATGAAATGAAACAATTTACACTGAATTGTACGACATGGGAGCTATTTGGGATCTTACAGGTTTGGTCTAACGCTAGTAATGCTCTCACTATGAATAGAAGAAGAAAAAGGGATAGTACAATAGAAGTTTTAAAATTAAATCTAAGTCCATCTGTGATCAAGATAACTATACATACGAGGAAAGTGAAATTTCAGATATAGGTACTGTTAGTTTTCAAAAGCGAGAACCAGCCCTTGCGGACGATTCTACCCCGCAAAGGGGTGATACGCTGAGATGGGCACTTTCCTAAAATCTGTGTTTTATTTTAGTACCTATTATTTTTGCAATAGTATTTATTCTTTCCATAATTCTTTCCCGAAAAGCGTAAATAGAACGCAGCTACTAGTAAACTAACACTGATAAAAAGTTTCCCCTCTTTATTTCTCCTCACCCCTACTTTGATGAAATCGAAGGAGACCTGACGCATGCGCAAAAGCGTTGAAGGCTCTCATAAACGAAAACGAACAGTACTTGAATAGCCCCTATTGTACAGAAGCTGAAACTGTAAACACCTATAACCTAGAACTGTAGATAAATGATACCAAAACATGTGATCTCCCTTTTCACTGTTATAGAAGCTGGACTGATAATAAAGCAATATCCAAGTCTCCGATAATTCAAACAGAAATGCTTAAAATTTACTATTACTTTAAAACGGCTTAAATACTTTTTTTTGGATTGAAAATTTGTACGACACTTATATTTTTGCACTTATTCACGATCAACTATGCATTAATAAGAGAGATATTATAGAACTGTATGCCGTGAACGAACCTACGACGCATCCTGTACTTCATATTTTTCCGATGTTTCCTGCATTTAATTAGTTTAACACGATCAGCATTGACTGCATAATTAAGAGCAAAGCGTAATCTTAAAGGTGAATTGCTAAGTGAAGGGAGGAGGGAAAAAATAAACGCAACGTTACGTTTGGATAAATCGAAGAAATGTCTAGCCAATTTTCGTAGAAGTTGGTTTTGAATTTGCATTCAAAATAGTTCTAATTTCGAAACTTACAACGGAACTCATAGCGATAGATTTTCAGTATGTAATTATTTCGTTTGCAATTCTATCAAAAACACGAATGCCAACTTATTTTTCTTTTCTTCAATTACGTAATCGCATTTTTAAAATTTGTTTCTTTCCAATCACAGGTCTGGAAATTGTAAAAACCTAAGAGGCGGAAGAATACGTCAAGTCTTTTGAGCAAATCGTCTGCAGAACAAAAAGCCGATCATTCTACAAAGTATTTTTTGTAAACCTTGATATGTTTTTCCCCATTAGTTTGTAAATAATAAATTTTGGAAGTAAAGGAACGAATCTAAACTTGCAGTTACAAAGTAAACCGTAAACAATTTTTTGATAAAATAAAGGAGTTCCAAAGTAATATCATACGTTTGACCCTTAGGTTGTTTGTGTGTTTGCAGCTATTGTGAAATACGCTTTCATCGGATAATAAGCTAAAACTTTCTATTAATGACAAAGCCTTATACATTCCAATTGGTCCAGTAGAAATACATCTGCCTATGAATAAGCCATTTTCAATAGACTCTACGATGGCTGTTCCTCTGAATAGATGACATCTTTTGTTCAATAGCTTGAAGGCTATTTGGTGGGATCGTGGCATTTACTTAAATTCGTTTTAGTTAAAGGTCAGCTCAGGACTTAATATTTAATGTATTAGATACGTTAGACTTCTGGATTGTTGTTTCGTGGTATGAATTTTAGTTTTTAAAATGCTTTCTTGTAAATGAGAAGGCGTTTCGCGAAAATAGGACGCTCAACGGCCAAACGGATTTATGGATAACTGTTTGGGTTTTTTTTTTTTTTTTAATTCGGACTGTAGTCCGTCCGAAGTCGGAAGACTGACGTATTGGCTGCTAATCAAATATCTTTCATTCAGTTTTTAGCAGAATCGAGCAAACTTCAAAATGGGTCTACTTTGAATTTTGTTATTTTGTAGCAATTAGACGCAGCATCCAAAGATAAAAATATTTCAGTATCTACGGAAAATTAAAAAAATTAAAAATATGATTTTTTTTTTATATCAATTAGTCTACAATTTCTTCTAAAGTACTAAAATAAAACTGCACAATTTGCTCTTCCTCGGCGAATGTACGATTTTTTTTTAAACTTTTAAAGACTTAATAAAATGTAATTAACTATTGATGTAATGCATTCTGATATATTATTATAAAAATCAAGAACAGAATCATTCATGTAAGAACTTTTATATTCAATGGATTATTCATCGAATATTCAGTGGCACCTCACGAAATAAAACAACACAAACTTAATTCTCTATTTCAAGAACTACACTATCTTCTTGCTCAAACCTCCTCTTGGTGACAAACGAATTTAATTGTATATCATCAACTCGAAAGAATAGGAGATAGAGAAGATTTTTTAACACATTGAAGTTTCGTGAATTGTGTCAACGATCAGATTAAGCTGTAACCAATGTTCTGTTCAATCCATTGGCAGTTTATTAAAAGTTCAAGAGAAATAAACAATCGCCGGAAGCGCAATGGCGCCTCAAAAGAGAAAATAAACAATAAAAAATTCACTAATGAAAAATTAAGAGAAAATTCATGTGCCAGCCGTTCGCCGGCCAAGATGAATTTTTTTAAAGCATAAAAAATTTAATCTGCGCATTGAATTATTAATAAACAACAATGGGCGAGACCAAATTGTTTACGAGTGACATCCTGGTTCCAAAACAAAACAAAAAAACGCAACTCAATCGAATTCGAAATCATTCCATACGTAAGAGGCTATGAAGAAACGTTCACCGCTAATGCTGTAACGGCGCTACCACGTTTTATAGCCTTCGGGAAACGAAAAAAAAAAGAATTTTTTTCGGTTGAAGATGAGAATGCGGGGATTCACGAAATTAAGAAATCCGGAAATTGGGAGATAATTACTTTAAAAAAGATGTAACGTACACGTCAAAGAGATTAGAAAGGTTTAAATCTTCTATAAACGCATTTTTCTAGTAAAGAAATTCTTTAATCAGCAGGGCAGTCTGCAAACGGAAATTGTTTTGTGACTTTTAATACTTAATTTCCAAATAATTTTACTGTTTTTTAATAGAGAGTTTTTGCCCAGCTCGCTATTCTAATACGGTAACGCTGAAGTCACATGACTGGTATTCTGCGCATGCGTCACTATATCGTAGAGGAAATACAGTTAATGTGACACGTTAACTTTCTTCGAATAGCGTATCGCTTTACGATAGGAAACACGAGTTCCGATAAACATGAGTTCCGACACTAGCGCTCCTGGTGACGAATTGTAGAACTTGAAGTCCAATCGATTTGTATCTATTTATTCGAAATTACCGATTATAAAAATGATTTTCACGATCGGAGGGCATCTTTTCCTTATGTTTTCGTGGATGCTTTCATAAAATGTTACATTATTAATCAAAATCATTTCATAATTTAGGCTTGAAAATTTGAATCGACAGCGATCCGAGATCTCGAGAAGATATCGCCGTTAATCGAGATTTAACGAGACTGAATTATTTATCGAAACTGATTTATCGAAACTAATAACAAAGAAAGACAAAACGATGAAAATTAAAAAAAAAGAATATTTCCTATTTTAATTAATTAAAAACATTCATCTATTCGATGCATTGACTAAATGATATTTATAAAAATCAATGCTATTTTTTTCGTAAATAAACCGTAGGCATGATGACAATTGAGAAGTGTAAATTTTCACGTTATGGCAAAAACTCTCTTCATGACAGAGCCCGCTATTGTGGTTTCCGTAGTCGTTCACGTGACATTTGCGTTTCCCGTATATAAATCACGTTATGGCAAAAACTCTAATGTCACAAACTCGCAAACGGTATTCAAAAACCACTGCGAAATAGGATTCTATTTTTTTTCTCAACTCAAATACTTACCTCTCTCCCACAAACAACGATTACGAAATAACCCCCAAAGCCACCAAGAAACACCAACACCGACCACAAAGTACGTTAAACACACAAACAGAAGATCAGACATTTGTGACGCTACACAGTATAATAAAGTTAAAAACCTTAATTCTTCTTTTCCCTTTTCAGTGTTTATTTTTGTTGAAGGTTTACTTTTTCGCTGTTGAATTGTGTTTCTTAGGAAGACGAATCTGATTAGTTTGGGAATGGTTACCACAGCTAATGAGATGTAACCATATCAAATTAAATTAAAAAAAAAAGAAGTCTCAGAATTCGATTTGTACACTTCTCTTTCCTTTCTTTCTTTTTTTTCTAAATCCTGAACATACTTAGGCCTATTTTCCAGCACGGTTGATTTTATTATTACTGTACTTCAATCGCCGGTGATGACCTTGGCCACACATCTAAAATGTACCAAACATTGACTATCCAAGAAAATCAAATACACTGATAAACTCCTTTTATAAATATTTAATCGCAGTCTTCTTTGAGCAAGGACACTTCATCAGACAAATGAGGATAGGAAAAAAAAAATCCCTCTTCCTCCAAATGTGTTTTACAGTAAGAATTCCATTTTTTTTAAAACAAACTAACAATAAAGAAAAACTTTAACGTGCTGTGAAATTTGTTTAAGGAATATAAGAAAAGAAAAGGAGAAACAGCACCTGAACAAAGAGGAAATTGCCTTTCTGATTTTAGATTTC
>JAFIDM010000004.1:26710988-26726831 GCA_023159025.1 Thereuonema tuberculata | reverse complement strand
TTTAATATTTGTAAAAGGAGTTTATCAGTATATGTTATTTTCTTTGAAATGAAGATTATGGAGTTTTCACTATCCAAGTTCAACATATAATCTAGTATACCTTCAGAAATTGTACAAAAAGAAAAAAAAACATAAGCAGGCTCTACCTCAATGGTGCAACGCTAGGCAATTATCTACAAAAGACAGTGGCTTATGGAGTCGTTGGAATTCCACTGTAAACTAACGACAAAATAATCTTATCAGGTTTTTCCGCATTTAGTTGATGTATGTCTTCAAGATAATATAATCAAGATTTCAACGTTTCAAGCAACAAGATTTCCAAGTGCTTTATCTTTTTTTTATATTTCAGCATCATCTTTTATTGAGGGCAAAGAGACAAGTCGACAATAGTAGGATGGGGAGGAAGGGTTTGAAGAGAGAGAAAGTGGAAGGTAAAGTGGGGGATGGGGGTGGGAGCAAAAAGTTTCAAACTCGAAACCAGTTTCCACAATTCTTGTTAATATTAACTACAGCAACGATCTCCTTCAGAAGGGTCGTCCCAATGTTTACTTGAACACGTTGTGTTCCGTATTTTCGTTATAAATAAAGAGCATTCATTAAGGAGAGGTTCGACGAAGTACGAAGGGAAACCAAATAAATTGGCATCTTGTTTCGTCTCGTCTTTAATTATCGATTGACAAAAACCGTCTTCGGACGAACCTGGGAATTTCGTCTCAAAATCCCAGTTCGTTAAGGATTGCGGAGAAGACAAAAAGAAAAAAACAAAACCAACATATATTCATTGCGATTGCATAAACATATAATAAAGGAATATAGACACATATACACACACAAATAAATAAATAAATAAATAAATAAATAAATAAATAAATAAATAAACTACAGTAAACTCCCGATTATCCGCGGAACTGGGTGGCGCGGCAACCACGGATAATCCGAAATAGGACGAAAATCAACACAAAAATGCTTTTAACATGTTTTATTTACATTAAAATGGCAGTACATACATTATAAACAATTATTTTATTTTATTTTACTTTATTTTCTTACTTTTTAACAAAAAAAATCGGTTAATTGTCTTGGTTTTTTCGTGTCGAAACACGGAAATCCCCTACTTGGACGTCGCTAAATGTGGATGCTGCACTGCCGATCGTGACTCATGCATCCTTTCTCAATATGTATAAAAATGTGTTCCGTAATTAATTGTACAGTAAAAAAAAATGGAAACAGGAGAGGTCCGCGGATAATCGAGAGTTTACTGTACATGAGATGTGTGAGCAATTTCTTTTGCAAATACGAAACATTTTTTGGATCGAAAAGTTTATAATCCGAATCACATTTTCCTTGGACCATTGATAGTTGGTTAACAATACAATGTCGTATGCTTTTTTTTCTATTAGGTCTTTGCATCAATGAGTAGTAATAATTAAAAAAAAATCGTTGATATCACAGAAAGAAAAAAAAATCACCGTCTCTCGCAGTGGTTTGTAGAAAGAGACGGACTGTAGGTTTTAAAATTACGAACACTTCGGTACATGTACAACAGCAGACAATTTTAACAATTTGGAGTCAGTGTCGGAAGACATTCTTACGTGCACTAGATTGAGTTTTGTTTTATAATAGCTGTGTGCAGGTTATTTTTGCTTTCATCAACTCCACTATTGAGCTTGTTTGTCTTTTAACTAAATTCCTTTCACACCACTTTACACTAACGGAAAATCACGATGTGGTGTGGCTTCACTGACTGTTTATCATCAATTGGTATTTTTTTTTGTAGAAATTTGTCGGCACCATCAGTGACTTGGACGACTTCTGTTGTTAACTGTAGGGAGATGCTGCTCAGCTTTGATATTCCCCAAATGCAGCAGCTTGTGAACCAATGGATTCATGCTGGATGAAGCATGAAGCAACACGTCAATTGATTAAACAGCAGTACCTTTCTGGGAAAAGGACAAAGAATTTAAGCTGTGAATTTCACAGTTTTAATTTTTATTGTTTTGTGTTGATGTCACCGTCGGGAGCGATGGTGGTAGCCATCAACTTTCCATCACAGTCTCAGCAAATCATCGTTGGTAAACCCGGCTGATGATTCCTAATTAAAAAGGACGAAACGGCTGTCCAGGATTCCCGTCGACGATGGCTAGGGATGCGAAAGGCATTCTTATGTGCATTAGATTGAATTTTGTGGGGAGCTTTTTTTAAATAATTTTGTTAACCGTTTTTTGTATCGAAATTACAAGCAATTTTCAATTTCGGTTCCAAAATGGTAATGCCAGTCTCAAAATGGCAAATGGACCACCTGAACAACGGTTGAAAAGTTATTATGGGAACCCGGACGCACACACACACTTACTAAATGATTTAATAAGCCTCAATTTCTCATTGGAAAATAGCCTGAAAGAAAAACAAAGAAAACCAAGTATTCTTATTTGAGAGTAAGATGATATTGTTTTGATCGATGATCGTATAACTATTACGTATAACTATTTTGCTTTAATAGGGGTTAAAGAAACTTCATTATACACTACAACCTCGTTTATCCGGACTAAGTGGGACCAAAGGCAATCCGAAAAATTGAATATCCGGATAATCCGGGTAATAAGCAAAATAAATCCTTAAATAAGCACACTTACCGTTACGATAAAAAAACTATGTTTTGTATCTTCAACGCCCTGTGACACTCTAGTAAAGCTTTCTTAAACTCGACAAAAAGCATTTTATTACCATAATTTATTGTATAATCTATGCAGGAACTGTACATTTAATCAAAATAAAACTCGACACTTCTTAAACTCGACAAAAAAAATTCTATTACCATAATTTATTGTATAATCTATTCAGGAACTGTACATTTAATCAAAATAAAAAGCGAATGTTTGGCGTACTTATAGTTATGTTCTTATTATCATAGTTAAAATTATTATCTATGTGAACATTAAATAAAAAAATAAAAAAAGTCTACAAATCTTACCCGGATTATCCGGAGATCCGGTTCAACGAGCGCCGGATAAACGAGGTTGTAGTGTACTTAAAAAGTAACGAGTTTAATTCTCTCATATTGGAACCCTAACAAAAGCAGCACTAAGTGATTCAAGTCTTAAATATATAATCAATTCACTGTTACGGAATTCTAGTATCCACAAAGGGCTAGGTCCTTCCTAAAGCGTCTTCACCAAAGCACCGTTAAAATCATCAAAAAAAAACCCTTTTAACATCAGAAATCTACAAATGACAAACACAACATTTAAAACGCAGCATTTCAAGAATTTTGGAGGATTACTTGAAATGCCAGCTTTACTAACAGCTCTGCGAAAAACATTCAGAACTTGTTCGGGAAATTTCAGCTTTTCCATTTCATTTGTAACATGGAAACTTGATCTCTTTTCGTGGTTATCATATGCGTTCCCCTGTAGCAATAAGGACAAATTAAAATTGGTTTCAAAACTATCGAACGCAGTTTATATTTGGCAGTATTGATCCAATACAGGTGCTTATCATTATTTACTGTCAATTCCTGTTTAACCTTATTTTTAGCAAATTGCCACAGACAAAACAGCGCATTAACCTCCGACCCCTGACGAATCTGCCTGATTAAACCGGAATTGCATTAATTCTGCAATTATATGCAAAACAGACAGCACTGCAGCTCAAAAGAGATCGAGGCGAAATCATTTCACTTTCCCATGAGTTTTCTTCCCCCAAATATTTGCGGCAATGCTGGTATCAAAGGAGTGCTCATGTTTTCTAAAATCTCGTCCTAGTCTGGTAACGAAATCTGGAGGGAGCATTCATTACGTCAACTGTGAACTTGAAAAAATGCCAACGAAGTGACCGTTATCAAAGAGACTTGAATGTTATCCCCTGGACGTCTTGGCTGAATAATTCGCGCCAATTATTCAAGCTGCCATCCAACTCTTTGAGAGAAGAAATAAAGAAAGAAAGAAAAAAAATTCACCAGATTACGAGAACAAAAATTCAGAACCAGAGCTATGAATTTCTAAGAACAAAAACGAAATTCAAATATACAAAAGAACATTGAAATTCTTATTAAAACAACAAATTTATTAATTTATTTATTATGAAAAGTTAAGGATGCTGTATACTAAATTTAATATTTTTTTTTCAACAGTTTTAAATGTTGAAATTAAAATCACAGAAAAGTTTATAAAATTAATAAAACATATCAGAAGGTTGCTTTATACATATTCGAAGACTTTCTCGAAACTGGCAATTACACGAAAAACACATATTTGTTCGAAAATATATCATTTTGCTGAAATAGGATGTGTTCAAATTTGGGGAAAGTTTTAACGGCAACTCGACAACAGCAGCGCCTGGAGGCGAGAAAATTTTATTTGAAATTGCGACAACAGCTTCATGCCGGAGTGCAGATGCCCTTTGTTCGTTTTCCCATAAACATTTTCCTTTACAGCCTTCTCTTTTCTGAGCTCTTTCATTATTTTCTTCTGTAGGGTGATGAGCATTAATAACAAAAGTAAGGCATCAAAGCCAATCTCTTCGTCACTTTGCCGTGAGCCGTGTTTAATCGCGTTATCAACGAGAACGTGATTTGCCACTGGAAGTTCCTATATTTGTGTAAAATGACGCCGATTCACAGAGGGTCAACAGGCAACTTGTAACTTTTCTAGCACGTTCTGGACAAGTTTTGGAGCACGTATGGAAAAAAAAAGGAATTAAGTTCTCAGGACCTTTCGAACTGTGCTCCAGGGTAGATCTAATTGTCGTGATGCGGCTCGGGCACTACCTCAACCTGCAGCATTCTCCAACGACTGCTGAACGATTGATGTGGCAACGTCTTCAATCACGTGATCACCGATGCACCTTTATCCTCTGCCACGTTGCACACTTAAAGATTCGGTTTCTTCCCATTTTTTCATCATTTCTCTCACACCTTGTGGTGACATCGATTCATGGCGTACTTTTTTAGTCCGACGAAATTCACGAATCGCAGCTACAGCATTACCATGACTTTCATAATAAAATTTGACCATCAACGTACGTTCTTGTAAAGTCATCGTATTCGCGGCTGTTGCTAATAACACGTTCTCAATTCACACCAATTATTTATAACTCGATGTTGGTTGCGTTACTGGTGTCTATGCAAATCAGATTGTTTTCTCTTTGCATAAAGACTAACCCTGTGCAATCGTGATGACATTTGGACCACTTCTACAATAAAAAAAAAACGAAACGTTACAATTAAAACCATACTCTTTTGTTAGAGCATTGCACGTTTATTCTTTTTCTACAATTATTTTCAATGTTTTAGCAAAAAGCCTCATTAATTATTTTTTTTAGTCAGTGATGGGATCTGACATCGAAAACTAGGTCAGAATTCGATTCCACGATACAAAATTAAAAACGCCTGCGATGTCCCAACCACTCTTAATTGATTCGTTACAACACCCCTCTCTCCCCTACGAAGCACTAATGAGATAGTCAGACAAAAAAAGGCAATAATTTATTGGTCAGTACTCACAGTACTACAGAAAGCAGTTTAAAATCAAGAAGCTGCTCAAAGAACATGAAGCCTACTTTGTCACATAGCGGTTTTTCTCTTTACTTTCTTTGCTTGTTTTAAATAGTGAAAACAATAAGAAAAGCTTCCATTATATTTAACCCAGATTTCTAATTGTAATTTCTAACCAATTTATATTAATCTCCCATTGCCAAACAATGTTCCGCGAGACGTGAACAAGTGTTCTATGAAAAATTATAAAAATTAATCCCATTTAGACAATTTAAGTAAGTAATGCAAGGATTTAATTTTATTTTTCTTTGAGGAAATGGAAAATTTATACTTTTTATTTTTGATAGGTAAATAATTTCAATGTAAATATTGTCATTTTATCTTTCTATCGTTTTGATGACTTGATAAAAAGTAAAATAAAGAAATTATAAAAAATAATATTTAAGGTGAGACGGAAGTCAGTTTAGACGATTAGGGAGTCTAAGTTCAAATCATTCTGTAAGTGTTAAAAACGCAACTAAAAATTTGAAAAATATGACAGTTTAAATATGAACGAATCATATTCTCCTATTCTTGATTTTTATATGAAAACTGAATTAATTATATTTAATTAATTATATTTAAGCTCAAAACATGGTAATTTTTCGAAATAATGTGAATTCTTTTAATTTATTTAGTTTAAAAAAGTTTCAGTTTCTGATTCTATGAATAAGGGAATAATCTATTCCTTGAATTTCATTGGATTTCCGCTATTAGCTTAAATGTTAGAAATGCAACCATTTCATTTCAGTTGTCAGCTGTAGCTTGATAGTGAAGGTTTCCGACTCATATACTGAAGGTTGTCGGTTCGAATCCGTATTTTTTTTTTCTCTCAAAATCCGCATGGGTTTTTTTTTTTTTATTTTCTTATTTTCCTAAAGTTTTTTTTTAATTTTTTTTCCTAACTTTTTTTTTTTTATTTTTCCTTACGTTTTCTTGTCTTTTCTTTTTATTGTTATTATTATTATTATTATTATTATTTTTATTACGGGTAGCCCCTAAATTTATGCTTTAGCACAAAATTATATTCACTTTTTTTATGTATATATTTTATGACAGGGAAAAAAATATATTTATTTAAGTCATTCAATCAATTTTAATCAGATCAAAACATGCGCGATTAGTGGATTAGCGAAAAGGATAATATACAATGTATCCATAGAAACCCACTGTTTGGGTTCTAAGGGAATCTTTCTCACTTTCATGCGCTCATTTTTTCGGATAGGAATCGCATGAAAAAAAAAAATTGTATTATAAAAGTTAAATCATCTCTCTCATCCAAAAAATGGGCAAGCAAACTTAAATGAAGATCCATCCAGAGGCTTCGAAAGTTATTAGCGAAAAACGCACAGACTTGACTGATTTGATGAGGCTCACTTACCTAAGAAATTTAGCTTAAAATACACTGAAGTCGATTTTCCGAAATAAAATTTGTGGGAGACTGCGGTGATATCATTTGCTACGTAATGCAACGTACTTCCTACAAAAATTGCATTTCAAAGAAATTAAAGCTTGTAAGAATCAAAATTGAGCCTGTATCCTATTAACTGTCGGACCGATGAATCGATCTTCTTGAAATGTGACTTGCATGTTTACGGGCAAGATACGATTTAACTGTTGTATTTGAAACTAGTTCCCATTACCTCCCAAAACCTTCAAGGCTGACAACGGTAAGATAAAAAGAATAAGAGGGCAAATTTCATCCTTTTCAGCTGATCGCAGCTGACGAGCGATAACACTCGCGAAACAGCAGCTTCCTGGGAATGACGAAGATCTGGAATCGAAAGAAGCTATTCTTCATTCACACATCCAATGTGTAATTTGTTCAAGTAACAGAATTTCAATAGCAAACACAATTTTTCTCTTTTTCTGATTAGAAAAACAAAGCAAAATTTTTTTAAACATTAACTTTCTTGGCTTTGTTTCTCTTTGATTTCAAACTCAAACGAAGATTTATTTATTATTTTATACACTTTTTCTAGGCGAAAGCCACGCATGCGCAGAAATGCTTCAGTGTCAATACAACCATAGAAAAGAGTGCAGAATCATTCGCTATGAGCTGAACTAAACATTTTCACAAATCTTTCTTTCAATTCCCATTTTTCAACGAAACAACAGCTGATGCATATAATTCGCGAAAGATAACAGGCAGCTGTCTGCCTTTAAATTAACTTAAAAAACCAATTTTAATTTAAATTTAAGAAGGAAATAAGCCTTGTTTTGACATTTACTATAATATTATGATCGTAACAAAAAAATGAGTATTGGAATAAACGGCGCTCTAAGTTGAACTTTTTTTTTTTTAAACTGCCAAGACTTTTTCAGTTCTTAAGAACTGTAGTATTTCGTTGTCGATCAATGACTCTTCAGTTACTTTCTCTTTAAAAAGAGGATCTTTGTTGCAATTTAATTCCGAATCTTTTTTTTTTTCTCATACCAACGACAATATAAATGCAGAACTAGACCAGAACTATGAATTGGATTTTTGATACTAAAGCAGAGCTGTCGAAGGAAACCCGATTCGTTTCAAGTCCAACTGAAGCGTCTCAAAAAACTTCACCTTCCTATTAAGTGAAAACGGACGATCTTATTTTTTTTTTCCCCCCTAATGAATATTATAAACGACCGTTCGATACACCACTCTCTATTCAAACCACTTGAATTTTCCCTGATTGCTTTTTTGTTGTGCGCTGGGATACCCAGGTCCAACAACCGCCCTCCTTCTGAAGCATTTTTTTTTTTTTTTTTTTTGAAATTAAGGGTTTATTTAGTCGGGAGAAATTCACAATTGTTCTAAATCATGTTCGGGTAGTGGCGTCAATGGACTAGTAGTACTCGTCCCTATGTATTCCCTCTCCTCAGCGCCTGTATTCGGCCAGCCAGCATTCTATCCTCCCTTCGTCAGCGGCAACTAGCAATCGACTGCCCAACAGGACTAGTTCCGAGACTCCTGTTCCTCTCACGCTCCGGTATTCTGTGGAAAAACTTCCGTATCTCCATTCTTGTTAGAAAGAATACCTTAAGTCTTTTAACATTTTTATAATTTGTTTTGTGTGTAGATTTGTTAAATGGTGCCATAACAGTCCCCTTACAGTGGTTCCCTCCGAATTGTCACCGCACGCCAAGGTGTTCGGGAATGACCAAGCCAATAGTGGAATACTCGTAAATAAATGCATTTATACTAAAAAACTCTATTTCAGTTATTTCTTTGAACAAAAAAAATTTATTCTTTAAAAAAAAAAAAAAAAAAGCTATTTTGGAAATTGGTTTTACATATAGAATTGTAATTCATACGAAAATAATTCTAAATTTTTCATAAACGTAAATTTAGAAATACATCTTTGAGTTCATAACTAAAAAGCAAATAAATTCTTCGTACTAATATTTTAAACATTTTTGAGTTATTTGCACATTTCTGTTCTAGCCTACAACTGAACTACAGCAGTTTTCATATTTTTTTTTATTTTTTTTTTGTGCTACTAGTCTTCTTTTTGAAAGTCTCATATTGGCTTTAGAAACAAATTGGAGTTTTCACTGAAACATATAATAAAGATTCTAATTACGTCAATTTTTTGTTTTGTTGACTGAGCATGCGCAGTCGTGTTCATCCACGTAAACATTTCAATTCAAATCTCTGTTTCTCCATCTTTGACTGTTTATCTGTTAGTGAAAGTATCACGCTGAAACGGAGGGGCAGATTTCTATAAAAATCAGCACACAGCCTATTTATGGCCGTTTTGTAAAATGAGAACGACAGTTTGGATCTTCATCCCCTTTCCCGTTCACAAAAAGTGATGTCCCAGTACTACATACTCTGTTCCCACTACGCGATGATAGCTGCGCATATACCTAGGGTGTTTGTGTGTATCATTTATATATCAAGTTGAATTTCAGATAGATATGGATATCAGAGCTTCCGCACTTCCCGCGACACCTCCCACCGTTCAGAGGATTTTAAGTTACAGCTTCGAAATAGCAGCATTTTAATTTATTCACATTTTTCTTTAATTTTAAAGAAAACTGAGATGCAACAAATTTTAGAGAAATATTTCCGGCTGATATATCGCGGAATAGTGGTTGAGCAACACTGCTTTAAATGCTTTAAAAAAAAAAAAAAGCAGACTGTTTCACCTGCCAGTGAGAATACGCCCGCACCACGATAATCAACGTTATTTTTATTATAAAGCTGGGAAAATCTTGCCTTTAAATTCCTACTTTAAACCTGTAATAATTTATCGACCACCTTAAAATTGATGGTAAAATACAGGCTGTTGTTTTTCTTCGAGAATAGTTATTTGTTGGAAGCGACTTCATCCATCGCCGTCCCGATTAAATATTAAGACTTGTTTATGGCAAAGGAGAGAAAAAGAAAAATCAATCCCTGATATACCGTGACTTCATGACACTTATTATTCATGTGGTCAATATTTCCAGCCCATAAATTAATCTCATTGTCTCCAATTTTGTTTTTTTGCTGCGCAACTTGTTTTCACCATACACAATCCTTCGATTGCTAATTTAAAAATACCTCGAAAAATAACCACTCGTATTCTAAGTATATTCCCACAATAGCCTCTATTATTTATAACATAAGTCCTTGAGCGAAAAGACATTAAACTTTTTCTCGTTAGGCTATATTTTAAGTTTAGAGTTATCCCTCTGTCTTACGGAGTTGATTCGTAAATTCTTTTATCGTGATTACTATTTATTACGGTATTATTACTCGACAATTAAATATTGACATACTGAATTTTAAATTTTTAATAGTACATTCAAAATTAATTTTGTTTTTATATTATATATAAAATCAAAACCTAACGGGAGTGTAATTTTTATACTTAGAAATAAATAAATCTTAATATATAAAAAAATGAATGTTTCTTTGTTTGTTTGTTTGTTTGTCCCGTATGCGTTCCTATACCATTCATCAGATTGCGATGAAACTTTGGTGAGTTGTTGTGCGTGCGCCCACAAAGGTTTCTGAGTTAGCAGAAACCTTCGTGGGCGTGCGCCCAACAACTCGCCAAATATATTATTTTAAAATATCTGGTGCGCGAGTCGTTTCAACAAATGTGCGTATTTCCGGTTTCAACGTTTGCATTTTTCGGTGCGACTCGCATTTGCAATGACTATCAACAAAGCACAGGGACAACACATGGACAGCTGTATGTGGGTTGCTCACGCGTCTGAAAACTTTCTGATTTATTCGTGTATGCACCCAGACGGAAAAACAAAAAAATATTGTGTATCCAAAAGCACTTCAACAGAATTAACACTTGCTATCTTTGAGTGGCATTGCAACGCATGCCGGTTGTAAAAAATAAAAACTATTGTTACTGACTGAGCAGGCGAAGTTTTAATTTAAACTTTAACATTTTTCTTTTTTGTTTACCTATCTGAAGGCATATTACGCTAAAACGGCTGGACGGATCCTTATAATTTAATATGTTCCTAATGCCCAATTCACACCAGCATATTTTTTTCAACATTGTTTTGCTATAGTGAAATCAGTGCTGGGTTCCCCCTTCCTTGCTTCCTCGTCCGTCTCGACAAAATTTGGTGAAACAGTGCATTTGATTGGCAGAGTGCTAGCCAATCAGAGTTGAGCTTAAAAGATTTTGGCGGTTCCTCGAAAGCTACGAAAAGACGGCGATTAATCTTTTTTTAGAGGCTAAAATCGTGTTTCGGCAACGCAATTTAGGTAGAATTTGAAATGACTTTTAGTAAGCTGTCAATCTGTTCGAAACTAATTGTAAATTGTATTCAAACATCTCTACTATTTGCGAAAGCGAACTGAATTTCGGCTGAAAACAGCGGGTATCCCACAAGCCCCTGCGGCCTTTCACACAGCTCAAGAAGAAATGAAATCTCTCTTTAAAAAGTTGACATCTGCACATTTTGACGCATAGAATTAATTTATTTCAGTAAAAATATTGTTTATTTTCGAAAAATAATCTCCTCACTGTGATATTTAATTCCTAATAGCCTTCGGATTCTCTCGATACGGTAGCCAAAATGGCGCTGGTCAGCTCCTTCGGGATCGTAGCTGGTCGGTTCTGATTGGAGCTCACTAATGAGCATCCCTGAAAACAGGGTTGTATTTAGAAACGTTCTGAAATTTTTTCAATGATGGAATCAGGGTTGAAAATGGTCAACAGAGGCAAATCACACGATCGTAGACCTGAAAGATAGGGCCAACGATTGAAAACAATGATGAAAAATAGGCTCGTGTGACCCGGGCATTACTTGAAATATAAGCACCATTATTTCGGTCTCTGCCCTACTACTGCGTGCGTAAGCTTCCACACGACGAAGAGATGTTTGAACATATTCCTAGTTGTTATTATTATCATTATTTTATTTATTTATTTAAAAGAAAGAGGGAGGAAGAGGATGTTTAAAGGTATGTCAGAAATTGGCTTTCCACAAAATCTATATTACTAAAATCTTTTATTGCTTTGTCTGTCTGTCTGTCCGGCGCAATTTACTGAGAGAATAGAAAATAGAAATAATTTTTACAATGAAACGCGTTCGTGACGGGAATCGAACCTGCAACCTTATGATCCGAAGATCAGACATCTTATCTATTAGGCCACGGGGACTACAACTCACTTTACGTTGTTTTTTGACTTATGTTCCCCCATCAATAATGAAAGTTTTCAACCTTTTTTTTTTAATCTCAAAGATTGTTTATTTATTTCCGATCCGTCTGTTTATTTGCAATTTTAATGACAATTAGAACTATAATTACCGAAACGTTGCAGTATTTTAAATATAATAGTCTTACTTAACCAAATTCTATGTGATACAGAAAAACAAGCGCGTGTACACGGGGGATGGCCTAGTTGTCTTTATAGTGAAAAATAAGAACTGAAGCGACCTCTGTCAGTGGAAATCGAAACGATTTCAATTTACGGCTTTTCAGAAGGCAATACCATTAACAACGAGAAGTCAAGTCAGAGCTATGGTTAAAAGCGTTAGAGTGATGAGAGCTGAAAAGCTACTATAGATTTTAAAATCAGCTGCAAGTTATATATGTACAATAACCTATATTTTTAAACCAAAAATCATTTCTAGCTATTTACATAAGCAACGAACATTATATTTATAACCAGCATTATTTAAAATCTTCCTATTAAATATGACTTTTTTTTTTTAATAAAAAAAAAAAATATTTACGAGAAGGAAAATAAAAAGTCATACGTAAATATCCTAAGTTTTGGATGTTTTCCATTCCGTGGTCGGCTGATACCGTGTCGCAAATTATTTTTTTTTTGTACGGTATCTGAAATTCACGGCGGACTGAACCTCCGCCCACGATCCAATTTGATTCGTCAGCCTCGCGAAACACAAAGATAGGCCTAGTATTCAACACGACTCTTCTCAAGGCTAGAGTTCATCTGACACACAACAGACAAGATACAAAATACGATACGATACCAAGGAAAAAAAACCCAAAACGTTTTGCAAAGTTTTGCTAGCCATCCCAACACTTACAAATAATAATAATAATAATAATAATAATAATAATAATAATAATAATAAAATTGAGAATGCGAACTTTCATATCTCTTGTCTCTTTGTACGTGTATCACGCTAAAATGACGGGACAGATTTTTCTTAAATTTTGGTGCGATGTTTATTCATTGATCCAACTTACAGTATGAATTGCACAAGTTCATGTAATCCATCGCTTAATCACTGATGTTATGGCAGTAGGGGAAGGGGTTAAAGGATTCAAAACAATCGTGCTCGTGCTTTAAGTTGACCTTAAATAACCAAAATATCAAATTTTAAGGAAATCAAGCCAGACGTTTTAGCGTGAAATGCGTGTACAAGCAGACAAACTGAGAAACAAGAGAAGAAAAACGGCCAATTTCATAAGCAAGACTTGGAATATACTCTGACCCTTTCTCTACTTAAAAAACAAACAAACCAAAACTGATGATTTTCGAATGCTATGTTAATTTATTGTGGGTCCGGTAGCCGAGTGGTCAGGGCGCTTGGCTGCGGGTTGGAGGTGGCGGATTCGATTCCCGGCCTCGGCGGATGGCGGAGATTTTTCCACGCTCCTTTCTCCTCCAAACGGGTCCTAGGGTCTACCCAGCTCTCTGTAGAAGGGGTACCTGGTTTCTTTCCCGGGAGTTAAAGGCGGGCGGGCGTCGGGAAAGACCACCCGATCTCAACTTCGTCCCGTTGGTCACGAAACTCTGGGAGCCTGACCTCCAGCGCCCCAAAGGCCTGTCCAGGCCTGTAGAGGACACTTTAACTTATGTTAATTATATACTACGCGATGGACAGCGATAGATATATATATATCTTTAACATATCTTTTGGCATATTGGGAGGTGAGTTGTAAACACCCTTTCCCCCCACATTGCATGCAGTCAAAAATTAAAGCAATCTACCACCTGGGAACTTTTTTTTTCTTTTTTTGGTTGGAAACTTCACTCTATCCGGGAGAAAGTTTTTTTTTTTTTTTTGTTTTTTTTTTGATAGGGTATGTAATGTTATGTAATGAATGCGGGTGGCAGAGAAGCCAAGCACTGCGACCTGAGGTCTATTGTACTAACCCACGGAAATATGGACAGATGGAGAGAAAGACTGAGAAAGTATGGTGGGAAAAGTGCAGGGGAAACGGGAGATCCCGAGAAAACCTGCCCAGTGCGGATCGTCCACTATCACGAAACCCACATGAAACCGAACCCGGTATGGTTGATAGGGTAAGACTATCATAAACCCTCCCATTCCAAATTTCGGGTCACGTCTCTAATATCGTAATAATTAAAATGTACAAATAAACAAGGAAAAAAAAAAAAACAACCACCATCTAACCTTACGCCATCTTTTTTTTCAGTAGGTCACTAAACACAGCTTTCAATACATGAACGAAATCCTGAAGCAACCAAGCAATAAATTTAAAGAATATCTAAAACTAAAATGTGGATCGTCTTCTAAATGAACGATCAATTTCAGTGGGGGAAAAAAAAAAAGAATGATCACGCCAACCGCGTCCTTTTCTATATTAATTTTGTGCTAGCGATAAATTATTTACAAAAAGAAGTCATAAAGTTATTCCGTGCCAAGCATAGATGACTCCAAAATTCAATTTCACGTTCAACTTACAACAACAAACGATTCAAGTAACTAATTAAGTTGAGTTGGGTTTTTTTTTTTTTTTTTTTTCATTTTCAAGAACCTTCTTTTTATTGACTTAGTAGATGTTCACAGAATAACTAAATTAAAATCAACTACAATAAAATATTAAACATTCATTAAAATAAAATAATAATTAATAATTGGGATTTACTTAAATCGAGTCAAAAGTCTTTTTTGTTCTGTAAAAGCATTTTTTTTTTTTTCAATATCAGGAGGAAAAAAATTAAGGTACAATATACAATATAAGGTAATATGGAAGGCAGTTCACTGTTTATATACGGACCCTTTAAGTGTGTCGTCACAACCTACATCACAGTTCAATGAGCCCGTTGCTAAGGTTTCACCATTGCGAGCAGTTACGGCCAAGCAGGACTTTATCGTGGTTTTTTTTTTTTAGGAACAGACCCAAAAATGATAAAAAGTCACCTTTGGGGTCCCCCCCCCCCTAGTTTTGAGAAACATTCCAAAAAACTGTATTTCTATCTATGTTTCAGATTTGTACTGCCATACTCACATTGCTATTGGAGAAGGGATTTTGGGTGCACCAATCAGAAGCTCTCGACATCAGAAGCAAAGTTCTGATCTCATTTCAGAAGTAGGATTGTAGAAGAATAAATAATTTTATTATTGTTGGTGAATTAATGATTTTTGTTTTTTTTCGTCTTCATGTTAAAAATTGGTTTGGTCGTAATTGTTCGCAATGCTAAAACCCTAGCAACGGAGCATAACAAGGGGCTCTTTGGATTGTGACATAGGTTGCGGCGACACCACTTAAACTGTCCATTAACAGTTGAAATGAAAGGCGAAATGAAAGGCGTATCAGGTTACTGTATACATATGCGTGAGAGTGAGAGCTATCCATTTGTTACAGCAATACCTGCCTCAAGCATTTTTTTATATTACTACGTAGGCCGAATACAAATAACATTTTCAATTCTTCCATTTGCCAAAAAATTACAAATTTTCAAATACGAATAAAATGAAGTTGCCTAAATCCAATTAATTTTAATCATACCAAATTTCGTAAGAATAAACATTTCGTAAACTGATTTTTATCAATTCGCGATAGGCAAATATATGTACAAAAAGATTTCGCGAGCCAAAAATAATTGAGAAACGCTCTTGCAGACTAACTTACTTTTTTTTTTTTTTTT
>JAFIDM010000004.1:26687550-26698835 GCA_023159025.1 Thereuonema tuberculata | reverse complement strand
TTTTTTTTTTTTATCGTCGTAAAATTATAACATACCAAGAGTTGAAATGATTTAAAACTTTCTTTTACATTAGAAATCTATTAGGCGTGAGGAATAAAAAAAAGCTCATGTTTTTTCACAAACCTATCAGTTAAAAGATTCGTGAATTCGTAAAACTCTGCCCGTGAATCTCGATTCGACCACATCTCGTAGACGAAACGAATTCGAAGCAGTGCATTGTGGGTTTAAACATGTAAATAAAAACTTGGCTGCAATGGCGGTGTTCTTCGAATGAGCCAAGCAGAAATTAATCTTTTTATTTTTAACGACAAGGGACCGACAATGGAATTAGTAAATTATTATTAAAAACATTTTTAAATTTAAATTTAAAATCCCAATGCATAGGTGGATTGGATCTAAATTCACTTCCTGTGCAAACAAACCAAACCGACTCCGGAAGCTCGACAATTTTTGGTAAAAGAAGTAGAAGATCATTAAAATACATTAACATTTGTGAAAAGTAACTTAAGTACCTTAATTATTCTCTGAAAATTCACAAGGAAGCTAAAATCTCAACGTAAGAACTTCCTACTTCCGAAGTCGAACTCGGCGGGTGAAATGGCCATTCACTTATCCCTTGATAATGGTGGATACCATTTATCAGATAGAAGAAACGAGTTGGGCTCAAACAACTTCCCAGAGTCACAGTGAATGTAAAAGATAAGTGAATTCAGATCACTTGAAACCACCGATGATCGAGGAAAAACTCAACTGAATAAGAGCTGCCGAGTTTCGTGTGAGCAAAGAATTAAAGTGTTTTACCGCCCCTCGTGCTTTTAAAAGCTTTTAGCACCAGGCTACGGAAGTGAAGCAATTTACTGATTCAGAATCACTTAAAAAAAGAAAAAAAAAATACTTAATGAAACACTATTCAAAGACGAGAAAAGTAATTTATAGCTTTTTTTTTTTTTTTTTAATATTTATCCTAAAGCTACCGGTGTCATTTTTTCCTTATGTTCAAATCACAGATCGTAGATCCCATCGATGTTTTGATAGCTGACACAAATCACTGAAGCTCTTGGATCGCGTGATGTGCTTCTGTCGTTATTTTCATCGCTTGAAAGACTTTTAAAGCAAGTTTTAAAGACTGTTCAATAATGAAAGTGGTGATCAAAAAGATAACCGCAGCACAAGAGCTTCAATGATTGTGTCAGTGATCAAGACGGAAAATGCGATCGTGTGATTTGGACATCATGAGATCGTAATGCGCCGGTTTTTTTACTCCACATCGATTTAGCGAAAGGAAAGGACGGAGGGAATACGAACAGGAGTAATTTCTGCAATCGCCAGAAATGACGGGATACTGATAGAAACCTACGAAAACAATACTTGAATGATACTGATTACTAACTTCTTAGTTCCACATCGTTTTCTCGGAGACTGAAATAAACAAGGTAGAGATAGTGATTAGAAACTAATCACAGTGCTTCGCAACGGCTTCTGAGTCACCTTTACTTTAGAATAGACTGTGCCGGGGTGGTCTAGAAAATACTCGCGCGAGCATTCTATCTTACCCACCCCTATTTATATGGAATAATCGTCATTCTTAACTTAAACCTTGTTAATAGACTGAATTCCTAATAATGAATTTAAAAAAACTTAAGTTGATGAGGGATCGAACCAACGACCTTCGCATTTTTAGCACGACGCTCTAACCAACAGGCCACCTACAACTCAGCTAACAGAAGCCGTTGCGAAGCATTGTGGGATATGTGTCCACAGACAGACAAACCGGGGATATAAGGCGTCTTTCAGAAGCCTAAAAAGAAAAATCAATGTCTATCGCGTAATACAGACTATTGTCTGCAATCTTAACATATATAAAAGTCAAAGTTTATATGTTCTCTATACAATTTTACACCGTTTGACTGATCTGAAACAAATTTTGCTTAGTTACTCTTTACTCCTACTTTTTTTTTTTTTTAATCCTACTAAAATGTAGGCCACCTTGGAACCTGGACACACCACCCCTCACCCTAAAAAGAGGTGAAATCCCTGAAATAGCACCTCATATGCACCTAGTGATTACAATGGGAACTACACAAATATTGTTATACTTAACAGTGCCACATAGCAACCTGGTGGCGACAATTAGAACTAAAATATCGTTGTGCATAATAGCTCCACATTGTAACCTGGTTGCAAAAGCTAGAACTAAAATATTTTTCTGGCAAATATTGTTGAACGATACTTCAACTGGGTTTTCGAGTTGCACAATAAAAACATAACTAATTTGTACAGATCGCTTGATTGCTTACCAACTGGGGATGGTTTGATGTGATAGGGTTTTAGAGATGGGAAGAAAGGGGTAGGAAGTCTTATATTCTCCGATCTCGATGAATAATATAACATTACTTTGTACCTAAAACAAAAATTGGGGAAGGATGGATATAATAGAGTTGTGGAGATGAAGAACCAGGACTCACCATCTCTCCTCAGCCCCACTCCTTCCACGGGCAACGCCGGTTACTTTATATAACAATTATATTTCTTTCCTCTTTTGCTAAAGCGCTGCCTGCAAGTGTCATGTACAGGATTCCAAAACATATTTATTTCGTATAAACTTTTAATTACTGGTTAACAACGCAAAAGTCCGTCATAAATCAAGACTAGGAAACTGCAAATATTTAATACGCAGCAGTAATGTACATGTAAGGAGCCTAGGGTCCACCCAGCCCTCTCTCAAATGAGTCCCGATGGCCAGGGGAAAGCGGGAAACTTACCTCCCATGATCCTAAGAGTCCCAGAGGCTAGTAGTGAGACACTTGAAACTTAGTAATGTCGTATGTTATTAATACAATATAATAAAAAAAAATAGAGAGACAAAATTAAAGAATTAACTACGAAATTTAAAATATTCTTACTATAGAAGAGAAGACAACCGAACAGCCTCGCAGAATTTATGACACTCCTATGGAACTCATTTCTATCTGTACAGTAGGACGTCAATTATTCGACCAACCGTTTTCCCGTCAAAAAATTACAAAAAATTTACTGCATGGTTTGTTTGGCTAAAATGTTATTCCTGTAGCTTAATACGTTGTTTCTGATTATTTTTTAGAAGTTACATGCAGTGTAACACAGAAAGTGTTCTAATTTAACAATGAATACGAGTAAAAAAGCTCATTTCCTGAACAATTATTTTTTAAATAAAACGTCAAAATTCGAAATGCAGCAGAAAATACAGTAATTTAATACCAGGCCTAACTGCACTTTGTTTCGTAAAACTGCACTCAGTTTGATTATCCTAATTACTTGAATAACTAAACAAATCTTGGTCCCATGAAGTTCAGAGAATCGACGTTCTACTGAACAGTTATTTATTGCAATATTTACTTTTTTGCGTGAATGACGACGCGAAGTAGATTTTATTAACATTAATAAAATGCAACATTAATGCCGAAGAAATGCAACATTATCCATCATTAGTTGTTACATGTTAGGGCTTTTTGTTTTTCAAATTACATAACTAATGGGAGTGCTATTATTAAATGTTACTGCACTGTAAGTCATTACAGCCATTGTATTAATATTTTCATTTTTGTTTTTTATTTACTTGGAATGTTTTTTTCACATCTTTCTTTACGTTTAATTCCATAATTTTTTTACGAAAAATTAGAACTACTGCGACTTACTTTAACGGGAGCATTTTAGTCTATTGTTTTTGAGGAGGGCATGATTTTGGGATTCTGTATAAAGGCACAGGACCACAAAAAATGAATAAAAATCTCGTAAAAAAAAAAAGACACTGCTGCGTTTGCGCCGACTATTTATCTAGACTGAGACTCCAATCTGCTGCTACCAAAGCATCAATAACACCTATAGGATTCCTTCAGTTCGTCTTTTTTTATTTGGCCAATGGAAGTTAAAGGTCAAAAAGGTCGTTTGGGCGTTCGAATGGTCGTCTTTCAATACAAGCGCAGCCATTGATTGGGGATTAAAGTTTTGGTCGAATCCACAGACCAAAGAAATCAATTAAACCCCTGGCCTGTAAATACAAAACTCACACATAACAGTAGTCGCCCTTAAAAATGATCTCCGTCTATATTTAACACTTCAAACCCCTTAAGAGAAATGACAGTGTTTGATGTATGGCTTGAGCATTCCGTCACGTCACTGATCCAATGGCCAGAAACCATAAAAACTCAACGAGGAATATAAAAAAAATTAAATTCTAATATAATAATAATAATAATGAAAAATAGAATTGATAAAGACGACCAGGCACGAACAACCGCAGCAGTAATTGAACAAGTGCATGTGGGCGATGTCGGTCAATTATTAAGCGACCAATGGAAAACGAAAGGAACAGGAGGGATGGGGAATGGGAGAAAACGAAGAAGGATGACGATGAAAATCCCATCAAATCCAAAGGAGATCATCGACGCACCTCTGGACGAACTTATTTTTTTTTCCTACTTTCACGGCAAATGACTCGAATCCAGCTTTCTTTCTTTTTTTAAACAAAAATAAAAAAAAAAAGTTTTATCTAGAATAGGAGAAAGGCAATAAGATTATCCCTTCCTTTAAAAGGGGGGAAAAAATCAGTAGCTGCCAACTTGTGTAGTGACCAATTTAGGTTGTGAGATTTTTAGCAAATCTGAATCAAACAGTGTTTTCGTAAGTACAAAGGAGATACTGAAAATAAATGAGGATAAAATTTATGCTGAATATACGAAAACTAATTCCCGTTTTCTAATACTGTTTTAGCAGAAAATGAGCAGTCTTTCCTTGTAAACTTCTGAATCACTGAACCGATCTTCTTGGAAACTGATATGCATATTTATGGCCAGTACATGTCAAGACAAAAAAAAAAAAAAGTCGCTTCCTTATTTTACGTTGGTTTATAAATAATTGGCGTTCCAAATATTAAGAAAATCGGTGCAGTCGTTTTAGGGTGACTGGAGTTCAAAAAGACAGACAGACAGACAGAGACAAACAAGAAATAATGAACTAAAAATTTATTAACGTGTGCAGAATTAGTTACATTTGATAAAATGAAGCCAACACACATAACTTTCACTAGCGAATCGTCTAGCATCCTCAGGTGTTGGTACAAAATGGTCCATGAATTTAAAGCCTCTAGAATAAGATCAATATATAACCCTCATCCTCAATTGTAACTGCTTGGCAGATTGTAACTATTGGTTATACCACATCCCCGTTGACAAATATTGAGCTGTGCTTCCTGAAGTCTTATAGGATTGCCGGCAATGTCATTGGTCATTATGTTAATGCGGTCTTATTCTAGAGGCTTTAAATTCATGGACCATTTTATCATCATCACCTGAGGATGCTAGACGATTCGCTAGTGAAACCGGTCGTTTTTTAATTGTAGGCCTACATATGCTTATTTTTAACTTAATTATGTGTATTGGCGTCATTTTGTTAAATGTAACAAATAATGAACTGAATAGTGAGACTCTAGTTTGCTCAGTCAACGAGTTACATTGTTTCTACACCTTTATTTGTTAAAAAAATGTTTCCTTGGGACAAAATGTTTCCATGAATATGAAGGCGAGATGAGCTCGTGAGATGGCAGAAAATGGCTGACTGAGAACGCTAAGGTTTTATTTGATCAGTCATTTTTATTGTTTTATTAAAACAGGCTGCAGTAAAAGCTCCACAGCAAATATTCAATCTGCAGGACGGGCGTCCACGTAGCAAAAATGCCGTTCTAAAGGGCTAAACGCACTTCTCCGTCTTCCGTTTTGTTTCCGTAACCTAATTGCATTAGTGACGTAGTTACGTATTGAATGCCACCAGAATTGAGCCTCGTAAGACGTAATCTTTAAATCGACGCACATATGTTATATAAATATAACGGCTATGTTCGTCGATTTCAAGATCTCCATTATGTCTTACGAGACTCAATTCTGGTGACCCTGAATAACTAAACTACGTCACTAAAGCAATTACGTTACGGAAACATAACGGAAGACGGAGAAGTGCGTTTAGCCCTTTAGAACGGCATTTTTGCTACGGCATTTTACCCCTTTAAGTAGGGATCCAATACTCTTGAAGAGAAACAAAAGATGAAAGACGACTACAACCATCATAACTCCTTCCGTGATGATTTCGACTTTTTTCGGGGTTTTGAGGCCATATTGGGAAATCCATTGGTGGTAAATAACCGTAAAAAAAAGGTTTAGAACCCATTAGAAAGTACAGCCAAACAAGGATTTCGCTTTTTGTTAGAATTAAGTAAGAGGATTCGATGAATCCAATTCTGTAAAGCCGGATTCCTAAAGATTTTTAAGTGCGCTAAAACTGAATGTAATTGTACGAAAAAAATATCATGTTCTTACGGGAACTTGTTTATATACAACCCAAGTCCAATCTAAAGGAACTTCTACGGATATAAATACATTAAGAATTCCGACAAGATAAACTCATCAAGTTCGGACAGTGTAACAGGGAATCAGTGTTTCGCTTGTGATTCCACGTGAACGTTCTCGGAAACGAATAAACCAATATTGGAAACAAAAGAGATAAGGAAGGCGAACGTCCTCTCATCTCGTTCGTTCGTATTAACTAAAAGTGAAGGAGCTGACCGAACAGCTACGTCAATAAACCATCACGTGCCATCCAATGCTCTTCGACAAGCGCTTTTTATTCTACCCTTACCCCGTCCCGCTCATTACAAGTTTTTGTTATTGCATTTTTTTTTTTATTCATAAAACATTCTCGTTGTGTTATTAATAAACAGCTCTTTGTTGCTATGGTGATAGGAACGAAATGACCCACATATATTAAAAAAGATGGGCTGACGATCTGTTGTTCAAAATTAAAAATAAAAGCTCAAAGCGGACGAACAATAAGGAGACGTATCATTAATTTAAGGTAAGACGTAAAACAAAGTGATAAGACCTTAGAAAGGATGACATGCCAATAGAAAGTATTACAATAGCCTTCCCCTACAAGCGGAATCAATTCCTCGTGGGATTCCTGAACAAATACCCAAGGTTTCCTGGATTTCTGTCACTGTGGGAAAATACAATAGAGCAAGTACAGTTTCTTGGAAGTGCTTAAGAGCTCTCGTCAATCAGCGTCGTCCCATTGGACAATAGCATTGCAGAGATGTTACTGAGCTTCGCTTGATGAGACTAAGCAGAAAAGTGAACGGAAATCAACAAACCAAATCTGATTTGGAAATAAACATCCCAAATTTGATATTTTTTTTCTTCGTCGAATACCAAATTACACTTCATAGTAATTCAATTCACATTTTGCTCTGTGAAAAATAATGCTAATAGAAATAACGAAATATATTCGTTATTCGTATATTTACTGGTAATCCAGTAATCCAATCAATCCATTGTGGGCCCGATAGCCGAGAGGATAAGGGCGCTTGGCTGCAGGTTGGAGGAAGCGGGTTCGATTCCCGGCCTCGGCGGAGGGCGGGAATTTTTCCACGCTCCATTCTCCTCCAAACGGGTCCTAGGGTATACCCAGCCCTCTGTAGAATGGGTATCGGGTTTCTTTCCCGGGAGTTAAAGGCGGGCGGGCATCGGGCTGACCTCCCGACCTCAATCTAGTCCCGTTGGTCACGAAACGCTGGGAGCCTTACCTCCCGCGCTCCCGTGGGCCTGCACGGCCTGTTTATAGGATTCTTTTTTTTAACCATTTTTCCATTTCTCAATGGACTTTCTCGAATCCATGAGATCTAACTTTATTAGCAAGCACTTTTTACCAAAAAAAAACAACAAACAAAAAAAAAAAAAACGGATTTCCGATTTTTTTATTTAAAAGGAATCCAATTGTACACTTCTTGAATCAATAACAATATTAACGCGGAGTAATTATAAACAAAAGAATCTAAGGGAAAAAAAAAAAAAAAAAAAACTTAATTTAAAACAGTTTTTGCTTTTGCAGGAGATGAAAAAGAAACGAAGATAAAAACTCTGTCCTGTTTCACTCTTTTTATCTTCAGGCAAAACAAATGAGTCAATTCAAAGGGGGTAACGGAAGTATTTTGACGTAAATCGGCACTGCAAACAATGACTTCTTAATACACATTGGCACTAATTAACCAAGACGAAATGGGATTGGTGGCTGTTAAGTGATTTGCAATGAAATAACACTCTTCTAATTCTTGGATCCAGTTCACTTGCAAGTAAGTAGTCATTGAAATTGTTTTTAATGAAATATTACAGTAATTATCTTGTGAGCTATTTACAATAAAGGTACAATTTTTTCGGGTTCTTTCAACCAGACCTTCTCAATCGGGATGCCTGGGATGGCTCAAAAAAAAAAAAGGCCAACAGCGATGAAAAATTTGTAAAAGATTTATTTTTGTAGAAATTATTTATCTGTATTTTATTCATTTTAATCGTTAACCGTTTTAAAACATTCCATTTCTATTTCCTAATTATTGATTTTCTGTTTATTTTTAAATTCTTTTCCGTTGTAGTCGTTTAATTAGTTAATGAATTTAAGTTCGTTATGTTTACATCACACAATGTAAATACTACAAAAACCAATGTTTTTCATTTAATAAATTAAGTCAGTTCAGTTCTAGAACTTGACTCGTTGCTTTTCCATCTCAACGACTCTCCCACATACACCATTACAATATTCTCTAATCTTATGACTGCAATGGAATGAAGATTAATCTAAATAGTATATATTATAAATTCCTCAGGATGCATTGACCAACCATTCTTTTTTTTCCATTCATCCTCAAGCAGAAATTTCCCAACAGGATCCACATGGAGAAGTTTTCAAATACAAAGACGAGATGCAAATGAAATACAAATAAAATGAATGAAATACAAATAAAATACAAATAAAATAAATGAAATACAAATTAAATCAACATGTTCGGAGAATATACGCATTTTATCGCATTTTATCTATCGATGTCTGGTCACTGGAGTTCTTACAATAAACTTTTTGACAAAGAAATGATTTTGAAAATGAGACAAAACTAAACATTGCAAGGTTTTTAATTAGACCTGGAAATAGGTGTGGATCAAGTTTGATTCCGATCCGTTCATGTTTACCGCGCAACGAAACTTGATTCCACTGACTGACATTTACAATGGGCTGGAAAAGATACTGCGATACAACAATTACAAACCACTGTGGTCGAAGTAAAAATATCCTTCAGAATTCGGTGCGTGACTTCTGTTTGGCTAACAGGGGATGGTTCTAGGGTGCGTTTTCTTTTTGTTTGGCCGCTGTAAGAATGAAGAGTTGCTAATGAAAATCCATTGCTGTTATGATTTCAACAGAAAGAAACATTTTCCCGTGTAATTATTAGATACCTAACGATATTATATTGAAATGTCAGACGGTCTTCAGTTGGATCCGCTATTAGTTATTCGTATTCAGCTATAAAAGAAAAAAAAAAACCGCAAGAAAATATAGAGGCAGTCAAGTGTCACAAGTAAAAATCAGTGCAAATTTTTATTGCACTCTCCATTATTACCGGAAAAGTTTGCAGTAATAATACTGCAGCTAACAAATACTGAAAAAAATTTAAAAAAAGATAAGACCAGATCAATAAATGTGTTTATTATCTCTCTGTTCCACAGGCATTCCGCTGGTGATATGCATTATTTTTAACTTAATAACCAAAAACGCGAACTCTTATGACTGTCACAAAACGGGAATTTGGTACTTTAAATTTTACTACTTCTGGATCTATCTGTCGTCTGATTTTAACTTATCACTTCAGAATGCTTATCAGCAAAGAGTGTTTCAGATCGTTTAAGACACCTCAGTCTAAATCTTACGTATGTTAAAGTAACAAAGGCAATTTTTTTTCTCTGTACAACATGTCAGGAATTTCCCTGGATATGATAGGTTATTCTGCTTCGCGTCGTGAGAATCAAAGAGAGTACACAAACTGGTCTAATTTGAGACCTTAAGAAATTTTTCTCACCGGGCCATTTGTTATAGCTAAAAGGTGAAATACCTTCACATTCATATGAATTTACACAGTCTGTAATAGACTTAATTAATAAAGCTTAATTAATAAAGTTTTAAGGTTATAATCGTAGAATTAATCATAAATGTTAAAGCTTAATTAGTTACTATAGCTCGTGTAAATTCAAATACTAATGCTTCGTTGGCTCTGAACTGATGAAGGCTAATAACCGCAACGTATTCGTACTTTGTAATCCGACTCATTAAAATGATACTGTTGTAATAAAACTTTTTTCAACTGTGTTTATTATTCGTTATTTATTTAACCAATCGTTATTTTTACTATTTAAAGTTTATGATTATTATTATTATTAAAATCAAATGCTTTACACTATAATAAAAAGAGTAATAATGATTTTTATCGATTTAAAGCCCTCCTAAAAATTTGATCATATCTTATTTGCTGGTCGTTAGGAAACGGTTTGCCTTGGCACAATTTGTTTCGTTTACATTAATATATACCATCGGATACATCAATAAATGCAATGGAAGTAGGCTTAAGAAAAAGTACACACGAAGTCAAAGGCTTTGGCTTTATTAACCATAGACCGTTCTCAGTACCAATACATTATTTTAAGCAACAAATAAATGAAGTTACAACATTGGTCTGGAGAACAATTTAGTAAAGGCTTTATCACCCACGCAAACAATAAAATGAACTTCATTCTCTCATGCTTCAAAGAGAATAACTTTTCTTATTTAAAGAGCTAAGCCTAAAACTCGTTCAAAAATGAATGGGTTAAAAAAAGAAAGGAAAAAAAAAACGAAAAAGAAAATTAGAAGGGAAGAAAAAAAATCGTCTTGGAAACGGAAAATTAAAAAGGCGCATCTCGAAAAGACGGGCTTTCTAAATATTCACCAAAATTAAAGAATTAGCCTATTTTCATATCTTTAAATAAATATCTATAAAGCGTTTGAGATCTGGGAGAAAAAAGGTGCTTTCTAAGCCATTCCAATTTCCAAAACCAATTCGATCCAGTATCTAGGATGATCCCACAACGAAGGAGATTCTCATTGATTAACACTCCTCCCTCCAACTAACTTCGTATCAGATAAATCCTTCCAACGTAAAACGAGATATTCTCGGTCTCTTTTCTGTCCTTCTCATCTTAATACTGGCTTTTAATGCTTTTGAAACTTTACCAAAATAACATAACAATTAAAAAGGTAGTAGCTACAAGGGCCAACACTTAAGTCTGCGATTATAAAAGGCTTTAAAATATCTTCCTTAAGAAAACAGACATATAAAAACGGAAAAAGAAAAAAAAATATGCAGAGCTCTTTAAGCTCCCATTTTTTTTTTTTTTTTTTTT
>JAFIDM010000004.1:26634963-26677579 GCA_023159025.1 Thereuonema tuberculata | reverse complement strand
AACTTCTTTTTCGGTTCTATCTGCATATTTAAAGCAAATCCACCGACAATATCAACCAATCCTTTTTTTTTTTTCTTTTTCGGTATTAGATATCAAGTGCAGCGTTCCTAATACTCTTCCAAAACGCATCTAACGCTCTAAAAAAAACTTTCAGAACCTGTGACTCAGTACCAATAAGCTTCTTCGTCTCAAAGTAATTCAACATTTCTCTATTCAAACCCAAACCAAGTCCCAACTTAAATCTCCCAATCGAAGAAAACATCTCACAAAACATCAACAAAAAACCCGTTATAATTCATTCCCGTGTGTTCTTTCATGTGAGAATTATTTCAAGGTGCTTATAAATCGCCAAACAAGCCCTTCATCAAAAAAAAAAAAATGATAAAATCGTAAAAATTGAGAATCGCGTTCGCAAAAGAACTGTTTATCCCAACACCACACGTGGATGCAAATAATCTAAAATAAGAAATATATGATTGGATAACGCGTGGATTTAATGCGAATTCCAACTAATTCTTCCAACGCTCGCAAGAGCACAATTCAATGATGAACATCTCGAAAGAGACCCAACTGTAGAAATTAGAAATTTAATTTAGCTGAAACGTTGGATGTTAATTTGGATATAAAGAGCTTGTAGCCAAACAGAATTTCAAGAAATTTTATATCAATTTTACAAAAACGTATTAGTTTAAATGTTTACATCGCAAGTAGAATCATTCACCAACTTTAACAAAAAAAAAATAGATCTTTTAGTCCCTCCATTAGTTTTCGTAAAGCACTTATATGAAGACTTATATAAAAATCAGAGACTAGAAAAACGTTTTTTATATACTTATTTCCCCCTTGAACGTTTGGGTATGACGTAAATACAGATTTGTGGACGTTTGGCCACGTAGGAATGTAATTTTACAAAAAAAAAAAAAAAAAGAATCACAGACAAAATTAACTTATCATCACACCAATTAAATATATAAAATATATATTAAATATATATATATATATAAAATGCAAGCGAATTTTCAGAAAGGATTTTGCGTCTTTCCTTGTTCAAGCCATAATCGTAAACAAAATAGGAATATAAGAACATAAAATTTGGTTAACAATTTAGGAAGCAAATAGGGAGGAATTGAAAAGTCAGTATGCAACCTAGAATTCTTTTTTTTTTTTTTTTTTGTAAAATTACATTCCTACGTGGGTGTCCTTGTATTTACCAGTGGCTTGCTCTAAGTTTCACTCTAAGTGCGCTCATCAACTAATGTCAGTCATTTTTCCATTTTCTATACTTCATTTCTATCAAGTAGAAGAGTTGCGTCTAAATTATCCACTTCAATGAAACTGTGATTCTCTCAATTTCTGGAAGTTTCTTCAGGGTGTCTACAAAATCTGAATAAAAAAATTCCCTGATTTTTCCCTGATTTCACGAACAATTTCTTAAAAATTCCCTGATCATAAGAGAAAAATTCCCTGATTTTAACTACTTGGTAACTATTTACTATTTTATCTAAGTGTAATAAAAGAATAAGCAAAAAATTCTATAAAAACAGTAATGATGAAATACTTAAAAAAAGAAGAGAGAAATAAAAAATTATAAATTAATGAGTTTACAATATCTTACCTTTTAAAAGATTTATTGCAACAATATACACAAAATTAAACTCAACGGAATTCAAGATTCATTGTAATGTACAGCATGATACTGGTTATTTAATTTTTTGAAAGCTTTATCGCAGCAATTTCATTTTCAATCATTTCAGATTCCTTTTGTGCTGCTTCTAAGATTTTAATTTTTTTGTCATTAAGCCTTTTCAGTTCAAGTTCAGCCTCTCTTTTTCTTTTAACAGCTACTGCCAATTCTTGATTTTCTTTCTTTTTTTGTTCCATTGCCTCGGAATACTTAGCTCTTGCATTTCTTACATCAAGGATCATCTTCTTAGTAATTTCAATGTTATTTATGCCACCTTTAGACAATACACTATCATAAATGGATCTTCTGGCAATGATAGTTTCTTCTTTGAAATTCTGCTCTAAAGTATCTTTGTTTATAGAAAAACCTTTTTCTAAGCTTGCATTGCCATGCGACAATACCATGACTAACTATCATTGTCATAGCTACAGGTGCTCCATTTTCTTCAGCAGATATCAAACTACACCAGAAATTATCAATACGTGCAATCGATCTTTTATACATCTTAACTTTGAGATATTTTCTGGCTGTGAACATATTTGTTTTAATTGATTCTTAGCTTTCTCAGCTAAAGTGCATGATATCCAGTTTTTTTCAGAAAGAATTACCAACAGACTTGATAATCTACATGAAAATATATTTTCATTTATAGCTATTTTAGGGTCAAAACAGGACACTGCTTTAGTCAGCTTGTAAATAAGGGGAGATTTACTTTGGAGTTTCAGTAAACATTGAATCAATATGCGTCTACAGTCAACTTTAAATTCAGCTATTTGCAAATCAGATACTTTCGCCTTTTTCAAATTGCTTTGAGCAGATAAACCAATATCTATTTGTTTAACTGGCAGAAAATTTGATTTGTCCTCCACGTCTATGCTTGTAATATTTTTGCTTAATGCCTCTTTTTTAAGAAAGCGCTGCATGAATTTTAGTGACAAATTACTTAGGTCAGAATAAAGAAATGGTATTAAGGTAGCATCTGTTTGGTACTCCCTTAAGAACATTTCAAAATCGGAAGCAACTAAATGAAAAAAAGCAAGCTTTGCTGGTAAGAGAGAATCATAAATAGCACTTTTAACTTCCTTATAACTTTTTGAATTTGGAGCCATTTTGTCCTTCTCTATTCCTTCTATAAACTTCCTTAGCAATGGGATAAGCTGCAATGATCGTTCTGTTACACCAGTGTTCTCAACCCACCTAACAAAGCAAAACTTTTTTGGAAATATTTGTGAATTTGTATATTCCGTAAATAATGTTCTTCTTGCTGGGGAATCTTTGAACAAGTAATATAAAGCTCGATGAAACTCCATAATCTTCCAGTCCGTAACTGACACTCCTGTTTTGAAAGCTATGTTCAATGCATGTAGTCCACATGAACCAATATTCAGTACTTCAGCATCTTCCTTAGTTTCCTTTAAAGAGCACGAAAGTTCTTTAAAAAACTTTTGATTTACATTAGGCCCATCCATCGAGATTTGTAGAAGTTTCTTCAAATCCAGAGGTTTAGTAGCCTCAACAAACGAATTCACCAAATCAGTTGCACGAGTGCGTCCAAGAAAGGTTGAGTTCAAATATCTTGTTTTTACTTCATTTGTCTTTGTACACCAATATCTAATATTCCTCGTAGTAAGTTTCGGTTTCAGTTTCAGTGGGGGGAATATAGTACAGGATATGATGTCACTATTCAACACCATTAGACCGGCCAGCGGGAAAGAGGGGATCGACGTGACGCGTGACCTTGAATGCTCCCTTAAGATAAAAGCTCGCGCTTGGCAAAACATCATAAATTTCCCTGATTTTAAGTAATAATTGCAAAATTCCCTGATAATTCCCTGATTTTTTCCAGAATAACAAAATTCCCTGATAATTCCCTGATTCCCTGATTTCCCTGATTCTGTAGACACCCTGTTCTTTTCAGGACCGCCTGTGAAACGTTTGACAGGTCCCGGGCAATTATATTTTGAGGGTCCTTATTAGAAAATGTTACTGTTCTAAATTTTACAGTTTATTAATTTTAACCTTTAAGTCACTTTGGCAAAAATGCTGCTTTGTAGTGTATTTTTCTCCAAAATTTTGTTAATTTTTAATTGTTTTGGTATTCAGGGCACCTCTGCTGGTACTGCAGCTCTCTTCTTCTTACGGTACTATAGAATTCTGTTATACTAACGAAATGGTTAGCCCAAATAAGAAAAACAGCGTAAGTTGGTCTTTGACGAGTAGTGACACGTGACACCATTAAAAAAAAAAAAAATACTGTACATAAGCCTCTTTAAATCCCGCATCACTACTTCTAAGTGTGTCACTGCGGATAGTCACTCAATTGCCATCCAAACAGCCATTGGATTCCCCATTAAAACTCGCGGATCCGGTGACAATGTCTAAGAGAAGCAGAGGGAGGGGGGGATATCAGGTCTTTGTTCTTTCATTCGGGAATCACAAATGAGACGAGCAACTTATCAGTTGGTCGATCCATTCATCACCGAGTTAATTAGGCGAAGTTAAAAAAAAAGCACAACAAGGATGGCAGCCATTGCGGGCGAAAAGCTAATGGCCGCCCGGTACCTAACGATAAGGCAAGAGGACGGGAACAGTATGTTTGCATCGGTTTAATCGTCGGCGGATATTGGAAATGAGCAACGCCGATGGGATAACGATGGGGAGGGCGCTGCGCTGGAAGACACTGTTCCCTTCGCAAAAACAAAAAAGACACCGTCGGCCACCTCCCGCCAACCCAATAACAATGGAGTCTACTAACTCACTAACGATTCTTTTAAAATCATTTCTGTATTTTTTATTTTTTTATTTGGGCGGGCGGAGGGGGGGTTGGGGGAATTCAACCCTCGTAATAGGCAGGACTTGACGATAAAGTTAATGTTCGTATTATGCCTCCCCGCACCTCACACGACGCTTAACAAATAGCCTCGTATCAATAAACAAAAGACCATTGAAATGCACTGGCAAAAGTTTTGCTCATAAATCAAACCATATTAAAAAAAAAAAATGTGAAGAATTAACGACAGAGCATGGATTATTATATACAAAGTGCATTTCTGCGCATCTGAGGCTATCGTTCTGTATAATTTAATCGGACTTCAGACTCGCTTCGAACTTATTACGTTCCCACCAATTAGGCACTGGTTCAGCTGGATTCAGTAAATGCAATGACTTAATATCAGATCAGTGAGAAACACAATGACGTTTTTTTGTTTTTGTTTTTTTCAATACTAAAAATTAAGTTTAGAAAGTACACATACACAGACATAAAAAAAACAAAAAACTCAAGAATCTTAAAACAGCTTCAATCTTACATTCTTCAAAATTTCTGTTTTCTTTTTTTTTTTTTATCCTCCCAAGTCACGAAAACGAGTAAAACGTATAGCCTCCATTAATTTTCAAATTGTAATATCTGTTGAAAATAAACAGTATACATTTTAGATTATCTGAAAAATCAATTGAATCCCATTGTTTACTTCTAAAGTTCAATCTTAAGTTCAATCGTATCGTAGAAAGTACCAATTTTAAATTGTTATTTAGTATATACAGTGGGACCTCTATTTAACGTACCTCTATTTTGCGAACTTTTCTTTGGAACCAAGAACATTTTGCTAATTTTTTCGTAAAATAACCTCCAAATAGCGAAGTGCATTTTCTATTTAACGAACTTTTTCGTGGTATCTATTTTTTTTTCTCTCCTTGAAATGTTTTTATTATTAATATTCCTTTAGAGGAAATGAAAGAAATTTGGATACAGCTGATGGAAAAAGAAGAAATGAACGGTGATGTGCTGATTGATGATTATCTTTCACTTGGTTTTGAAGTTTGAGACCTCGGAAACACTTCATTAAATAGAGGTCCGACTGTACTTCATACCCTTCCTATTTCAATCCCCTATTTTAAAGAATGGAGTCCCCCACTGATAAGACACAGGATCACAAGTTCCCAGAACCAATCAATCCAAATGGAAACCGGGATGTCAGGAGAGGTTTCTAGTAATCCCCGAACTCCCTTAGTAATATTACTAAAAAGGCAGACTAAAAGAGCCCCTGGAGTAGTTGATTCTGAAACCGTAGATGGCTACTGTACCGCCATCATTATGAATGTTTTAAAAATATAAAAAAAAAAAACAATTTGAGTATCCATTACTTCAATTTATAGCATGGCCATGCTTACTTTATTAAAATAAGGTTGGTTTTTTCAGTAGTTTAAGTTATTTTTATTCATTGTGCTTAATTTTGTACATGAAGTGCGCCAAAAAAAAAAGTTGATTTTTACAGTTAGAAGCAAAACAAAAAAGGTGATAACCACCTGCCGTACAGTGACAGACGAGAAATGCTTTCTTTCCTATATCAACTAGACCATCCCCCTGTCTCCCCCTGGTATGTATGAGATAATCCAAGAAGAATCGATTCCAAGCGGTTATGGCAAAAAGTGATGTTTTATTCCTTTTTGAATGAACTCATTATTTGATAGCGCGCACCATTGTTGACGGAGAGAAGCTAAAAATGAACATTGAAATTTAAATTTTAATCTAGTAGGCTAAAATTAATGAGTTATTTTCTTTTTTCTCTGGCTCTTCTCTCATTGCGCCACACACACACACAAAGGGAGTGATAAGAAACAATAATTTGAATGTAGTCCCCGTGGCCTCATGGATAAGACGTCTGACTTCAGATCACAAGGTTGCAGGTTCGATTCCTGTCGCGAACGTTTCATTGTAGTAATTTTTTTCACAGGAAATTAACAATTGCGCTTGTCAGACAGACAGAGAAATAAAAGATTTTAGTAATATAGATTACCTTGATTAAGAAAGGTTTCATTGTAGTAATTTTTTCACAGGAAATTAACAATTGCGCTGGATAGACAGACAGAGAAATAAAAGATTTTATTAATATAGATTACCTTGATTAAGAATGTGAAATAGCTTATCAATACGATGTAATACGACTCGGGATTGAACTAGCGCGCTCTGACACAACAATTCGTAGTTTCATAACGGATCAAATAAATTTGTAAAAAACTGAGTTCTTAACTTCAATAAAACAAAGCATTGAATAACGAACGGGAAACTGTAGTAGAGCTTGGGACTTCTCAGCTCAAAGAAATCTGCAGATTACTAAACAAACGTCCGAGTGAGATGCACAGATGAACTTGTAATATTCAAATCAATATTTTTTTTATTTAAATTTACTGAATTACGTGTAAATTAACCATTGAAGAAGTTTTTTTTTATTATTATTATTATCTAGGGATCTTAGCAATTGTCAAAATTATATGTATCGTTCTATCATTAAAACAAAAAATATATCAATATTTTTTGGGTTTTTTTTAAAAAAAAAAGTTCAATTTGGTAAAAAATAATCATTTGGTTAATCTTCACATCAGCAAATGGTGATTCAAATCTTTCTTTTTTTTTTCTTCTTCTTCTTTTTTACATTTTTATTTCAAACTAATATAAAAAATTCATACATTTCAAGAATCACTTCACTTTTTTTTTTGCTTACAATATAATAATAAACAAAATATCATCGCTTCAGAGATGACTGCTTGTTATAGACAAATCGGATTCACAAATCGAAATCACGGTAATGCCTATCGCTTTTCATTGCATTAACATTTTGCTTTAAGTAGCTCAAGACATAAAAATCTCTTTTAACTGCAAGTTGTATCAGTTAAACTAAGGATTTCCTAACTTTCTATTATCTTTTGTAATAATTCCTTATATCATTCACATCTTCGAACGTTCACGAGTTCGTAGTGTTAAGTGGCGCCATCTCGCTGTACAACTGTTAACGCAGTCATTCTCACGATAAATTAACTACAGCGAATTCGTTGGCTAATAATTCCTATGCTTTCCAAAAAAATGCGGTCTGTATGCATATTATAACGTATATTAAGGTCTATTTACGTTACTATTCTATTATTATCATTATTATTTTATTACTATTCTATTAACATCAGGACTTCTCAATAAAAAAAAAAGTTCTAGGAATTGAATAGTAGTAAAACTTTTAAACGAACCCGATAACAGCATCTTAATATTCGAGGGAAAATTTAAAAATGTAAGCAATTCTTCGTATCTAATTTGCTTGTAATTTTTATGTTTTGCTGTGATTTTCTTGTATTTTAAAAAATTATTATTTCATTGATTTTGTTTTTACTTCATGTTAATTTATTGAAATTTATTTTTATATGTTCTAATTTTAAATGGAATTTTCAATTTTAATGTTGTTGTTTTCTTAATTTGAATTGTTTAAAAAAAATTATTAATTGTTTGGATTAACGTAATTTGTTTTCTAATTTAATAACTTTTACTGCCCTTACTGAATTTGAGTTATTTATTTATTTATTAATAGTCTAAAATAAGCAATTTTCATTTCCTCAATATACTGAAAATAACTTTCATTCTGTTTTCACCAAACGTCATTAATTATTCTCGATACATCAAAACTTGGGGACGCAAGTAGCAATTTTTTTTCCAGAAATAACCAAGAAAAAAAGAGAATGGAAAGGGGGGGGGGGGTGACTAAAATTCTTAGAAGAGCCTCACCCATCTGTCAGCAGTAATTAAAAAGAAAAAAAGAAATTGAAAAGAAAAAGTTGTCCCTTCCAACATTGCTGGAACCAATTTATAATAACACAGCGATGACCCTTATAATTAACATGTATTCATGTATTTCTTTTCTTTCTTTCTTATTATTTTTTTTTAGTATATTAACATTGATTCTTCAGTTGTCGTTTACTTTTAAAGATTAAAACCTTGAATCAACAAAGTTTTCAAACCAATTTAACTTGAACTAAAAATAAAAACTTCATAGTGAATGTGTTGTTGTGTTTTGCAATTCTTATATCATTTAAAACTAAAAACTTTTTAATCTATTTTCAAGGTCAACTGAAGCTCATAGTGTGTCTGTGTGTCTGTCCACTTCAGGGCTTTTGAACTGATGCGCCGATCTCCTTGAATCTTAACATGCTATTAGAGGAAGAAAATGTAGCTTTTGTATTTCATAATGTTCCGAGTGGTTCCGTTGAGAAATTGGTGCGTGAAGGCGACACAAAAATTTCCATCCAAAGCATATTAATCTATTTGGTAATCCATTTTTATTTGCGCGTGCTTTAATAGGATGCTTATTTTTTTTTTTTTTTTTCAGAAAATGGAATAACGTTATTGTTTTAAAAAATAAACGGCAGCTTTTTCATTTGTCTTACATCACGATTTCAGAAAAAAAGCAGTTCAGATAGTAGGTTTTTTTAAGTTTTTAGAGAACATCCTGCGCTGGAATTGCTAGTGTTTACGTTCAGTATCTGAACATTACTGGATTTTACCTGTACCAAAGACAATAAATACCAGATACGATATCTAACATGTTGAAGCTTGAATAATAGATTTGTTACGATTTGTTATTACTGTAAGCACAACTTCAAGAGTACTAGCAGTTGGATCTAACGTTCGTAATCTTTAACAGGCATCGGAATAAAAAATGACAAAAAAAAAAAAGTTTGAGAATTGCAATTTTTAAATCAAAATATGTAAGTCTGTCCTGTGATAAGGTAATCGAAACTTATGTAAATTTTGGCTGAAGATCCCTATTGGCTAAAGCACTTACGTTTAAAAACACGACAAGCACATTTACTCAAACTACTATTTACTTTTGAAACATCGTAGACGTATGCTAATTTACTATAAGCTTCCAATTGATTTTGTTACATATTGATAGGTTAATAAAAAAAAAAAGGCAAATACAAGCCAATGTCACTATAAAAATCAACGCACTGTAAAAAAAAATTATGCTGACGTCATCGGTCGCAACAATTGCTTTAGGATCTTCTACCAAAGATGGCGCGTGACAACTGTGATCCCTTTCCCGCTGCTGAATACAGTATTGTTTTTTCGACAATACAATTAGAGAAAAGAGCAAAAACAAAGGCACAACGCAAATAACAAGAGAGGAAAGGATTCGCACCCTGAGTTTGTCACCGGGAAGAGACTGAGTTTGTCATCGGGACGGGCCGTTTCGTCCTTTTTAGGACTCATCAGCCAGCCAAACTTCCTCGGTGACAGACTCAGACGGTGCTTTTCATTGAATCATCCGGCACGTAAAATCTCTTTTTCTTACAATACAATTAGCTAAAGATATTTTGAAATTTAAAAATAGAAAAGAAAGATAAAATTAAATAAAGATTATCGTTTGACTACACTTTCCATCGATTTATTTTTATAACCTAAAAGAGTTGTCATATTAATAAAACTCAAGTGTCACAAATTGGATATCAAAGTAATATTTATTACAATTCAACCTATTATTTGAAGTAATATTTAAAAAAAAAAAGGTTTAGATGATGTTAAGAAACGAGCGATTCGCAGTAAACATTTCTTGTTACTTATCTAAGACATTTTGAACATTAGTTTTTAAGATGATTTTATAAATATTGTTTCGTTACCGTCTGTACTTGCAATACTTTTTTTTTTTTAGACTCACGAAAATTATTTTCTGACTCAAGCAAAATAAACACAAGTACGCTATCTTACCACGCTGTAACAGTAAAGGGACACAAGCAGTACCGGATTTACCTTTGAAGGGGTCCCAAACAACTTAAATTTTTCGGGGCCCCTTCATCTAAAAAAAATGAAGTCAGAAGAAAGGTAGAAATTGAAGGAAGAATTAAACACATTTATCATTAATCTACAGTATATAATAAAATGTAAATGTAAATGTCTGTTGCTGTTTATCGTGCATATTAAAACTTCTTTCGACATTTCTCAGTCGACGGGGCCCCTCTTAGCGCGAGGCCCCACGCAGTTTTGCTTCCTGGTAAATACGGCACTGGACACAAGCTACAAGAAAAAGAAGTTGGAAGGAACTGGACCTTGTACATTTCGCTGACATAGTTAATACCTTTTCGTTTTTATATTATTTTCCTTTTATTTTTCATTTCGGTGATTTAAATATTTCTTCAAACTGATTCAAAATATCAAATCCATACGAAAATCCATCACTATCTCAATTATTAGGGGAAAAAAAGGTGGGGGGGGGGGCTATTTTAAAAACAGCACAAGATCAAGCAGTGATTTTATACACGCTGCGAATGGTAAGTCAGTTTTAACTTGACCGACCTTTCCGTGCATCACGTTTCATGAAAATCTCGAAGTCATAACACAGACGGGGTCAAAAGCGAAATTGCTGGCCGCTGATTGTCAAATTTCATTGATCTCTCGATACCGAGATTTATGCGAGTTGAGTTGCATGGACAGACAGCAGACGATGATTTCGCACTTTTTTTTTTACTAACAAGGGAAGTGAGTGACCTCGAACGCCGAGAACCGCACGAAAAAGTGCTTACCATATAAATCGCTCATCTCTAAAACAGTGGTATTATTATTTTATATTCCCATGCAAAACTCAGCTGTTGTCTGCTAGCGCCATCCGACGGTGGCATATTGTACCTGCACTAACACATACTTAATCTAGTTGTATGAATAGTATGCCTGCATAATTATTTTAAGCAGAGGGAAATAAGTCAAGACAGTCACGACATTGAAATATGTGTGTTTTTGGTCCTATTATATCGATATTTTTATTTCTTCGCGTTGCCAAAGTTCCTCTCTTGGACCTTCAATAGGTGATCATTCAAACGTCTCTCGTGCTGGTAAGACGTGCAGTTTTACATGAGAATGACTCCTACCACTGTTTTTGGCATGAGCGATTTACATTCTAAGCACATTTTCGTGCGGTTCTCAGCTTTCGAGGTCACGCACTTCCCTTGTAAGAAAATAACTGTTTAAACAATTTTTAGATCCAAACAACAAAAATCGTTTAGCATAGGTAGTATTCGGCAAAAATACACAAATTATTTTCAAAAGCATCTCAAATTTTATTCAATTTATATGAAATTCCCGCCTGTAATTCCGCCGGAGTAGCATGTTTAGAATTAACTTCGTTCTTGCTATTCGAGAAGCCGGAGCAAATTTTCTTTCTAAACCCGTGGCAAAAAGAAAAATAAAAAGTTACGTAATGGGGTCTTCGTTTCCCGAAGTGCACGGCGCTGTTCAATAATCAACGGCGCGAAGATTTCTCGGCAATAATCGATGAAAATGGCCGCCTATTCAGTCTCGTATTTCCCCCGTTCGAAGCGCTATCGTAAAGCCGATGTTTGGATGGCAAAAGAGAGAGATTTCTTCATTTTTTTTTATTATTATTATTATTGCCAAATATACAACCTTGAAACTCCAGCGGTTCTAAAAATGTTCATATTTTATTTATAAGATGTTCTAGTTCAAATTTACTCTACATAACCGGATCCGGTCTGAATTTTATAAGCTTTGAGATTTCCTTTTTATTTTATTTTTTACAACTCTTTTCCGGTCATCCAATGTATTAAATATAAATGACTAGTTTTTTTTATTTAAAAATAAATAAATAACACTGATTTAGTAATAGACATTCTTTACCTGTAATGAAAAAGGTGCAGTAAACTGTAGCTGTTATCAAAAAAAAACCATGAACAAATCTAGTTCCACAAGAAAAATAGTAAAGAAAAAAAAAAACAGGAGTTGGAGATGATGAAGGGTTGTTCTGCTTTAAGCTATGCGTGGGTCAATGAAGAGGTGAAGGAAGGAAGGAGAAAAGCGGGTTTCTTGGCACACTGCTCTCTTTTCCCTATAGCCCCCAAAAAGAAGTTCTCTCCTCATCCTTACTTTAAAAAAAAAAGGGGAGGGGGGACGAAAGAGCGGGAATGAAAGGGAATTAATAAACGGAAGCAATAGAAAAGGGAAGAGACGATTCCTTTCGTTCTATTCGTTCTTCTTCTTCTTCTGCCGTGTGAGCTCTATCCTCCATTCCAGGCGTGACAAACGTTTCGTACGATTTCAAATTAACGACCTTGACAAGCAACAAAACACGAGAAGATTCCCTCGAGTTACATCTTCCCAACTGAAAAACAAAATATGACGTTCCACGGTGTTCGCTTCAGGGGAAAAACGAACTTGTTCATTTCGTCGCGTCCGTCTGTCTGTTTACACCCAAACAAAAACAAACAAACAAAATCCACTCCCAGAGTCGGAATTGTCCAAATATAAAAATTCTCTAAGAGTATTGCAGACAAATAATAACATACTAGTAATAAAATCCAAAGTTAAAAAATCAATTCACTATTTCTAACATTCCTAGAAAACACTTTCACATTCTAATTACAGTGAAACCTCCGAATAACGGACACTCACGGGACCGTAGAATTTTCTGTAGAATGTTGTCCGTTATTGGGAGTGTCCGCTAACCGGAGGTCAATACATGGAAACGTCTATATTAAGGGACTGGGGAATGCAAAATTGTCCGCTATTGGGGGGCGTCCGCTTTTCGGGAGTGCCCGTTAGTGGAGGTTTCACTGTATATAACTTTTAGATAGCGCTTGCAAGGATTTATCCATGGATAAAACTTTATGTTATTCAACGAAGCATCGTAATATCTTCGTATGAGCAATTATCTTCGCGCTTGCAAAGATAGATGTGTGAATAGAAGAAGATAAGCAAGAAGTATTAAAGAACTTGGGTAGGTTACTGAAAGAGACCACAAGAAGATGGATTGGTATCACGAAGAATTCATTATATTTTAACAGATGAAAAAGACTAAATTTTTAAATTTGGAAAATACTAAAAGACTTTGAAAAGAAAAATAAATTGTTCAGGTTTAAAGAAAATTTTGAACAATCAATTAGGCTCGTTAAAAATTAAGTACGTGATTAATGTTACGCTCTTTTGTTATTTAGATTAATTTTTTTTTTGTATTATTTATTTGATGTTCTGTATTTAGGAATAAGGGAGAGATGATTCTCCACTCCTAAAAATCTAGTTATGGCCTGAAGAAGTCTTTGTATAAAAAAAAGACGAAATATAGCCAAGATGTAGTAGTAAGATACAGTTTGTGTGTATTTTTTATTGAATTTTTGGCGTTTTTAAGAAGATATAATCATAATATCTTTTTATTTATGTATAGGTATGCTTTCTCGTTCTCTTTTTTGTACCAGCATGCTAAACACAACAGAGTACTGTTTGTATCGTCAATTCATACGAATTTCAGGCTTCTGATACCGTGAAGCCTTATATTCCCGGTTTATCAATTGAAACAAACAAAAATAATACCCCCAGATCAAAGTGTGGGCTCGCCTGCAAAACATTTATGGTGTAGCAAAGGATATGTTCTCTCGTAAAGCTCACTTTAGGACCACCTAGCTCTTTAATGGGGCGTTTCCGGATATGGGTTCATTAGGAATGATTTTGGTTTCAATATTATACACAAATTTTGCAACACCCTGTCGAAATATATATGTATGTATATAATTAAATAGGGTTTTATAGCTAATGTAATAGTAAGACATGAAAATAAAAAAAAAAAATAAAAAAAAAATTGCACTTAAATTCTTACTATAAAAAGAAAATAAATAGAGAAATCATAAAACATAAAAAAATAGGTAAAAACAGAAATCCTAAATAATACAATTCACTGGAAACAGTACATAAAGCAATTAATTTTCAAGTAAAAAAAAAAAGAATATTGATGAGTAGTATCATATACCAACGTTCGCATAATTACATGATGTCTACACCACAAATATTTAAAGTACAATGTAATTTACAAGCTATCAATATTCACTTAAAAGTAAAACTTTGAATTAGCATCGAACAAAGCACCGAATTTGATATTCTATATTTTTTAATTATCGAAATGTCAGTTTCAGAATTTCTAGCTTGAAGGGAAGGCTCCTTACCTTTCAATAGCATTTCCATTTTTTTTTTTTTTTTTATTTGTAAGTTATAGAACTCTAAGTAGAGACTGAGTTGTGAGAGGAATGGGAATGAAGAGCTGACGGAAATTACGAATTTGGCGCCTTGGGCACTGGCAGCCCAATCTGATAAAGCGCACCAAGCCATTACCCAACGTGACAAGATGGTTCAAATTATAACATCATTTATCACGAAGTCACCAAATACATTTCGATTCCAAGAGCTTTTAATTTGATTTTCACAATCATTTTCTTTTCGCCAAAAGGATGAAGACGGGCGGTTACAAACTATTTTTTTTTATTTCTAATGAAAGACGTTTCCAACTGCTTTATCTGTAATCCTTTGTATTTTCCCATCACTGGACTCCTCATCCAAAACAATACGAATATCTTAATTTTAGTGGATGGCTTGTAAGGAAAAAATAATTCAAAACAAAACAAATAATAATTACTAATTCCTGAATGAAGGTTAGTAATTACAATCGCTCGTTTATACCACCCTAAAATAACAACTTTTCTTTCTTTTTTTTAAGCTTTAAACAAGGGTATGGTCGATGGTCAAAGGTGGTAGATTGCCATGCGGCTGATAAGCCAGAACCCGGGTTCGAATCCCAGTGTTGGCTTGGATGTTTCTTTCTTTCTTTCTTTCTTCTGTGTGTTTCCCTTCCTACGGTATGATACCTTATTCCGGGCGCTTTATTTTTATCACTCATTACCAAAAAAACAAATATGCGATCAAATAAGTAACAAATAAATCCAAAAATAACTACACATTCATTTACGACTACGAAGTTCAAGATTTACCGAATCCTCCTTCCTCTCTACATCTCAATGTGGGACCGACCAGAAACTATTTCCAAATATCAACATTTCAGGTTAATCTATTTCAAAACTGATGATGCAATTTGTTCATCAATTACGTCATCCTGCAATTTTATATTGTTTACTTCCATTAAGTTCGGTATTAAGTTTCTCATAAACGTTGAATTCCGTCTAAATTCCAATGGAGGAAGTAACTAAACTCCAATCTTCATGAACACTAAAATTTACATTCCGATCTCAAATTTTATTGGGGAAGGGTGTGGGTAAAAAATAAAAAAATTTATGCCCTTTTTCAACCTGTTTTTCCCAAAGAGCATTAGAGTCAAAATCAGCGTGATCTCTCCACTTTCAATAACTTTTTAAACCACTGAAGTCTTCTGAAAAGTTGATCTGCCACGTAATTACGGGGGAGAGAGAAAGAGGGACAATCTATTTCCATACGGGGAGATTCCCGTCCAGATCGTCTCTGGTCCATACATGTGCATGCTAAGTTTCAAGAAGATTCAAAAGTTATAGGGACAGACAAACCAATTAAGTGATCTGATAAGCTTCAATTAAATAGGGAAATGGGCTAAAAAAAATGCAATTAAATTAGCAATGCAATTAAAGGAAATACGACTAACAAGGAATGGACATGGCCTGTACATCGCGAAAATCAATGCGACAGGAAGTTAATCAGCTAACACTTGAAAATCGACGAAAACAATGTCAAATATCTCGGAAAACGCTTGAGAGTTGGCCCCTCAACCAATGTATATTTTTGAAGTACTCCACGAGCAGTTTAATCTCACGGAAGGGCGTTGATTTTCGCGATGTACAGGCCATGTCCTCTCCTTGTAAGTTCTTTTAGAAATTTCTTGTTAAAATAACTACTCTATCTAAGCAATACTTAGCTAAAAAAAAAAACAAACAAGGTAGGGATAGTGATTAGTAAACCAATGCTTCGCAACGTCTTCTGATAGACTACGTATAAGAAAATATAATTGATGTTGCTTTAATTTCCTTATTATTATAAATGTGATTGCTGCAAATGCAAAAGCTTAATTGTTGCAATTATTGTGATTGTTGCTGAGCTGTATTATAAATGTGATTGTAGCGAATGCAAAAGGCGCAATTGTTGCGATTATTGTGATTAATGATATTTTAATGATGGTAATGATAATTTAATAATATTTTAATGATATTTGTTTGTCCACAGATGAACAGACAAACCTGGATTATAAGTCTTCTGATACTTATCAGAAGACTAAAAAAAAACAAAAGATTCCTAATCGAATTTGACACTTAGTGATATTTGAAATGAAACAAATCAGCGAATACTAAAAAGAAAAGGAAAACTTCACTTTTTGATGTGTAAAACATACCTACTACACAACTCGTTAAAAAGCTCAGACGCAAACTGCAGCTAAAGTTCAGCTCTTCCCAAGACCCATTAAACGATAAATCCAACAATTTAGAAAGCAGTGAGTTAGTTTCTTTTTTTGGTTCGCGTATCAAATTAGGCTTACGGCTGAAACTTGAAATTTAATAGGATGATCTTATTAAACAACTTTCACGTGACAACAAAGGCCTCAAAAATGAAGGCCAAAAAATGTGGGAAACTTCGCAAAGAAAATTTAATTTCGAAAAAAAAAAAAAAAAAAAAAAAAAAAAAAAGTCCGAGATTCAGTGATAATATATCGAGAAGCTACACCCTCTCTTAATTGGTTTAATCCTACTTAAAAGATGCGTACAACTTTAATTAATCAACTTAGCCACAGCAGAGAAGATGGAAAAGAAATGAAGAAAGAATAATAATAAAAAAGACTAAGTGGATACAGAAAGAATGATTTTTGCTTCGAGCACAGAAAAAAAGCGGGTTCTAATTGAATCTCGCCAAGAATTGGGAAAATTAAGATATATATGTGTGTATAAACGATGGAAAGGAAGAAAGATCTGAAGAAAAATTAATAAAATAAAGTTATGAATAACTAGGTTAAAGAAGATCTAGGTTTATGAATAACTAGGTTAAGAAGAACTTAGAAAAATAATTACTTATATTTAGAAACTACTGGGGGGAAAAAATGATATCTTTATATTAACGTCAGGCGATTCTAACTCGAGTTACAAACACAAGCGGTACGTAGAAAACACTGAGCTAAAGGACTTGCTGTCAAGTTACATCAAGTTGGCGGACTATCTTAGCAGTTGAAAAGTTTCAATTTCTTTCATTGTTTTAAAATTTATCGCACCCAGATAAAAGCACTCAAAGTTTTTCAACTACATTAGAAAACCATTTAAGAAGTATTTCAGAATAACTGTCTTTTTTTATATCTACAGTTTGTGCAATATTAGCGATTTAGTTCCATCTTAATATATAAAAATGAATGTTTCTTTGTTTGTCCCGTTTGCGTTCCTATACCATTCATCAGATTGCGATGAAACTTTGGTGAGTTGTTGTGCGCACGCCCGCGAAGGTTTCTGAATTAGTAGAACCATTTTACAATATCTAGTGCGCGAGTCGTTTCAACAAATGACTGTATTTTCGGTTCAACGTTTGCAGTTTCCGGTGCGACTCGCGTTTGCAATGGCAATCAACAAAGCACAGGAACAACACATGGATTGCTCACTGAAAACCTAATTTATTTGTGTATCAGTAGACGGAAAAACAAAAAATGTTGTATATCGAAAAGCACTTCAATAAACAGAATTAAAACACAAACATTCGTTCTTTGAGTGGCATTGCAGCGCATGCCGGGTACAGCTAGTGATTGATAAAAGAAACTTTTAAGCACTGTTAGCTTTTTACACTTATAATCTACGTGTCTCTGAATAATTGGATACTGGCTAACTCTAGCTAATTGAGCATTAGCCACAGTACCCTAGAGTCGACTCAATACACGTTCATTACAGAATTCAGAAGACGGAGACCTGAATTTTCGCTACTGCTTGAATTCTAATGTCACGGAGGTCATCTGCCACGGAGGTCACGTGACAGTGTGTCATACCAAATACCGTCCACAAATGAGCCGATTCGTTGAGTGCAGGCTTCTCATTCGAATATCAAGATCTATTTATCCAGAACCTCTTCCACGAAAACCTTTTCAAAGCGGCTCCCTCTATATTTATTCGCTCCCACCTACTCATAAATCGTCAGGTGTCAATTTCTAATGGGAAGCTATCACAACATCTGGCTGCGTCTCTATAACGCTACAAGAATCTGACAGTTCAGATAGATTAGTAGAATCCATTGCAATTCTCCTGTTTCTATTTACAACGAGCAAACAACGAAACGTTTAGTGAAGCAACTTTCGGATGACAGATGCGAATTGCAAATACGTTGAAGAAAAACAAAACAAAAAAAAAATCGTGAAATATTAAAATACAGAAGAATTCAAATTATTGAAAGAACTCAATAAACTAAATAAATGGTATTCGTAAGTTCCCTGTTGAATAAATAACTTCGTAAAATTATTTTATAAAATAAAAATAATAAATAAATTAATCTAAAATCGACAACCTTCTAAAATACGTTTATTTAGTCCACCATTGTAAAAGACAAAAAAAGAAAAAAACATACATAATTTTGTTTAAAATAACTAGGCCATCCCCCTGTCTCCCCCTGATAAGTATGAGATAATCCAAGAAGAATCGATTCCGAACGGTTATGGCAAAAAGAGATATTTTATTCCTTTTTGAATGAACTCATTATTTGATAGCGCGCGAACAAATAGAATAAAAGTAGGATTGGATATTGGGGACCAGCAGTAGTCCAATGGTTAGCGTTCCTGACTGCGAGGACGAAGGTCCTCGGTTCGAATCCCATGCAAGGCGAAAAAAAAAGAAAAAAGAAATATTTATAATCTGACTTTCGCAGCAAAGGAAAATAATAATTAACAATTTCGCCAGACAGACAGAGAAATAAAAGATTTTAGTAATATGAATTTCTGTATTATTATTACTAAAATTTTCATTTTTAGCCTACCATCCTAGGAAAGAGTGTGTCCTTGTGCCTCCCCCACCCCCTCCAATTCCCCTAATAGCTTTTGAGCATCTGGAAGAATCTTCTTGAAACGTGATGCTTATATTTAATGACAAGACATGACTTAACTTTTTATCTGAAATCTTTTCGAAGTGGATTTAATGTTTTTTTTTAGGTAATCGGAGTAATTTAGCTTTTTGTTGCTTGTGTCGTTTTAACGAATTTAAAATAATAATGATAAATAAATAAAGATAAGGATTGTAAGGGAAGTACGCTTAAAATTCTTTGAGGCATTTCTTGTTAAAATAAGAATTGTGCAATTAGAACTGGATTCGAAAATGTCTGGCAACGAGAGACGTCTTCTCTTAAAGCTCTTTAACTGATAACGCCGCCACCCAACTTCACTTCAAAATAACAATAAAAACTCTAGTAATTCATTTCAGTAACCAAACTCTAAACTCATAGAAAATGAACGTTGTAAAAACACTTCGATCTATATAAAACAGGTTACACAGAAAAAAAAAAGGCTTTTAAGTTATTAATGCATTGTTGGTGATTTCAAGTTTAATGCGTTAAGACATTAAAATTACCATATTAGCCCAATAAATATTATTCCATTAGTATAAAAGATGAAAAGTTAGAACTGAAATTTGCTGTAACATCCAACACACAGATTCGCAAGAAAATATTCGATTTCATTTATTTATTTATTTATTTTTATTTATACATTAAATGATTCTTATTACTTTTCGAAAGCTAGAACCGCCACTCGCGGACGATTCTACTCCGCAGAGGGGTGATACGCTGAGATGGGCACTTTCCTAAGGCCTGCTCTGAATGGATCTGGAACTTTCAGCCCCCCCCCCCCCCGCCCCCAAAAAAAAAAAAAAAAAACAATAATTTTCCTTAATTCTTCCCCGAAAAGCGCAAATAGAACGCAGCTACCAGTAAAATAACACTAATAAAAAGTAAACATCCCGTCTTTATTTCTCAAAATCTTTTTTTTGATAAAATCTAAGGAGACCTGGCACACGCGCAAAAGCGCTGAAGGTTCTCGTAAACAAAAACGAACAGTAGTACTTCAACTTCCGAAGATCAATCTTTTTGAGGGTGGGCGTAATTAGTATTTTATTTCGAGAGGGCTTATATCTCCTAAAAACAATTAGGAGATTTCCTGTATGACTCCATAACAACTTTTTGAACTCTGAATCTTCCTGAAGACATCTTGCCATTTTCAGAGTCGATCTGTCTGTTGGAAACTTTTAGCCCTGTGGGGGAAATTGGCGCGTAAAAGTGATAAACACAGATGGAAAACAGCAAACAATGGGTTTCGATTTAAGTCTAACAATGTAATGAACTTCCATTTGCGCGTGCTCTCGTTTCATTAAAACTCAACCTGAGAACCTAATTTATTTTCAACAATTGGAGAATCTGGATTGTATGCGGTAGACCGATTATCATAATTAAGAGACAACGTAGACCTTGCAAACAAACAAAAAGTTAAAAACGGAACGTTATCAGCAAAGTAGGGTTCAGATTCTTTAAGGAATTCCTGCTATTGTAACTTACCGCTATCCTATTTAAAGAACCTCTGCTATTTTAGTGGAAACGCTTGGCATTGTGGGAAATCAGGATTTTTCGTCTTTTGAGAAGTCCCTTCACACAATTTGAATTTGTTTCATTGGAGGCTTCTAACTTGAGCTTGAGGGCGTAAGCCTGTTTTAAAGATGTACTGGCCACTTTATTATTATTGTTTAATCCTTAATAAAGCCCTTGTTACATATTCATCATCATCCATAACGTTTTCATTGTCTCTTGATAATTAAATCTTAACGGATTTTATTTATTTATTTACTTATTACTGATAATTCTACTTTCTTGTCCTTATTTACCGTTTTTCCTTAATCCAAGAGTTATATAACATCTTTCGTAATGATAAACAATCCTTGTCTAAACAGCGAGATTTCTTTATCTACGTTTCACAGGATTTACTAACAACTGCTGGGTGAGCATAAATTTGTTTATCTAAGTTGATGCAAGAAATACCGAAAATCGACAGTATAACTACAGAAATTAAAGTGACGCCATTCCAAAAGACCTCCCTGTTTACTGGCGACTGCTTCTAGCTGATGATATCCATGTTAGCGTGAAACAGCTGTTCTAGGATGTCCCCTTGTAAACATTTGGTCTCACCCATTGTTATTTATAAAAAGTGACATTTTTAACGAAAGCTACTAATGAATAATAAGAAACAAGACACAATTACTGATTACAGGCAACTAGATCTGGGAGTTAGTAACAATATTTCCAACTGCAAAGTGCACTCCGACTCCACAACTCTGCAGGTAACTATTGATAATTAACTATAACTATTAAATAGCTTTAGGTAAGTAACAGTTAAACATAATTATTATTAATACAGCTCATACAACTGCTACAAATGTATAGATATACATAAAAAGAAAAAAAGTGTTATTTATAAACAGAAAAATGAAAAGCAAAATTTCTGAATTACTAGAAATGTATCTATTGATGACATTTCGTGCAGGAAAAACAGACAACAACACTAATTACAATTAAAACAAGGTAGGGATAGCGATTAGTAAACCAATCACAATGCTTCGCAACGGCTTCTGATACGTAATTTACGTTGATTTATTGCTTTAATTTCCTTATTATTATAATAAATGTGATTGTTGCGAATGCAAAAGGCGCAATTGTTGCGATTGTTGTGCTTAATGATAATTTAATGAGATTTTAATGATACTTGTCCACAGACAGACGGACAAAGCGGGATTATAAGGCTTCTGATACAAGTATCAGAAGCCTAAAATAAAATAAGAAAAGTCAGAATTCATTTTGAACTTCACTGTATCCAAATCTAATTCAAAAACTAATTCTGACGATTTTAATAGCAATGTTGTAACTGCCTATTTAGGCAAATTATTAGAAAATTACATAAATAAATTATACAAAACATATATCTGAAAATTCGTTGTACGAATATTAAAACCTTTCAGATAAAAGTTTCATGTGATTTTCATGATTTTTTTTTTTTTTTTTTAGCTCTGCAACATTCGAGACAAGAACATTTTCGGGCGATAACCGCGTCAATGCATTGCTATTTCAGGTTTTTACATAAACAAAACAAAAAAAACAATAAAAGCAAAAATTACTTCCACCGGAAATACAAAACACATTCTTTCAGTGTCAGGATCTCAGACAAATAAAGGTCACCCGTAAATACTATTTCATTTCAGTGTCAAAAGATCACATCACGGTAATAAGGCAATTTCATTGTTTTTTATTAAGTGCAATCTTTAAGTAAGTTAAAGTTTTGACCTTGAAAACCGTAACGAAAACGCCTGATTAAGCCTAGAAAACTTATATCGCTAAGTACACAAATTTGAATTGAAGTAATAATGTTTTAATATTTTCGAGTTTAACCTGAATTTTTATGAGAGAAATGAAATAATAGTAGAAAATCTGTCTCCTTAACAAAATAATTTAATTAAATATGTTATTAACATAATAATGTTCCGAGGGATTAACTTCAAAATTTTTCAATATTGTATTAAAGTTTTTTTATTAATTACAGGACGTTTGGAAATCGTAAATTTGATAAGCCAATATCTTATTAAGTTCAAACGAATTAATGGCAACATCAAAATATCTTTTAGTATTTTATATTATTATTTTTAATTACAAATGGCTTAGTTAGGCTAGATATCAATGTTACGACCTTGCATGACCTTTCGCCAGGGTCAAACTAATTCCTCGTGAACGGGACTCTTCTAGTTAGTTAATTCGTTGGGAAAGTTTGTTATTGTGTAAACGGTGTTACTACCTTGTGGTGAACCTCATCGTATTGTTTGATGGCTGATCCTCCTTCGACGACCAACATCCTCCGATACCTTTTTTGCGGAAGTCCTTTTCTGGTCGTATAAATATATTACGAATGCCGAGCACACGTGAGGTTTTCGCCTTCGTAAATTCTCTGACATACAAACGACTGGAATTCTGGGAAGTGCTACGGCCTCCGCTTCCCCATTCAAAAAAAAAAAAAGACGAACGCTTTTCAAACTAACGGTAAACACACTTCGGTTGGTTGCCCCGCTCGTTGTTAACCCTTTCGCGCCACCAGTTTCTCGCTCATGAGAGGAAGCGCTACTGTTGCCATGTGCATTCCTCCTCCGCGTTGTTTGGTTTTTTTTTCCGTGGCGAAAATTTTCGAATAGTTATGAGCCGAGCCCCTGACCCACATTCCAGGCGAACTCCACCCCTCTTACGCCCCCCCTCAAATCAACGCAAGGTGTCGTCAAGGCCGATTCGTTCACTCTCGCCTTGGGCAGTAGCACCAACTACCGTGATTCTCCACAGGGAGACACTTTCCCTGCAGCGATTCCGTAATAACCGAAGGAAAAAAAAGAAATCGTAATAAAAGTGAAGACTTAAGTGCATCTATGCAGAATCCTCCGTTTGTGCTATCCATTCAAAATGACTTAACGGACTTTTGCTAAAATAACAATTCTTCCATTACACGCGTGTTATCCTAATAAGGCGATGATCCAAACATATAGACGAAGTTTCACAGGTATTAATATCTTTTTTCTTTTTTTCGGATTTCCATCGACATCAATTTGTTGTCCTATTTAGGGTAAAGCTAACCCCCCCCCCCCAATGTTTATTTTTTTTTTCTTCCGTTAGTCGTTCATCTGCAACTTACATCTTTAATATTAATAAAGAGAAGACTCTCAAACTTTCCACAATAAAAGCGTTTTAGTTTCAACTTTTATGGGGAATCGAACCCGGCGGTGATCGGGGATTTTCCCACGGTTGTTTCTTCAGACGGCTCCTATGGTTCACCCCGCCTTCTGTCAATACTTATTTTTTTTTAAAAAAAAAAGTGATATGATGCGAAAAGTTATGATTTTTCAACCTTCACAATTTTTTTAGACTCCCTTTCTAAATTATAATAAAAAGTGTAAATGAATAAATCCTGAATCGCCAAAGTTTGTGAATTTTATAATGCCGCTGATGACGTGGTGTTAAATGTTTTATCACCATAGAAACAGTGATCTGATTTTTGGGCAGTGATTTGTTCTTTGTAATTGGGTTTTCAAATTTCATATCACTGTCCGACTCTCTTTATATACATATATTCTAAAATAAGAAAAACAACAACCAATACTGTCGTTTTTGAGTGTTTTTTATTTCCAATTTTGAAAATAATAATTATTATTAAGACTACTAATTATAAACCGAATTTAAGTAATTAAAACTGCAAAATACTTTACACAAGGATTTAACTCCTATTTTAAAAGTCTCGGATTTTTAATCACAATAGTATTTTAAACGTGATAAAAACAGTAACCGACCCGAATGTCGTAAGAGAAAAAGCATCGTGGGGGGGAGGCGTTAACTCTAATCGTAAAAGAAAAACGACGATGAAGGTCTGAATGATTTACCGTTAACCGGAAGAAATAATAGCTAAGAAAAGAAAATGATTAAAAATGATAATAGTTATTATTATACACTGCAATACTTTTCGAATCTAGAGAAATTCATATTGAGAAAAGCGAACGATTTCGTCAGGGGGGGGAAGGGGGGATGATGATGTTGAAAAGTCCAAAAAAATTTAGAAAAGAAATGAATATGAACAAAAGCATTTGTTGATACAATTATAACAAAAGTTACAAATGACGATTTTCAAGCTTTTTGAAATTGTGACATCGTATGTAGTAAATTCTAACAATGCTTCATAGACTACTTACGTGCAGTCTCACAATAATTTGACTTATTATCGAAAACAATTTTTAAAGTTTCCCTTAAAGGAATTTCGTAATTGAAATCGCTGATACTAGATGGCGCTGCAAGGGGCCGTCCATTAATTACGTGAGGTCTTTTTAAAAAATTTGGACCCCCCCCCCCCCCCTTGGTGAGATTTGGTAAAATTTTACCGCCCCCCCCCCCCCCATCCTTTTGACCTCACGTAATTAATGGACGACCCCCAAGTCAAACGTCAACCCTTGTATCCTCCCTATTTCTAATCCTGTTGTAATCTTTTAACAATTCTGCTCGCCCCATGCACCTCCAACTTCTTCCTTTTTCGTTAAACGCCTTTGATCCCAAGACAACACAAAAAATACCAAAATAAAGAAAAATACTTTATTTTAGCATTTGTTTCATAATAATTATTAGTAATTTGTAATGTTTATCTATATTAATTACAAAATTGCCAGTTTTATAAGAAGTTAATTTTTTTTTCTTCATTTCTTAGAATATTTGTAATTTTGAGTCTTTTAAATTAATTCATTGCCAACTATTTCAAAGGAGCTTCTGCTTGAAAATTAGAAAAAAAATGTAGAAAAAGATAAAAAAAAAATACAGTAACCTTTTATACGCTCATACTTATCAACTGCTGGATTTTATCGAAATCAAAAATGGTGAGGTGGATAACATAAAAATTTCTTGAAATTAATATGGAATGGCCCCAGAGCGAACACAAGGGTACGGTCAAAAGAAAAAAAAATATGTAGTAAATTCGTTTTTTCAGTTAATAAATGTAGTTTGACATTTATTTTCTGGTGTTATGTTTAATAATATTTATTATAAAAGAGAAGATTTAAGGAAGAAGTATGGTTTGTTTGTATATAGAAAAAAAAATAATTATTCCTTTTTGTTGTATGTACTTTTACTATTACTGGATACAGTAATTATTTAGAATCATTGTAAATGTAAAAAATAAAGCTAATCAATGAGTAACTTATCTCACTTTAGCAACAATTTTTTCTAATAATAAAACATAAAACTTTAGTTTTATTTATAGTTATCACATGCTAACTTTCATCAAAATCAAAACAAGGTGGTGATAGCGATTAGTAAACCAATCACAAAATGCTTCGCAACGACTTCTGATACGTATACGAAATGTTGAATTATTGCTTTAATTTCCTTATTATTTTAACTGTGATTGTTGAACTAATGAGAATTTAATAATATTTTAATAATACTTGTTCACAGACGGACGGACAAACCGGGAATATAAGGCGTCTGATACTTGTATCAGAAGTCTAAAAGGTAAGATGACCATTTGTTGAATTAATAAATGACCCTCTGAAAAATTAATGGAAAATGGAAAAAATTGAAAATTTTTGTTGGTGTTATCTATTTTAATATTTAACTCGGGTAAGTTCTCTTCGTTCTGTTGGACAACAATGCTAAAATTTTTAGCAATGTTAAATCAATAATATTATTTATGATTGACAGGAATTCTTGAATTTATTAAAATTAAGAAAGAAATTAATGAGATGATTTTATCAGTATTTACGTTAGCTATAGATTATTCTTTTTAAAATTTTCGCCCCTTTTGTTTATTTGTTTCTTTTTTTATTTGCAATGGGAAGCGCTTTCCCGATTTCTTGGACATAAATTTCCCTTTCATTTCGCTGGAGATCTCGCAAAAATGTCTATGGAAATTAGCTCTTGGGATTAGATTATCTCAATCACATAATTACCCCTTCTAGTCAACTACAAATTCTTTTGGCGATCACTGCATCAACTGGTGCTAGAACTAGAATTTGTAACTATTTTCTGTGGCCGGAAAAATGAGAAATTTTGTTGGGTTATTTTATTAGAAAAAATATACCTTACTTTGGCAAATAAAAATTGTTGCAAGATTCATAAATGCTATTACTTCTTATTGTTGCAGCCTTTTTTCAATAAAAATGAATAGGAAAGCCGAAAAAAAATTCTCAAAAGTTGAAAATCGTAAAGTTAAAATGATTTTATTTTTTTCGGCACCTACGAATTAGATGAAACGATTACGATGTTAAACATCACTGTTATAAGCATGGATTAGATGCTTTTTTTTTTTTTTTTTTTGCAAATTGCCCAAAAAAGTCAATCAAATAAACCCTGATAATTTAGGAAATATTAGCTAAAATAACAGATGGGATAATCCTTATTTATAATATGTTTTACAGACATTCTTTAAATCTCACTGGTTTTCATAAAGTTTTTTTACAAGGTAATTCAAAAAAAAATTTTAAACTTTGTAAGGGTCAGAAAAAGTATGCAATTGGTTCTTATAGCAAAACACATCAAGTTTTACTTCATATAATCGGTGTCGTTCTATGTAACTGCCGTTAGTGATAAGCCAGAAATCCACCTCAAGTCAATTTCTTCCCAAAGTCGATGCCAAAAGTTCCCAAAGTTGCAGAAGTGACGCCAGACATGCAACTACGACCGACGGTGATTCGAGTTTTGAACTCAGTGAGACACAAGTAAAGAATGGAACAAACACTAGATCTTTATCGAAACCCCACAAACAGAAATCTAGGGGAGTCTAGGGAACGAAGTGACCATGCTATCCGCCCTTTGACCTTTCACCGACCTGAAAACGGTTGCTGAGGAAATCTCTCACTACTACTGTGAGTTAGGAGTAGAATGACTCTTCAATCACTTACAAACTTTTTCTGAATAACTTTCTATTGACATATTTGAGTTTTAAATTATTTTCTAATAAAGGATTTATTTTTGTTTAGGTTTTAATAATATTTCAACATTATGAAAATTTGGAGGACTTACAAGAACGGAATTAAGGTTTGTTCATTACTTTCAAAAAAAAAACAAACATCATTTTATACTTTTACAATTAAAAACAAATTATATGTTTTTTTTAAAGTGATTTTTCAAAATAAATCAAGGCTGTGTCAAGGGTGTTTTATTTTTATTAAATTTCAGATAAAGATATCCACGAAATTATTTTCTTTGTATTTTTTTTTTGCCAATAACAGAACATACAGAAGAGTTTAATGATAGCAAAACCAATGATATAGTTATCTTTATGTCGTATTTAAAACAAAAAAGAAATTATTAATTAAAACACTTTCATCATACAGCTTTTCGCGCTATCATTTTTTTTTCAAAGACAATGAATTAAATAAAACACTTATTTGAAAGTTATTTACTAAAGTATGAATTACATTAACTAATATCGAAATCACAATCTAAAAGTAAAACTCAGCTTCTGGAAGCAAAGCAGTATTTTAGAAGAAAGTATTAAACATGGCTCCTATTATGTAATACATCAAAAAATGCTGGAATAAAAACATTTGCAATTATTAAAATTTTGTAATTAAAATGTAAATTAAAAGTTTGTAATAAACAAATAAATAAAAAATAATAGCCAATCGTCATAAAGTGATAAAAAAAAATTAAATTTGTTTTCTCTCAATCACAACTTCCGGGAGGTCAATTCAAAATGGCCAGCGAATTCCGTTACAAAGTTCGGCTTTTGACTTTATATTCACCTTTTATTGTACATTTTTTTTACTCGTCAATGAAACGCTGGACGCTTGCAAAGCTTGTATAATTTTTAATTGTATACATTTTTTAATTTTAATACTGTGTGTTGGCCTTTTATTCCAATACTAAGTTACACACGTTAAACCGTATAAGTTCGTTACAACTTAACAATTTAGGCTATTATACAATCACACTGCAAATCTATTTACCTAACTATATTTCTTGAATATTTATGTTCAAACATTATCTCCTGTCCATCTAAATAAAACGAAAATCAGAGCATTTAGCGCAGAGATTTAATACAAGACTAAACGGTGGTAAGGCTTAACGATCAGCGATCATAAGTCTCCGAAGAATAAAGGGGTGTTTTTGTATTTGTAAAGTGCATAAGATGAAAAAAGGGATAGCGTGCATTTTCTTTATCCTTTTTTTTGATCCTTCGAAGAATATTTATTCCGTTCTCTCCGAATTTATACAAAAATTTCCAAAATTACATAAAAACTGAAGAACAAAGTTAAATACAATCAACACTAAAATCACATCTTTACAGAAAAAAAAGGCATTGTAATTTTTCTACAGAATCACTTTTAATTGAACAACAGAATGCAGTAAATAAAATCCCTCATTATTATTATTATTATTGGTTGGAAAGCGATCTTTTTTTTTTTTGTTTGTTTAAAAGGATAAGACCATTATTACCATTTCCTGCATTCAAAATTTCTCTTCAATCAGCTTAAACTGTGCAGCAAACGATTGGGATCGGATCAGTATTTCGCATTTTAAACCTAATTTCATCCACAATAATAATTTATTATTATTGTTATTATTTTCATTTTTGCAATGCATTGTTTTATCTTTATTTTATTTAGAATTCATTATTGTTCGTGGGTTTTTGTTTTTTTTTTCCTCTCTTTTTACTTCCTTGCAATCCAAAGGTCATTTTTTTTTTTCTTTTACTGTAAATATTACGTAAAATTACTGGTTTTTATTTAACAGCATTTGTTCTTTCACAGACTAAAGAACAAAACAAAAAATAATACTTACAAGGGAGACGTGGGTTTTTTCAAACAGCTCATTTTGAAACATGTAATTGGATCGAGACTAAAACATTGAATGTGAATCAACAAAACACTTTTCAATGGGGTTCTTATCATAAAACAACAACAACAACGACAAATCCTTTATTGACATTTAATCTCTTTTATTGCCACTAACTAATCCCACTTGCGTAAAACAAAACTGACTGGAAAACATTCCTGACTGACTGGAAAAAAAAAAAAGAAGTACAACATAATCCTCGTTAATCAAATTCCACTATTTTGTTTTGGTTTCAGGAGCCTTGAATATTTAAAATTAAAAAGAAATATATATATGGATGTTAAAAAAAAGGTTTGCAATTTTGGAAAACCTTAGTGCTGGTATTTGTGTTTGTGCTTATTTCTCCATTTGTTTGTTTGTTTCTTCAAATATGGAAGTCCGTCTGAACAGCACAAAGTAATAAGAAAACGAAGTTAGATTTATCGTCAATTTCGTTTTAAACAACTGTATGAATATACATCAAAGCTATGAGAGGTTTTCGTGGGATGAACTCCCATTCAATCACATCGTACTTTGGCTACTGAAGCATTGTCAATATTTGCTACGACATTAAAAGGTTATTAAAAGGTTAAAGAGGCAAATTGCAAACTTCAAAGTTATTTAAGCATTATTGTGAAGCTTAAACAAATGACAAATGTGCAGAAAGGGCCTCAACTCAGTAACTCATTAAACACATTAAGGCTTCTTAATTAAATCATTAAAATAAAACCTCAAAGTGTACAGCACATAACCAGCATATAACATACGTTCCACTATGAATACAGTTTGTTTTTGTATTCCTGATCTATCTTTAACCTTTTTTCAGGGATTTTAGAATCACCCTGTAAAGATGTAAGCATTATATATCAAATCATTAAAATTAAAAAAAAAAAAAAAACCTGCCAAAGAATATTTGTATGAGAAAAAGAAAGTTAAAGAAAGGAAAATAACCCGGACAACAGAACAACTGTGAGGAAAAAATCAAAACAAAACAAACAAATAACTAAATTATGGTATAACAATGTTCAAAAAAGTCCACAAAAGATTCTTGTAAAGTTCTATAAAGCTTTAGTTCTTAATAAAAGCTAATATTAAGACATAATATCATAAACACTGTAGGAAACTTATCGAATCATAAAACGTGTAACAAGGAACAAGATAATTTGCTAAAGGCTGCTACACACGATCAAGTATACATGACAAGTATGCAGTTTTATCACGCATGTCATGCATACTTGATCGTGTGTTGCGGAAATTTCGTACTTGATGGAGCTCCAGTATGCAGTATGAAGATTCCAACTTTATACTTGAAGCCACGGCTTGCGCATGCGCTTTGCAAAAAAAAATCATTTGTGACCTAGCTGTCGACGAAGAAACATTTCTCCGTAGTTTCCTCCCAACATGGCTAGTGATCTGCGGAAAGGACACAGAAGTATTGGAAGAATTCATTCGAGTTTACCAAAGTAATCCTTGTCTGTGGTGGATTAAATCTAAAGATTATCATGATAATAGGCTAAGAAAGAAACAGTATATAATATATTATAAAGAATATATAAAAAACATTGATCCAAACGTCGACCGGGATATCACTGTGAAGAAAATAAATAAATAAGTAAATAAATAAATAGAGATACAGCATTGAAAGAATTGAATATTTCAAACATTTCTTAAGCAATTCTGATACTATATGGATCTGTAATTATATTTCTTTGTTATAAATGTTTTTAATTTTTTAATAAGTTACTATACATATGTCTTAAGGAGCGATTTTTTTTTGGAGTGATAAAAGATTCAAACAGGTTTCTTCGTTCACTCGCAGATAATTATGCCAATCATTAGGATATATTTCCAATTCACTTAGTAAGTTAGTGTGGGAATAGGTTTTTATTTTCAATAAACATTCCATACACCACATCCCACGTTTCTTCTTTCGTTTTGTCCTTTTTGAAATAAGGACACTTATAGCCAAAGCGAGCAAACCGTCGTGCGTCCGAACTCCACATATTTCAAGGAAAAAATGAGACTTGTCAAGTATGCAGTACCGTGTGATGGCGAGGGGGTTTTTGTGCATACTTGAGCACCAATTATACTTGTCATGCATACTTGTTCGTGTGTAGCAGCCTTAAAATGTTTTCCACACTTTTATTATTATGTTTGTATGTTTCAAACCTTGGGTTTCCCCAGCAAAAACAATATGGCGGGTCAAGGACCAAAGCACATACTGCCAAGTGTAAAGATGTGTGCAAGAATGATTAGGGATGTGTGCTTGTGTCCATAAATTTCCTAACTATGCGTGTAGTGTTGAGTACCACAGCCTTCTGCAGTTGTGCATAAGTGTTTTTGTGAAGTCCTAGTGTGCTGAGACTGTGGTGCAATGTGTGAGGCACCAGACCAGTGGCAGACAGAACGATGGCAGACAGAACAGATAATAATAATAATTATTATTATTATTATTATTATTATTTATGTGGAAGAATCGCTTCATCAGGTTCATTCATTTTACAGGAATAACTATTATTCTGAACTATTATGCTGCAATGAAGGCATTTTATATTCAGTATTGTTAGTGTGTGTGTGAAATTCCTGACATGGATTGCTGCTTTATGAATAAAAAAAAAATTCAATCAGACTCAAAAAATATGAATCAATTATTTTTTGAAAAAAAATGGTTTTAAAGAAGAATGTATTATTTTTCTTTGCTAATAATTTCTATTTTATCAAATTCAAGTAATTTGACTTGTGTTTGTACTACGTGATCATCATCTAAAAACAGAAGTTGGCATTTTCTGTTTTACAACAGAACCATGCAATGCCTTAACAAAGAACAAATTCAATATAATCATAGAAATAAAAAGACATCTTCAAGAAGCAGCAAAATTAAATGCAATTAATATATATGCCCACTTTAATTTTACTCTCTGATTCAAAGTCTAACTTTCCTCTGATAGTGTCCCTGATGTCCCTAACTTTGCGAGCGAAATCTATTTTTGTTGACATTGATGGAAAGTACATATGAGTTTTTCAGTGCTTTGTCTTCTATTTCAGGTTGATTCTGGCAAAGGAGAATGGGCAGATCTGCCCCACCACTACAGCGATAAGATACATACGTAAGGAAAGATCTCCATAAATAGAACATTTTTTATTATTACGACTTGTCTCAATTATTAGTTCGTTCGGAGTTATATAAGTCTAGATATGACTTATGTTATGTGGTGAGTGTGGGTTGCAGGGAAGCCGAGCATGCGACCGTTGATACGACTTATCTAGTTGACATCTTACTTCCCGGATGTATTAATTAATTATCATTTAATAATTATTAAAAGTTAATTAAATAATAACTTAAAGAATTATATAACTCCGAACGGATTAATAATTGAGACGAGTCGTAATAATAAAATATGTTCTATTTAAGGAGATCTTTCTGTTGGTATATATCTTATCACTATACAGGGGTGGGGCAACTTCCCATAGAGTTTTGGCCATTGTCCTTTGAAGATTCACCTAATTGGGATGAATAATCTTAATGTACCAGTTGTGATATCGTGTCTGTTTTCTCTTCTTCAATTTCTGGTATTATTTTTTTTACTGTAATGCAGCTGAATGATGTATTGATAAATTCTGTGCTGTAATAAGATTTATCGTTAAAAAAGAATTGATGAAATAGATTCATTCGATGAATTAGAACAAGCTATTAATGTTTTTAAGACATTTTTCGAGATTGTCAAACCAATTATAAAAGCAGTATTGATTTTTTGAAACTCCCATTGCAGACAGCATTTCTATATAATATCTCTTCCATATAATTAGAAGGCATTTTAAAATACAATCTGCTCTCTGAAACTAGTGCCATATCTGCTGATTAAAAAAGTAAAACATCCAGTCTCACTCCCTTGTTGGCCGTGCTTTGTGTGAGTATTGTGACAACTGTGTCATTTCCGTCCATATTTGAAGTGAACACAATAATCAAAACTCTCTTCATTTGAGAAATGTGAGCAGTCACTCAATTTCTAAATGCAAAAAAATGTCCATCCTAGTGAAATTTATTGTCAAATCACAGCAGTTTTACAAGTGAGTTGTGTTATGGATGAATTCTCTATTGACAATGGTATCAAAAGTTTAACAAGGGAGTGTTCACGATGAACACTGGTCTGATCATCCATCTCTCATTGCAAAAGACTTGAATCGGCAATTTCATTAAAGAGGGCAGTTAGAGCACAGTTTATGAAGTCCATGAAAAACTTCCTCACATTTCTCATTCTCTACTCCATGAAATTATTATGACTCATTTTGGTTAAAGAAAAATTTGTCCCGTTAGGTGACAGAAAGTCCCCCTATCAACACAAAAGAAATCGCAAGGTTACAGCATTGTATTTTTTGGAATAGGACGATAGTGATGAATTTCTGGGCCATATCATCACAGGGAATGAAACTTGTGTGAAAGTGTGTGATGCTCTAGTCGATCAAAGACTCAAAACCTACTTCAATATTTTCGTGGCAGCACCAAGTGATTTCCACTTCTTCCTAAAGATGAAGGATTTCTATTTTTCGGTGGCAGACACTTTGGAAATGATGATGAAATGAAGAAAGCAGTCAATAACTGGCTATATGGACTACTGGTGGAAGTCTACGACAAACGGATACAAAAACTAATTATACATGCTACGATAAGCTGAGTGTTCATGGTTACTACGCAGAAAAATAGACGAACATGTACAAATATATACTGTACATACAAAATAAATTGTTTTGTTCAGTTTTCTTTGCTTTTTTATTTATTGAAAAGCAGGGACTATTTTCTGGACAAGTCTCATACGTATCAAAATGTATTTTATTTTCAGTTTAACCAACTTAGTATCAAAGTACAAAGTTTATTAATGTAAAAATATACTTCGCTTGATGTACAAGTGATGTTTGTAAGTAAACGATGCTGATAAAAACATTGTATAGTTTTCTTTTGGATGTCATTAGTTAAGTATAATGGTATTCAAAAATTATTATTCTGGTTTTTGGACCTAATTTTGATAATGTATATGTCTGCTTAATTAGTTACCATAAAACCATGTCAATTTTTTTTGCTGCTGTGGAATACATATAAATACAGTAAAACCCCGCTAATCCGGCCTAAGGCTTTTTTTTACACTGAATAAGCCTTTCGGGCGCATTCGGCAGAGTTCGCGGGCAAACGGTTGAGGTCCGGCGTACTCGGCAGTGATGACAAATCAAATAAAGTAACTATACTGTACTGTATTCAAATATAATACTACATAAAAATATATTTTGTTTTGTTGTTTTTAACATTTTCCATCACTACCGAAATCAGAGAAATCACAATAGAACATGGAAAAATGGCCTGATACCTATTAATAGCCCTTTTGACTCTCTATTTTAGCGGTATTTTCGCTATCCTCGCAATAACGGCTATTTTTAGATGGCCCTCAGTAATCCGGCATTTTCGGTAATCCGGCACTGCCGAAGTCCCGAACGTGCCGGATTAGCGAGTGTCTACTGGTACAAGCATTTAGTATTCTTCATTTCTTAATTCTTCCAACAGAAACTGATCAGAAGAGAAATCAACTTTCATTCCTAATGTTTATCAAGATGATAAGATGCAAATGTTGTTTTATTCAAAACTAATTACTGTAGATGTTAAAACAATAATGACAGTTCTGATATTATTGTGTAGTTCATAGTTATCATAATTAAAAATTCAAATAATTTATACCTTTTCAAATACAGATGGTCCTCGACTTTCGTACAATTCACTATTTCATACTGTATTTAAAAGTTAGATTTTTATCGATATGTATCGCAAAAATGCATATTACTTCCATGTAATGACTCTCCCCTCCTCTCTGACATTAGTAACGCGCGTTTCCGGCATTACAGGTTCAGTCTTGAGTTAGAACTTGTGTCTTTGTCAGTTTATGTTAGGACCTGTGTTGTCAGTTTATGTATATATCTGTTTTGGTGAAGAATTTCGCCTTTATCAATTCATAAAACACGAGTGAAAACCGAAAAAACAACATTGCTCTACTTTCTACACATTTCAGGAACCAATTAGCTATGAAAGTCGAGGACCACCTGTAGTTCATAATATCAATAGTTGACAACAATGAAGTCAACTGAATAGTCATTAACAATGAAAATAATTGATAAGTTTAGAAGATATTGCACATGCTCCTGAAACAGACCTATGGAGACTTAAAGTTGGGGAGGTGAGGCCTGATATGGGCTGTAGTACTTTTGACGATGATGATGATCAGAAATTAATATAAGCATTATGAAATAATCTTTAAGATCCACAATAAGTTTTTCAAGTTGCAAACTAGCTAGTTTCACTTGAATATTATAAGCTAATCAGCTTTTTCTTTCTTACAGACTATGGTTTTGTGACAACAATAATGAGTGCATTATATATTTTGCATGTCAATGTGTTCTGGAATGACTCACCCAAAACGGCTCTTGTAGATACGTTGACGGCGGTCCTCGGGCTCTGCTTCTTCGGTGTCGCTGCTGCTATTATCGTAATTTCTTCCTCTTTCTGACCGGTCTTTACGTGCTGACATTCTCCAACACCCCTATTATCAATTTGAAAAAAAGGTTAATTAATTGTGCAGGGAAAAGAAATTGCGAAAATTTCCACTGTCAGTTATTAAGTTACCTGTTTCTCAAATTTCTTTAATCAGATTTGCTGGTAAACTTAAATAAAAAAAAGATAAAAAATAAAAAAATGCAAATAAAGATCACCTTTCTTTCTAAGTAGTAACTCAACAATTTCTTATCAAACTTTAACTTACTCATTGAAATTAGAAATAAATACTTCCACAATTACAAATTTTTAATATTGTGATAATATATCACAAAAATTCTAAAGAGCGAACAAATGCTATCAGCCTTACCTACATTTAAAAGCAAAGATACCTTTCATATTGAATACCCATATGACGAAAGCTTTTATATTGAAGAAAAATACAATTTTTGCATTGTACATATTTCTTGTTTAACAATTAATCCTTTATATGCTAAGCGATCACTAGCGGGGATTAATTGATTGGCCTTTTTATTCTTTGTTTAGGTTTGGATGTTTTTTTTTTTTTTAATGGAGGGTCGTTGTGATGTTTACTTTTGTTTCTGAGTTCACTGAAATGTAAGATACTGGGCGGATCCAACTGATGAAGTTCAGGAAACCTGAAATATGCTATCTTGGATTCCCAGTATCACAATTTCCAAAAACAGATCAGTGAACTCTTAGTTTTGTGTGTTTTTGTTTTATTTCTCATATAAAAATACAGTCCCTTCTGATTTTAGTGTTCGTTTGAAACAAAATTTCACTTGCAGAGCCACATTTTTCCATTAGGAGAGAAAATTAAAGAAAAAAAGCAAAAATAAAGCTCAATCAAAAGTTGGCTTTGAAGATGTCAATCAGACAGGAATTTATTAATCTACTTATGCCAATCACATGGTAACTTTGAGTGTTGTGGAAATTCGTCATTGATAGAAATGACTAACGGTTTTTCTAACAGATTGTGTCGTATCTTCAAAATCACATTTGTACTTCACTGTTAATGCATTTTATCCAATAACTGGGCATCATCAAACATCAAATAGTAAAAAATGTAAGACTCTTAAATCTCGTTAATAGGATTTATTAAACGTTCTTTAACGTGCGGAGTGCACTAATCAAGAGACACAATGAACACGCACAAACTAAGCAAAGGATTTACGGCGTAGTTCTTTTTTAATGCTGTTATTAAATTCCTTTTGTGCTTTGCGAGTTGCAGGTCAAGGAAATATTGTATTTTTAATTTTTATTAATTTTTATTTTGGATTTCTTTGGGGAGAAGTCTTGCTCTTGGGAGCAAGAGCCAGGATGGGTAACCTTCGGAGCTTGTTATCGGTGGAGTTTGGATGGCTGATGAGCCCTAATAAGGGCGAAACGGTCCGTTCCAGTCTCTTCACGATGACAGCTCTGGGGTGCGAATCCTTTGCGTAGTTTGTGTGTGTTCATTGTGTCTCTTGACTCGTTAATAGAATGTTTATGTTTGGTTTTTCTGGCTTTACAGTCCCTCCTAATACTTTTCTCAGTTAAGAACGTAATTTGCATTTTTATAATACAAACCAATCTCAAATTTTAATATCCATTAAAAACATTTCTAGCTTTGCTTTAATATTTAACACAATATTAAATCACAAGCTATCTTCAAGTATTTTTAACAGTTTTAACCCTTATTTAAGAAAACAATTTACATTAAATACTATAATGTGAATAGTTTAAGAAATAGCCACACTAAATAAATTTTAAAAAACATGTATTAAGAATAAAAAAACAAATATATAGTGGGAGCTTTTGGACTATCTTTGCAGACCCATTGTCAGCCTATGTGGTTCATCCTTTCAACTAGGACCAATTCATGTACCCACATAGGTTGACAATGGGCTCCACAAAGGTAGCCCGAAAGTTCCACTATATAGGTATTTTTTGTCAATTTTTTTTTTTTTTCCTTAATGCATATTTTTTAAAATTTACTAAGTGTTGGATAAATTCTGTTTCTTAAACTATCCATATTGAATACTACTACATCCAAATGTATTATATGTTTAAAATTGATTGCAGAAACTTCATAATTGACTAAAAATAACTACAATCACTTTATTTAAGCAATAAAATATAATTTTACACTTAACAATATAATTTTCTTTAAATAAAAAGATAGGTTTATATGTTGTAGCTTAAATTGTCAAAACCTTAAAGTGTTGATACAACTTCTTACATCGTATAGTCTTTCTTAAATTAACAACAGATGTCAAAATGGTCAAATTTAGAACTAAAAAATATACTTTGCTCATTAACAAATCAACTGAAATTTCAGATATTAGATACTACATCGTAGCAACTAAGATACATGTTGTTATTTTGTAATGTATAATTTGTTTCCATTTCTGTTAAGTGTGTAGCATTAACAACATCAATTTTATACAATTCTCCACTAATGGCTGATTTCTCCAAGAAGTATTAGCTAATGTCACAGCTCTACTGGATTTAACTGGACGTAATCCAGTCGAGCTTTCGACATCTTGGAAAAACCGGCCGTAAGTGTCACTTCAATTAAGTTTATCACATTATAAATACATCATATTGTCAACTCTTTCCAAAGAATTCTTCAATTCCTATAATACGAAACTTACTGAATGTATATTTACATTATAAAAATTAGACCATTGCACTTTTACATTTAAAAGTAGGCCCAATGTATACTTGTATTCTAAACTTGTGAAATACACCAAGTTATTATTGTACGTGAAATAATCTAGTGAACGTGTTTTGAAATTGCTGTTTTGTATCAAATGTAAGTGACAAATATAAATCTTTATGAATTTCAAAAACCAACAAAAAGCTTTAATCTGGACAATTCTCCAGATTCAAATAAATTGTAATTGAATTTGTTTAATTGTGTGTTGTTTTGTTAAATTTAAAACTAGGTTAGAGTATTGTAAAATGTATTGTTTTGATTTTGTAGCTTGTGTATAAATTGATGAGTTAACAGAAATTGTGTTTCAGATGATAATGCTTAAGAAAGTTTTGTACTAATTAACAAAAACAAGTATATTTCATTTATGATCTTTCAAATACCTACTTCCATATTATATTAATTCATAGTAGATTCACATCTGATTTATTTACATTCTACAAAAACCTTAAGTATTCATCACCCATATTTGCAATTTTACAGCACAATAATTATATAAATGTAATTATTGCATTTTCAAATATAAGTTTTCAAATAAAACTAGGTAAACATTTTTAACTGATAATGTATTGTATTAAAAAGTGAGTGAAGTTCTTCTTCATAGGAAAATAATATTTTAATTTTTTATCTTTCATGTGTTTATTAAAAAAACATATACAAATTTGTCAGTTAGAGGGTCAGCGAAAAGTGTTCATTTCAAGACATTATCTTGGTCATCATTACAAGTCCAAATCATTAAAGGAAGAGTTTGCTATGTAAGTTTAAAGGAAGCAAACATATATGTATAAAAGCAAATATATATATATATAAAATGAAAGGTCTTTTTTACAATAAATACCAGGGATGAGGAGTTGGTACATAAAACTTTTGACTTCGACTCCTTTTTGTATATATCAATATAGGAAATAAAATAAATAAATGCATCACATGCTTTTTCACAATCATAACCTTCTTTCCCTGACTTTTCTGTTACTGTAAAGTGTTCAAAAACATTGACTTTGTTGACACTTTTTTGCCATTGTGAAGTTTTTCATGGGGTGTCGCTTTCATTAATATAAAAAAATATCATAAAATATGTTGTTTTGAAATTTGCAAAGAATTTAATATATCCTGAAAAAATAAGTTAATCAAATTATTGTCTATGAAATAGTAACTTTTAACATATTATTTATATTATAATTCAAATTCATTAGGAGTCGGAGTCGGTACATTTTTATTTTTATTCGACTGCGAATCCAGTATTCAAGAACTGCTTCTGACTCTGACTCCACAGCGCTGGCAAATACTGAAGAATTGTTAAAATGATAAATATTCATCTGCAAGCTTAAAGCTCATTTATTTAACGTAGTGACTTAGGAAGGAGTATGTCAGGGTTGTTCATTTGAAGGCATGTTTATGAATTCTTTAGACAATTTCTCATGAGGACAAGAGGTTTTTCATACAAGAGAGATTTCGAAAATGGCTTAAATAAAAGCATTTCTTGTGTATTACTATAAGAAAGGCCTTTCATTTTGTTTTTATTGGTATGTGGTTTTTGACCTGTAATGATTTCCAGAATGTAGTGCTGAAGTTATGACACTTCAATTTTAATCAGTGTGTTTGTGATCAAACCCATCAAAATATATATTTTGTAATTAAATTCACTCACTCATCAATATTGTTTCTGAAACCAATTAAACTAAAAAAGGGATCTGTGAAATATTTAGATACCACGCAATGAAATCACAATTCCACTCTTTCACAATCGGAAGTAAATCAAAAAGCAGATAGTTTAATTTCATTGATGATTTTCAGAAGACCAATCTGATTTAACAGCCTTCTAAATTATAGTTGATATATCGTAATGCCAAAGTAACTGTCAACATATATAAAAAGAAGCACTTATAAGTTATAATACTTATCATAAAAGGTCTTTTATTTTATTTATCTTTTTCATGAATTCCTCAGAGTTTTCATTTCAAAATAAACCGCCAAATTTGTGAATCACCAGCAATCATCAACGTAAATTAAGGAATATTTATTAGTTTAACACTGTGGATGTTGTCTTTTAGTCTTTTAGAGAAAACTTGTATTCATTCTGTATTGTATACATTTAAATTATGTTTATATTATCGGTATCACTTACAATCGCTGACAAACACCTTAAGGCTTTTTTTAATCGATCCCAATCTTTAGTTAACGAAATGATTAATGTTTCAATGGATTGAAAGCAAGCATTTATGAATGCAATACTTTGAAAGTTGATGACAAACTAAACACATTAAGAAAACATTTGTGTAAGGAGGTGTAGGCCTAAACACAGACCAACAACAACAGGGTGGTTACAGGGTCGAGATTTTTATTTAATAAGGAAAAAAGAATCGAGAAATGTAATTTGATTGATTCCAGATTGAATAAGTTTTCTACTAAAGTCTAATATAACGTAATCGTACTATCTTACAATCAATGGTCGATAGCCCTAATCTGTACATATGAATAAGCCGAGTTGTTTCAATCAGGAAAATACTTACCAAAATAGTCACCATGCGGAATACTAATTCCACTATATTTTATCTAATGTTGAGGAGCCTAACTATTTGTTGATCATGCGGTACAACTCTGTAAACTATTACAATAATTGATAAACAACAAACAGTAAGCAAACTAACAAGACTACTTACGTTAAAGCACCGGAAACCTCTTGCGCCCTCTATCTGCAAAGTCGGTCGGCAACAGATGTCCAGTAAACGACGCTTCAGCTGTTGGACGCAGCGCTGGAGTAGCACGAGAAAAACGGGGTTATAGTTATTTTCGGTTTCTAATTCAGAGTACTACAACAGATACTGTCTTCCGTTGTTTGAATTTCGTCATAAAAATAGGAATTTTGGCATCCATTCAGTTTTTTTGCCGTTCACTTTAAAGAATAACCGCAAGTGTCTTGAGGAACTACTAAATTAAAGCGAAACCGCGCTCGAACAATGAATCTGTAGCTAAAAATGTACGCTTTGAAGAAATAAATTATTAGGACACTAAAGTTGAACTAAGAAAATAACATACATTCGAGTCACTGAATGTTTCCTTTCATTCATTCTCTCTATTTGTCTAGTATTTCAAAATGATATTTAAATTTCTAAACTGCCGAAAACACTAACTAACTGCTAATTTGTGGAGTTTAATAAAAAGTCGCAAATAACGATCTTTGTGACTCTTAAAAAAAACCTTCATTTAAAATTCAGAATGTAATGAAACCTTGATTAATAGTAACGATTACGTAAATGGGTTAATACAAGAATAACTGGCCTTAAAGTCCATTTAAACTTTATTTAAAATCGTGAATGAGATCTTTATTATATATCTAAGCTGTTCCAGGATGTCACTTGTGAATAATTTGGTCTCATCCATTGTTGTTTTTTACATTTCAAATGCGCAGTTTGAAGTCTTATGCTTTAAAAAAATTCATTGAGGCCGCTCTCGCTGGCACATGGATTTTCTCACTGGTTTTTTTTCATTGGTGAGTTTTTCATTGTAATTTTTCCATTAAGGCACCACTGCGCTTCCGATGTATAGTTCATACTAGCCTCACAAGTATACCATACTTGTGAGTATGGAGACCTTGTTGTTTACTGTGACTTCTCTTGGATGATGATTGCCAACTAGTGTGAAACAGCTGTTCCAGGATGTCACTTGTGAATAATTTGGTCTCATGCATTGTTGGTTTTTTTAACATTTCAAATGCGCAGTTTGAAGTCTTATGCTTTAAAA
>JAFIDM010000004.1:26587899-26601136 GCA_023159025.1 Thereuonema tuberculata | reverse complement strand
AAAATATATATATATATATATATATATATATATATATATATATTTTTAATGCTGTACATTCAATGGTTCCGGAGCGAAGCGACCCGACGGTACCCGGCTAGTCAGTGCATATAGTGACTGACAAATCGGAGTTTGTGAGGAGAAGACCTGACGATGAAGCCTGCATTATCAAAAGGATCAAACATCCCATCAGCATCATGATCTGGTCGGTGATCAGTAGCCAAGCCACAGGTCGCCTGTATATTGTCGAAGAGACACTGAGATAGGACCAATATATATATATATATAGGTCTGGGAAACTAAAATGCTGTCCCAAGTCCACGAATGGTTTCTAGATGGCGAGTTGATATTCATGCACGACTCAGCGCCCTGCTTTAAGGCAAAAAAAAAAATCAAAAAATTTTTACGGAAAATCAAGTATGAGTTCTCGACTGGCCTGGAAATTCCCCCGATCTCAACCCGATTGAAAAGTTCTGGGAATTAAGGAAAAGGGAAATATTTAGGGAGCATATCAACAACAAGAGACAGTTAATAGAGCGACTTATTAAGGTATGGCACAAAAGCGACGAAATTAAGGCATTTATTGTCTTAAATGCATTGAAAGCATGCCGAGAAGAATTCAGGCTGTCATTATAGCGGAAGGAGATGTTACTAAATGATACTCATCTTTATTTAATTGATTTTAATTGCTTTTTTAATCAAGAATGTCAAAATAAATGACTTATTTCGAATAAATGAAGATATTTTACTTTTTTCTGCTCAAACCAAAAAAAATAAACCTTTTGCACAGTAGCTCTAATAATTTGGCCACCCTCAGTAATTTAAAAGTATAATTAAAAATAATTTTCTGATTTAATTCTATATACTATTGTATATTAAAGTTGCTAATGTTTAGCTTATTTTATCGAGTAAAGAAAGTACTAATAATAATAAATACTAAAGAAATTGAACGTATACAAAATTAAACAAAATAATTAAATAAGGTATAACATTTAGGATTTACAAAAACAATTAAACAACAGAAATTCATTCTAATTACATTTTTATCATCCACTTTTTTAACACAGTAGACTCCCGATTATCCGCGAAGTTGGGTGGCGCGGCAACCACGGATAAGCGAATTCCGCGGATAATCCGAAATAAGACGAAAAAAGACGAAAATCAACACAAAAATGCTTTTAACATGCTTTATTTACATTAAAGTGGCAGTACATACAATATAAACAATTACTTTATTTTAATTTACTAATTTCTTTACTTTTTAACAAAAAAAAAAAAATCGGTTAATTGTCTTTGTTTTTTCGTGTCGAAACACAAAAAAACCCTACTTGGAAGTCGCTAAATCTGCCTCTTTTATTGTAGTTTTATAAATTACCTTATTCTAGTCTTAAAATTTTTTTGTTAATTCCGTAATTTATTGTACAGTAAAAAAAATGGAAACCGGAGAGGTCCGTGGATAATCGGGAGTTTACTGTAGTTTCTTCACATTGGATATGCTTCCCTTTTTTATATATTAAATGTATTTCTTTTTCATCTATATTGTTGAATGTATTTTAGTTATATAGTTAAAATTCCTCATTCTATAGTTATTATATACATGGATATGGAAGATGGATATGTTTCTTGTTTCTTAGATTATATGAGGATTTTTGGGTTTTTTTTCGTTCTTGTGCTCAAAGATTTCATAATACAGTAGTTGTTAATTAGTATGTTGTAGATTAATTTTTGTTTGAGTTTTGTTTACTATATTGAAGCTTCTTATTTAGCATTATACATTTATCATTTACATTTTGCATGAAGATAATTAACTTCAAAAGTTAATTAGCTTCGATGGAATAATAATAATTAAAAGGAATTTTGTAATGGCAATTTCTTAAACATATTTATCATTATAAGTAATAAGGAATTTAACGTTATTTACATTATGGGCGTATTTAAGAAGAACTCTACCCTTCCCCGAAATATATTAAATGGGGCCCTATTTTCTTTAATTTTTTTTTTTTTAGTTGAGTGACCCATTGAGGAGATCTTACACAATCTCCACCTCCCGAAATTTTTCTTTTGATTTTTGGTGGTGGGCTCGCTAATCCCTCCCCCCAAATAAAATCCTGCCTACGCCCCTGACTTCTATCGATTTTTTACGGACAGAGTAGAATAATTACAGCTTGTTTCCTGATCCGAAAACCCCTCGATATCAAATGGACTATTTTTAGACTGATTTCCAATACGAAAGTGTGACTCATTGAAGTCACTCAATCTTGTATACGCATCTTTTTAAAACCCAATAACAACTCCAACACTGGATGGATCTTCCTGAAACGTGATATGCATATTTGAAGACTAGAGACGATCCAACTTTTCTATTTGAAATCTTTTTCAAGTAGACCTTTGTCGAAAAATCAACACTCTCGTCAAAAACGACAAAAACTCCCATAGAAAAGCATAGGAATGTAAACAATGGATTTCTGTCCTATTTCTATAAATAATTCATTGTTCAAACAAGACATTAAAGCACACTTTCCTTCAAATGATATTTATTAAACTTACTTTAATATTTTTTTTTTAAAGGCATAAAAGAAACAAACAAACAAGGTAGGGATAGGATTAGTAAACCACTCACAATGCTTCGCAACGTCTTATACGTTTAAGAAAATATAATTGATATTTGCTTGAATTTCGTTATTATTATAAATGTGATTGTTGCGAATGCAAAAGGCGCAATTGCTGCGATTATTGTGATTGTTGCGGTTAATGATAATTTCATATTTTAATGATACTTGTCAAACCGGGATTATAAGTTTTCTGATACTTATCAGAAGACTAAAAGGCCACATTTGTATTCAAATTATAATACATTAAACTCCCGATTATCCGCGGAGTTCGATGGCGATAAGCGAATTCCGCGGATAATCCGAAATAGAACGAAAAAGTACGAAAATCAAGACAAAAATACTTTTAACATGTTCTATTTACGTTAAAGTGGTAGTAGATTCATTATAAACAATTACTTTATTTTAATTTACTTTAATTTCTTACTTTTTAACAAAAAAAAATCGGTTAATTGTCTTTGTTTATTCGTGTCGAAACACGAAAACCCTACTTGAACGTCGCTAAATCAGCCTCTTTTATTGTTTACCTTATTTTAGTTTTAAAATTTTTTTGTTAATTCGGTAATTTATTGTATATTAAAAAAAAATGGAAACCGGAGAGGTCCGCGGATAATCGGGAGTTTACTGTATCTATTAAATGTAAAAAGTACACATTTTCCAGTTCCTGTGTTAAAAGAATTAAAATCCAATTTGATGATCTAAATTGTCTAAAACGTGCTAATTTTAATCGCCTCAAACAAGTGCAGTGGATTAAGTATTCAGTATTCAAAAGTTTTAAAAGGAATACCAACTACGGTGAATACACATTACAAATTGGTCTACATGGTTGTCACCCTACAAATAAACAAAGTAGATTTTATCTGCGCGTTAATTTTTAATTTCTAAAGAAAATATTTCGGATAAAAGTTTATTGAATTTAAAAGGTCTTCCTGGACATATGTTCAGTGGTTCAGAAAGTAATTGAAAAAAAGTAAAATCATGCAAGCCTATACAGACACAAGAATTTCATAACCTTTCTTTCTTTTCAAAAGTGTGCTAAAAAAAATAACTAATAAGCATTTTCATGTAAGTTTTATTGTGTAGAATTCCGTCCTTTTGTGCAATGGCCGCTCTTCCCATTTTCTTTTGGTCCGACTCTTGAATGTGTTTTAATTTAAACTGGAACAATATCTTCCCCAACCCTTTCGCTCGTTCAACCCGTTCCTTTACTCCACCCACCTATGGGCCCGTTTAAAAAGATGCAGGGGTGTGTATTACGGAGGTGCAGTATGGGTGCGATGCAAGTCTAGACTGGTGTGTTACGCTACCATGACAGGTGGTGATACAAAAGGTGGTGCGCATGCGCAGTGAAGCACGTGCCATCTGCCTCACCCGGCACGTGCCACTCCACACAAACTACAAACAAACGCATTCACTCAAGCATTCAGCTGAAATACACAGTAAATATCGGAACACAACAGTAATAGCATTACGGTACACAGCTATGGCAATCGGCCAAATATAATAATTACGAAGCGCAAACATTATTACGTTACTGTTTACCTAGTTTAATTTCTTAGCTATTTTACTATCGATTAAGAAAATTACATTTGTGAAATTATCTAAAATTCGAATGTTTGATTTTTTTTCTATTATATCTTTATAATAAAAGGAAACAAAAATGAGAAATATCATAGATATAATATCTGTTTATCAAAAAAAAAAAATTACAGCAATTTATTTATAGAAAGTGACACAGTCTTTGAAGGAAGTGACTCTTCAAGAGATAATTAAAATAAATAAATAAATAAATAAATAAGACTCATTATAATTTTGTGTGTTTTCATTTACTATTCAAGAAATACATCTTTATTATTTAGGATACGTTTCAGTCAAAATATTAATGAGCGACGATATTTGCCAAGTTATATTAAAAAAAATGAGATTAATTGTTTATAAAAGTCAGTTAATGAGAACGATATAAAGAATTGGGAATGTAAATTATAATACATATAAAATCAAAGATCTGCGATTAAATATAAATCGGTCCCAGGTGTAACAAAACATTTTCGAAGCGTTAGAAATATCCATTGACAACTCTTTTATTAGTAATACTATAGCCTATTTGAAATAGTCTACAATAAAAAAGAGGGCATGCATAATTTCTTTAAATATAAATACCCTGTAATTAAAATATATTTCGAATACAATCCGTAAACTACAAAAAAAAAGGGGGGGGGGGGCAATTGATGCGATGTTTTGAATATCTCCTTTACTCCAGTTCATTCGGTTTTAATCATATTTACTTAAATAGTTCCGTTAAACAAGCGGTAGTAATTGACATAAAAAATCATATTTGTGTTGTTTCTTTCGTAGGGTACCATTAGAGAAATCACGAAGACACTCGAAGTCATGACCCCGACCAATGATTCATTTCTGATCTTCAAATTTTAGTAAAGGAACAATCGTAAAACCTGGAAAACGAACAACAATGCCTCATTACTAAATAACAAATGTATTCATTTACAAAAATATTCAAACTTCGGAAGTGAAAGATGGTTTCAGAGCAATATTGTATCATTAATTAATAAAGAAGTTGAACATACTTTTCAGGTTGAGAATTTTAGGCAAATATCCCCGTATTTGGTCGGAATAATTTTTTAAAATAATTTCTTTGTATTAAACCTTTGGGTCTTACTTTTTGATTTACATAAAAATAAGAGATATACCTTGGATAATTATCCATCGGAGAAAGACAGGAAGGGACACTAACACCTGCCTAATATATTTCCTTCTGTGAAATGAACGTTCTTGCAAAATTTGGTGCCAGTACGTGTTATTTGTGTGTGAATGGGGTAATGCCTCTTTGGAGGGACACAACACCTGACAATATACATTATGTAAAAATACCAATGTAGGAGTGCTGTTAAAACCGAAGTCTTTCACATTGCCAGAGTTGTGTCAAACTTTTGTTTTATGTAATGTTTCGATAAAGTAGCCCATAATATAGTATACATTTTAAAATACAACAAAGATACAAAACATAACCTATAGATTTCAGCATTATATTGTTTGCAGAAACATTCTATTGCAGTCTGGACTTTGCCTTGCTTTTCATATAAAATTTATATACAAAGTGCTATCAACTATGAATAAATTTTAATATTTCAATTTATTAAAAATAAGTTTCTTTTTGTTAGAAATAAAGATAAAACTCAGTAAAATTGCTAATAAATTAATTTGTGTCATGGCAATATAGATGGAATGCCACAGCAATTACTATACAAAGGGAAGAGTCAACATCTGGATGATTTTCAATTTCAGCTTGTTGATCACTTACGTCTAATGGACGGTCCCATGTATCACGTAATTGATAGAAAGCATTATGTAACGGTAAAAACTGGATAAAGAATTTAAAAACAAAAGAAGATTCCTGTATTCTTAGATATTTGGAGTACAAAACAAGAATTTACAATTAACAAATCGTTTAATAGTTAAGAGATATTTAAGAGTTTATTGTATTCGATACTTTTAGAATTTATTAATTACTGTTAAAGTTATCATAAATGTCATACATTAATGAATTGTTGTTACAGAAATATTACTAATTTAACTTATAATAATAGAATGATGTAAAACTAATTATATCAATATCTTGTTAAAATAAAATTTGAAATATTTACTTATAGAAATCGGAGAAGGAATTATTTTGTAAATGTCAAATAATAACTTAATAAATAAAATTTAATTAATAAGCTTAAAAATAATTTTTAATAAGTCAAATATATAAAAGAAGTATTTATAATTAAAAAAATAAAAACCTAGGTGTGTTGATCTGTTTAATTTTATTTAATCTAACTTAATTATTAATTATAATTTAGTTATAAAAATATAGGATTCATTATAAATCTTAAAAATTATAGATTCATGGGATTAAATGTTTTTAAGATTTAGATAGAAATTTTCATTTAAAAAAGTCAGTAATAACTTTTTCCTAAAAATAAAAAAAAGTTAAAACAAAATTGTAAAACTATATTTTACAAATATTATGTTCGGTATATAAAAAGTGTTGTTTTTTTGTTTTGTTTTAAAAGAGTCATTTCTGTTCAATGAAAACTTTCAGTGATTTTTGTTTAAGACTTTTTATTATTATTTAATTATTACCCAAAACGTTACTTTTTTTCTTATTTCTGTATAAATATTTAGCTGGTGATTATAAAATTTTGTTTATTATATCTAGAACTTTTTTGTAGATTCTGCTGTCTGAACAAATGGCAGTGTGAAAGCGACAAGCGGCAGATGTTTGTGTCTACTGCTTTTGCCACCAGATGTCGTTCAATGGTAAACACCAACCTTTTGATTTCGGTATAACATTGAAATACGAAATCATAAAAAAATAATCGATAAAAAGATCGAGAAACGAATGGCTATTTTGTTTATTGATATCAAACAAAAATTCCAATATATCGAGAGTGGGGGATAATTATAAACTATCAGTCAATTAAAAAAATTTTAAAAAGCTACTATTGAAATTTAGAACACTCTTACTTTCTGATATGAATTAAAATTTATTATTTGCTAAATGGTGGAAAAAAAGAAACGATTAATAATCACGTAATTGTGATGAATATTCATTATAAGTTACTTAATTAGCTGTGTATCTAGTAATTTAGTTCGGAATTGAGGGATTTGGTTTTGTTTATTTTGGAATTGGTAAGAGATTCAGCCATTCCCCATTTTTTCATATTTATTTAAACGAAATTTTACTCTTTCTTACGAACTTTTGTTTTAATTTTCTATTAAATATATTACATTTATTTATTTTTTAGGCTTCTGAATAGAAAGCTTTGTCCGTTTGTCTGTGGACAAGTATCATAAAATCTCATGAAGTTATCATTAAGCACAACAATTGCGCCTTTGGCATTCGCAGCAATCACATTTATAGTAATAAGGAAATTAAAGCAATACTTCAACATAAATTACGTATCAGAAGCCGTTGCGAAGCATTGTGATTGTCCCTACCTTGGTTTCTAATACGATTCTTGACTTATCCAAATTCAAGTTCACAGTATATCCATCTTTTTTTTTTTCTTAGCCCTGATGTTTGATACTTTTTCTAGATTATGCTTAAAGCTAAAATCGTATATGGGAATAAATAATGTTAAAAAATCAACAAATTAATGATTATTAAACTATTGTCTAGTCATGTTGTATCTGAAGGCCTGATTTTCGATACATGAAAAGTTTCATCAATCATTGCCTTAAAAATTATAAAATTTAATTAATTCAATTGAACTGTTCTCAATTGTTTCTCTACCTTTAGAGAAGCATTTCAACATGTTTAGACTCCTTTTGAAGACCTGATTCAGAAAATTAAGGTTTTTTTTTTTTAGACAACATCGGAAAATAGATAAATGCCATTTCTTGATCGCTAGAATTTTCTACTCTCAAAATTGGTTACGAAACTTTTCCAAAGCTTGTCGAAAGTATAAATAAATAAAAGAATAAAATTGGAGATAGAGAATCTGGATTATAGATTGTTTTGATATTTTTTTATTTTTTTTTTCAAGGGTATAGATTGTTTTTATTTTTTTTTTTCAAATTATTTTAGTAATGGTTTTTAATACACTTTTAATTTTTGAAATTTCTTTACATCGCCTACAAACAAAAAAATTTTATTTTTAAATTTGATTGTTAAGTTTGTAAAAAAATAATATCTTTTTCCCAAGGAATCATAATAGAAATACGTGTAAAAATTCAATAACTTTTTTCTTCTTTATTACTTTATTTTGCCATTATCGGAATTTTTTTTTCCATTAAGATAATGAAATTTTGAAGGGGTGAGTGCGGAAAAAGTCCTTTAAAAGCTTTCCGCGTCTTGATTGAGATCAAAACAAACGTTGATCTATAAGTATTTCGTGTAGAAATGCCTGTTAAGTAATAGTAAAAAAGGGGCCTGGTAATACTAGCATAACTATTCATCGAAATGTGTCTGCCAAATCGATAGCTAGGGCTCTGGCATCCGCTGTATGCAGATGGGACGACAATAACGGAGTTATAGGCCTATTGTGGCGTATCGTAGGTCGGTATCACCTGCGGGAAACTTATGATGAGGACGGCGGAGCAGGAGTGGAGGGGGGAATGACGAAACGGCAGCTGCTACCCAAAGGGCACGCGATCACTTTTTTCATCTTGAACTCTTCTCCCCTTCGACTATGGAAGACGTTTAAAGGTCTTAAAAGGCACAAGCCAAGATTGTACGCCGATGATGCAACCGTCTAACAGCCGAGGATCTTTAAAAGAGAAAGAGCGCGTCAAGAAAAACGGATTTTACTAAATAAACATAAGGGGAAAATAGAGAAAAAAAGTTATAATGACTGTTTTGACATTAAGGGCGTGTAAATAAAGAAAAATAGCATGAATTTATCCTTATTTAAACTTATGATTGTTCTTATCCAACTAATGACAGCAATTTCCGGATATTCATTTTTAGGATTTTGTGTCAGATTTGTAGAACATCTAACTGTTTTATAGGCCTATATAATACATATCGAACAGGCAAAAATCTAAGCTGGCCCTTCGAATTTTCCAGAGCAAATATTTCAATCAATCTTTTACAATTTAGAATAATACAGAATATAAGAATAAAATTAACTTACATTATAAAACTATATAAAGCCGGACAGTGATGTGGAATTTCTAAAAAGCCAATACAAAAATTATATCACAGATACGGCCAATTTATCCTCACGTCATCAGCCTATTTTATCAGATATATATATATATATATCTGAAAACGATTATTAGGTGTTCTTTAATTCCTATATAACGAAAATATTTTGTTATGAATTTCTTTTTCGTTATAGCATTTCTTTTTGCTGTTTATTTTCTTTTAGGTTTTTTTTTTTTGTCCCTTAGATGTTGTCGCGAACTTATCTAAATAGCACCCGGAGAGATATTACTCCGCTTCCCTATAAAAGTCAAATCAACGAGAATAGCCAAATCAAACTTAAAATCTTATGAAATACTTTTTGATTATTTAATTTTCATCATTCTGCTTTATTTCCTATTAATCGAATAAATATCTATAGCAAACCTTTAATTCGACTGGATTAATGTTAGATAGTTTTATATATACTGACAGTGGTTTATATCTTGAGAAAAAACAAAAACAAAGTCATTTTCTAAATCAAAGAATTACCTATCTTCAAGGCTTTTTTAATCTATTTCCTAACACGAAACTGAAGATGCAGGTGCTGAAATGATAAAAATTTAGAAAGATCGTAATACTAAAACTATACACACATAGATTTAAGAATACACACATCAAAAACAAAAGAACGACAAATTCGTACAAAGTAATTGAGTTAATTAAAAAAAAAAAAAAACAATAAAAAAAAGCACGTATTTATGAGCAAAAATTATGATTATATAAAATAAAAATTAGATTGATAAATAAAAAGATTCAAAAGGAATCGCTGTGAAAAGGATCCGAAAGTTCTCATCAACGACAATGTATTGGACACAGCAATTTTTAAAGTACAATTTTAATAAGATATGGTGCGTTTTATTATTGCTTTTTAGAAATATAAAATTTTAAAACACAACACACGTTAAACTGATTTTTATACTTTAAATTATACAATTGATAAATAACAAAAATATTGTAAATTTCCAATAGTAGATATATATAGATAAAAAGAAAGATTAATAACTCCACGTAATTTTACCTCTATAAGATCACAAATGAGTATTACTTTTATTCGTTTGTCAGATATAATTTGAAATATATAAGAATGTAATTGATTAAAAGTTTTATTTAGAATTCGTCTTAATCTACCATGTCAAAATTATTCTTAGAAAAATCAAATGGGATAATTTTATTCCAAATATTTCTTGTATAAGTAGAGTTTATGGTGTTTAGAAAAAGGTTTGATATACGAGAAAAGTTTTTTAAAATATGAATATATATAATTTTTTTGGATAGGTAAAAAGATTTCATGTAAATTTTCTAGTTTGTTTGTTTTTTTTGTTTATCAGTATAAAATTGAGAATTATTGAAAATTAGTTTTAATATTTATTTTAATTGATCTATTTATATTATTTAGTTGTTTTTTTATTTAAGAAATCCAAGATTCAATACCATAATTTCAAGAAATAACATTGTAAGGAAAATATACTTGAAGTTATTTCGAACTTCTTGGTTCTATTTCTTATAATTAACGAGATAATTAAGTTCAGGCTAAACATTAATCAATAATTGTTTTTGAAGTATCTTTTTTTTGGGGGGAAGGGGGGGAGAATTTGTGTGTGTGTAGGTGTGTGGAATTTTCCAGATGCCTCCTTGACTCTAATCTGCTTGGGGAAATCTTTAAATTAAAATAGATTTCTGTTCTTGCCTTTAATTACAAGAATCTGTTAGGACATAACCATTTCCTTTTCACCATTCCTATTTAACACCCATTAGTTCAACTTTCCTTTACTTAAACCTGTTCCCTTCTTTCTTTTAATTCCCAAATGACGGCTTACGATGGATTTTCGAGGAAGGGTTGGTAATACTTTCCCTCATTTCAAATAAGGAACTTTCCAGAGAACTTTTTACAATTTCTCAGTTCTGCTGTAATGTAGCATTTGCACAGAATTCCATAATTACCGAGCTATAATCTAAAGTAGGCCAGACACAAACGATTTTTTTTTTTTTACCTTGATTTTAAACTTACGATTGTATTGGTACTTCAAAGGCATTGCTACTTATCCTCCACTCTAATTTCCAACGCATCTCATTTCAAAATCAACAGACATTCCTCTCCCCTACATATATTAATCCTATAAAGCAAATTCTTTTGAAAATGGAAGAAATCAGTTGGGAAAACCAAATTCTTGGTATTTTTGAGAAAATAGTTTGGATAATCCTGTACTTTAGCGTCAGTAAATCCTTTAATCCAATCTAATTACTTAAAAATATTGGTGTTTAGTTTAGAAAAAAAATATTCACTTATAACCAAGCTAGCTTTAAACAAAAAATAAATTAAAAGTTTTTGTTATACGAATGTATGTTAGCGATACAAACTTTGGCTATTTAAAAAAAAAAAATAAAGTATTAAAAAATACAAAACAATATCCTTAAATTAAAAATACGTAAACAATCTAATTTTTTTTCACTATTTTATTATTAATAGTGAAATTAGATTCGATTCAAAGCAAAAATATTGATCGTTTTATTGGGTTAAACTGTAGGACTTATTCATGTATTAGACGCCATGATTATCAGATTGTCTCGTATCAAATCAAAACACTAACATATATTAAGCATATATTAACTGCTCCAAATGTCAAGGGCATATATAGGGAGGGGGGGGGGCTCTCACCTCTTCCGAAATCTGAAGCAATGTAGATTAGGTCTATTTTTATTTTTTTTCGTTTTTTTTTCCTCTTTATTTTGGTTCGAAAGTAAATTGAAGAGATCTTGCAACACCCCTCCCCCCCCCCCCGAATTTTGGAAAACGCTATCTTTATTTTTTGGTTGTTGCTGATCAGTTCCCGAACTTGGACGCCTCTCCCAGAAATAAAACCTCATGCACGCCCGTGATTCGTTTTGACTTACATTTTGCTTGGTGGGAGTTTGTTGTGATCCAGAAAGAATTTCGTATATTTGAACCTTCATTACTCATATCTTGAAATCAGATTAAATAATCAGCAGGGTTATAAGTAAATTTGTTGCTCCAGAATAATAATTGGGAACCTTATTAAGAACTTTGAACAGCGCCTGTTTTAATAGCGCTACGATCTAAATATAATTGTTCAATTGTCACTCTCTCAATCTTCAAGTTTAGGCCTATCATTCAAAAATGAATATTATAGTGATTTATCTTTGTTTCCAAGAATGCCATGATTCCAAATAAAAATGCTAACATTCACTAATCATAATGATTCCTTTTTTTTTTTTTTTTTTTGTAAAAGATATATGGATATATACATATTCTATGTAAGATTATACATTAAAAATAAATAAATAAATAAATAAATAATGAATATTTGCAATAATTATTGAGATTATTGCTTTCATGATTATATTTTATAATGTTGAAATACTTCTGAAATATTTTACATGGATCAGAGTTAGATGTAGTTATGTCATTGTTGACACACGAAGAATAGACGATGCTCTTTTGTTAATTGTTTTCGAATTTTAGCCAATAGAAGGAGCTGCTTCTCGCTAGGAAATATTTACAGTATATAAAACATTTTATATTTCCAAAAGATATGGGTGAAGTGTTTTAGGTTTTGATATCTTCCCCATAATATGGACTAAAGCATCATAATTTCAGGCAAAAAAATTAAAATTTTATGGAATGTTAAAAAAAAAAAAAACCCAAAACATAATTGAAATGTCGCAAGCAATTTTTCTGTTACATTGATAGTTGACGTGCAATTTCGGTAAACTTGAAGGGATATGGATTTTGTAGAAAAATAATTTAATGCTGTTGTTATATGTGAAATAATCAAACGAATTTTAATTTAATTCATGATAAAATAAAGTGGAATTTATAAAGTATTTTTTTTTTCTTCCTTCTTTCTTTTGTCAGTGTAGTCATCCACATTTTTATGTTTATTCCAATAAAAAAAAATATTCTTAATGTTTCTTAATG
>JAFIDM010000004.1:26529818-26570934 GCA_023159025.1 Thereuonema tuberculata | reverse complement strand
ACATTGTTTTTTAATCAAAGCTAGTGTTGCGTATTTAGAAACAGAAATGTGGTCCTTGAATTGTTTTTACAAATTCCACAATTCTGGCCGACTTTATATTTATATTATTATATATTTATTCTCAGAAATACAAAAGTAACTTACAGAAGAAAAAAAAATCAAATAAAAACAATTATCTTACTGAATCAAACTTTCCTATTATATATTTATATAACGTACAGGATTTGGTTGTATCTCTTATATAAAATTAATTATTAAAAAAAAAAAAAAACTATTTAAAATTATTCAGCCTTGTTGATCACATTACTTGCTGTGTGTGTAAAACTAAAAGGAAAGATGTAATTTTTCATGAATTCTTAGTTTTTTATTCTATATTATATTAAATTTGTAATCTGTTCTTTAGTAATGATGACAACAAGAGATCAAATCTGTATTAAATCGAGATAAAATACTATCTACTATGATAAATACGTACTAAAAAGCTATAAGCTTAACTAATAACAGTAAATTTTAAGTATTCAATCAAATCACAATGACTGCCAACTTCCCAATTTTTTTTTTTTTTTTTCAATTGTTTGTCGTTTTTTCTTAGTGTTAATTTCTGCTTGGTTCTATCCTTTGGTATTTCCTGGGAGGAAGGCAGGTCAGGGCATCTCTTTTTTTTTTTTTTTTTTCTAGAGAATCGGGTAGGGTGGGCGTTTAGTACCCACGAGGGGTTCTCTTCACAAACAGGATTTTTAGGGAACAAAAAAAAAGGGTCGAGGAAGAGGTTTAAAACCCTGTTCTCTTTGTTTTTGGCTTAAATTCAGGTTATCAGAGCGTTGGCTTCTTCCTTCAGGTCAGGGCTTTTAAATCTCCTTTTCATCGATGTTTTTTCCAGTGGTTCCCTTGACTTAAAAAGTTTGCCCTTTCTAGAAGTTTCGGTTTTTCTTCAAATTGTAAATATAAAATAGAATTTAAGGAAATCATAAAACACTAGCCGATTGATCAAAGACAGTATATAGTGTGACCAATTTAGTAAATAAGCAATATGAGAAATGGTTTTTTACCAAATATCCAACGTGTGTGAGGTTTCGAGGACAGCCGTTTCGTGCTCTTTGAAAGTCAAGCTTCCTAATGGTAACGACCACGAAACAGCCGTCCTTAAATCCCTGAATTTGCAAATACAACTTCATATTGTAAGAGTTAAGATTGACTTTTATTTAAATTTCAGCTAGCTAACTGTAATTCCAAATAAGCATCCCAGGACATATGGTGTATCAGATGCACTTGTTTGGTCAACTGGCTTTGGCATTTCTATCGTTAAGTAATTTAAATTGTTATACAGAAAGTAAAAGAGAAGCGGACAGAAAATTAATCAAATACAGTGATTAAAATTGATTTTCACTTAAAATAATAAACTGAATTAGAATAGTTAATTGCACACAGAATCATAGTACAAGAGCAACAGGTGCTTAATTTTTATCTTAAAAGTGTTCATTTCAGTGAAATCCGGTGTAATTAAGTTTTGGAAAAAACAAAAAACAAACGTTAATTTTAGTTTAGAATTTGTAGTGAAATAATTATTTCACATTTTTTTTTTAAAATAATACTTTTTAACATTTTCAACCAAATCAACCGCTTGTAGAATTCCGGGAAGTCCTTGCGGACCACTTCATTTCACTCGGGGGTAGGAAGAGGCAGTCAGTTGCCTTTTCCTTACCCCACTGGCAAAAGAAATAAATATTTCTTCTTTTGACAAGTTTTCTAGGAAAAAAATATGGAAATCGAAGAATTTAATCGGGGCGTCTCTCTTTGTTGTGTCTAACAATTTAAAGTAATAACCTATAAATTTTATTTTATTAGTGGACGAACCCCTCAAATTAGTGTTTCATTTCGAAACGTACAGAAAAGCTGAACATCGTTTTGTTTCCAAATGGGAAGAGTACAAAAGAAATGGGGGATGTCCCGTTCTAAAAATGGACGATCGGGAGGTGCGATTCCAGGAAATGCGAACAAGTGTGATTTGGGGGAGGGTGGGTGATGTTAAGACGTTCGTGTGAAGACACTCCTGACACAGCTGTTTGGTATTTAAAGGGACTGTGTCCTCCGAAGTCTCTTCCCCGCGGAGAAGTGAAAAGAAACCTCGTGACCACCCAAGGGACGCATCATTACTTCCTCTGTAGGCATTTCAATCCTACTTAACCTCGTGAAAAGTGGACATTTCGGAGAAAAGTAATAATTACAGAGCAGTTACCGATAAACTTTGAAATCTTCATTATCTTGTCAAATGTAATCCACATTCTTAGGCTAGGCGGAGGGGTTTCACAGATATAATTATTTTTAAATGTCTCAGGTTTTTTTTTTTAAATCTGTAATTTAAATTGAAATATATATATAAATAATATGTGTGTGTTTAAATGCTGATCTTGGTAGCGTTGTTAATTATTCTTCGGTTATGTAGCCTCGCTCGATTAATTCAGTATTCAAATTGTATGAAATCGAAACTATTAATCTTAGATAAACATTGAAATTGGATGAATTTTGTGTATTTCTTGATAACTTTCCCTTATTATATAATAAGACCAAATAAAATTCAGAAATGTAATACATTCAATCAATTTCAATACCCCTTACTACACTTTATTTTCGTACTGCATGTATACAGTGACTTCAAATTAACTTGCCTAAAGCCGCCATCTTTATTTTGCTGCATGTTCTTCCAACGATGTTGACAATAGGTTGATAGAAAGTCTTCGGAATCTTTCGTTAATCAACAAAAACGAAGCAACCACGATTGTTTTACTTGGAAGAATGATTTTTTTTTTTTTTAATGTGTATGTGTGTAACACCAGTGTGTCTGTTTTGAGGATCGTATTTCAGCAGCTGAGTTGGCTCTCCCTGACAAACCCAGTAATTCGATCTTTTTCAAAGATTAGTTGGCCGCCTCATTTAGCGTGACTCAACAATAAGGGTTTCCTTTCTGAAGTTCTTAATTACTTATTTAACACAATCAGTATTTGAAAAGCGACAATTTTATTGCCTTTTTTTTTTAAAGCAGTTCTAATTGTTGAAAAGAAATAAATTACATGAAAATTCGTCTTGAATTATGTGCAGCCACATTACTCTATAATACACAAAGCTGTCACCTGTCAAGTTATTATCATTTTCTAGATCTAAACATTGATGGATAATAATAATTCATTTTATCGTTAAAAAATTCTCAAAGTTTCATAATAGAAATATTAAGAAAGGTTTCGCTAAATTATTACAATTCGATGACGTTTTTATTAACTGTATCAAGGCGTAGCTGTCATGGCGTCAATGGTTCGACGACAGCAGGGTCAATTGAATTGAGGGGGGGGGGGGCTGTGTAGAGAAGTTTTCTATCAGCGTTTATTTTGCTACAGCACAACTTAATTATCATCGTTCCTTAGAATTTTTCTTTACTGATTGACATTCTTAAAAAAATAATAAATAAACAATCAGAGCGTTTCGATTTCTTTATGGCTTTGCGGAGATAGGCCTAGGTTATCAAGTTCGGTTTGCCGCATGTGTAGTTTCTGGAAGATAAAAATTGAAACGTAGAATTCCAGAAGCATGAGAAAAATTGAAAGTGATGAAAATAATAAATTAGACGGTTTTGCTGATTAGATGTTGATGTATTAAGAATCTTTGATATCATTGAAGCTAATTCAGTTGGTTTTGGTTTGTCGTAGGTGTGTGAAGAGCAAGGCTGTGAGGAGGTAGTTTTCCTTTTGGCTGTCAACATTATGGACAGGTGTTTGTCCGCATTTTCTGTCCGCAAAAGTCAGTTCCAACTCCTGGCTGCTGTGTGTCTTCTTCTGGCGTCCAAACTGCGTCAGTGTCGTCATCTGACTGGTGACCTTCTTTGTCACTATACGGATAACTCCGTGACGCTTGAACAACTCAAGGTAAGTCCGCTTATTTATTTATTTTTCTTTTATACATATACGTTTCGTTTCAAAATTACTTAGGAAAAAAAAAAATCAAAAACGTAAGAATTTATAAGATTGTTCATTTGTCCAAATTTAAGTTTTTGAGTCTACATCGTAAAGTGGGTTAAGTAGCCTAGCACTTCTAGACAAAGCAATTGGGTGTCCTATTTGAGGCTTGAAAATTGCGATCCTGTGGCCTTTTTTTCAGTTCAGTTCATTAAAACCTAGACCAGTTGATCCCAAATATCGAACCGTAACGAAGTTTTTAACAAGTTTCAGTATATTAAGAAAAATAAGGACAATTTAGTGAGTTTTTATTAACTGCATATTTATTCCCCAATTATTTATTAAACTTAAAATTCGCTCCTCCTATTCCTTCCTGGAATGTGTAAGCCACAGGAAACACTCCTAGTAGTTTTTGTAAAAAAATTGTCATCTTAACTTTTAAGCTTCCTCAGGGAAATAGAAAACGAGATTTACAAAATGGGGAGAAGGGGAAAAGATATATTTTTCGGATAATTTAATCAACAGTTAAAAACTAGGTGCTGGGGGGGAAACTGTAAATATAATAATTATGCAATCACAAGTCAATCTCTTTAAAGATCAAAAGAAATTGTTTCCAGAACAAGTCTCGTGTAAAGTGTAGCAATCGGTTTCGTTAATAATGTTCGGGTTTTATCAGGATCCGATGAGAACGTGTTTCAACATGTCAATGAGTCAAAGCTATCTTCCAGAAGCACTGAATGGTAAGTTCAAAAGATACGGGAGGGATTCCTTTTTTTTATTATTATTATTATTCATAAAGACTCCCTCTGCATTCTAACAGCTGTCTGATACTTCCTTTACAAAAGAATCTGCACAAGAATAGGGGGAAGTCATAATATTGAAATGGTCACTTATATTCATAGCTATGGTTCTTGAATACAGTTTCATGATCGTAAATATATGTTAAATAATGTTACGGCAATAATTTAACAAGGAAAAAAAAAAGAATATTGATTAAGTAACGGAAGGGCAATTACCCCATTGACTCGAAACATGAAACTTTTATAGTTACATTTTTTTTCGGGGGAGGGGGTTCTAAGTTTTAATAACTACAGGTATTTTAGATTCTGTACTAAATTTCGAGAACTTCAATCAGATAGCTTTACCCTTAAATATATTGTTACTAATCATACTAAGAAGAATATTAAATAAATAAATATTTATATAATGTCTGAAAATTCCAGAATAGAGTCTTAAAAATTAAATTCGTTAGCGAGATGGGAACTCTTATATTTCAAAAAGAAATCTGAATTACAAAGTCATCTAATTAGAGAAATCTATTGATTACAAATTAATTTTGTGGTAGAATCGTTTCTTCAAAGGAAAACAAAGTATTTTGAGTAGAATATAAGTTTATTTCGTAAGATTTAACTCATTTTTTTTTAGTAGAAACTTTTAATAAAAACTTAGTTGGAAATGCGTAAGTTACAGCAACATTGAAATTACCTTTATAACATTAGAAATTGGAATCCCACGCTATTAGCCCAAGGATGAAGAAATAAGCTTTTTGGATTTCGTGAAGAACTACTTTGAAGCCAAGGAAGCGTAAAAAAACTGGGGTTTCAAAGCAGGGACTCCATCGAAAGCAGGAAACCCGGATCCCTCCACTTTTTCTGAAGTCCGAAGAAAAGGTGCTTGTTGTTTCGGTCGACTGACAAATTGCAATTTGTTCGAAAAACAGCGTTTTTTGAAGGGGTTGTTGACAGACCCCCCACTACTTGTTCCCCGCGATGATACGAAAAGGCCACTCAATTGCCACCATCGAGTGAGGGATGATGTCCTTGTGATCAGCGCCCTCTATGCAGTAAAAACCTCTCCTCCTTTGAAAAGGAGCTCTCATCTCCGAAACCACAGCGCCTTAAGTTTTATTGGCTGACGCTAGAGAAAGGAAAGCAGAGAAACGACAAAAAAAGAATGCACTGTTCGAAACTGATTGTTTATTTTATCTTTGTCAGATCTTAACGAAAAAGAAAAAAGATTAAACCAAAGGTGAAAGAAAAGGATAATTCTATAGAAGTTGAATTTCTATATCGGCATGACAGGAACAGCGCGTTTTATAAACTTATAAAATATATATGAAATACAGCAATTTACTGTTATCAATATCTGGAATAAAAAATAAAAGGTCACGAATAAAATAAAAATAAAAAGGTTTTACAGTTGATCCGTTTGTGTTCATGATAACTATTTGTCTTAGAATGCTGAACTTTTAATCGTAGTTTTACGCTATCTTTGCGGGTTTTGTTCATTTTCAATGCAGATTGGATGTATGCTTAAGCTGGTTTCGTCAAAATTTATTACACATTAGGATTGTAAAACTTATTAGAATCATAAACAAGTTATCCTTGGAAGCCGAAATTTTTATCGTAAATTAAGCATCATTTGTGAATTTTTTGTTGGCATGGAATTAAGGAAAATATTACAGAAGATTCATTTGAATCAAGTTGCCGTTACATTTTTTTTTTATTTAAATAATTGAAGTTTCGCCAGAAATGTCTTAAAACAAAAGGCCACGTGTAATTATACCAAATTTCAGTCGCCTGTGATGGTCACATGAGCATCAGATGTAACTATTCGTCACAAAGATCAGATACAGAGGCTTCACCTAGCGGCGCGCATCTTTCTGCTTCACTGGAAGGCATTCAAGCTAATTAGCATCGTCAATACCGCAGTAGTTTGTTTTTCACAGAGACAAGACCGAAAAACCGCACAGGAAATGAAATGTACCCTGTGATATTTGTTTCGTTGCTTTCACACCCTATCAGTTCGTTTCCGTGGGCTTTTGTTACAAACGGAGAAAAGACAAGATGTAATGACAAGGCTCCCTTTATTTCCTGTGTACGCGACTAAGGTATGGAAATGACAAACAGAGATGAGACTTCATTGGATTCCCATAATTAATGGATCTAACGGATATCCGACTCAATGGGAGAAATTAATGAAAACAAATGGATTACATCCAAACAAAAGACAGAAGAGTCAGGGGGGTGGAATCAACATTTCAGAACCCCATTGGATCGTCACGGATAAGCAGCATTTCACTATTGTTCCCCCTCTTGCATTTCATTAGACATTAGTTATGTTATTAATAGAAGACAATAAACTTATATTACCAATTAAATACTAACTTATCAATTGCGTTCCTCGCCACTACTCTTCCATTACTACGACGCTATTTTGTTTTTCCCCTTCCTGATATTTTATATCTACCCTCTTTGACATAGAAAATTATATTACTCCATAGTTTACAAGTCAGTTAGTCTTATTTACCAATAATTAAAAATTGGAATAAATTAAATTTAAAACTTTTATATGTACAGTATATATATATATATAAAAGTTATAATTGTAAATTTATGTCAACCCCTCGTTTTTTTTTTGTTTTTTTTTTTTAATATTGGCGTTGGTCTTCCGAGGGGAAAAAAATGTTAATTGGATTCCTTAATTACTCTTTCCCCTATTTTTTTTTTTTTTTTTTGTCTACTTAGGAAGCGTTGAGTAATCTGATAATAACTATGTAGTCCCTTCAAAGTCAACCACACAAATAAACAACAACAGTAAAGAAAAAAGAAAGCATGTCATTCTTTTGGCGCATTTCCTGTATTTTACTCCTTCACAGTACTAAAAAAAAGAAAAGGGGGGAGGGGGGAGTTGAAATGTATGTATGATGATTTTTTTTTTTTTTAAATTCCCAAATGATGAAGAAATTATGAATGAAGTGTTTATTTCTTAAGAAAGTGAATCATGTTTTCAGTGAGTGTCCAACATATTAGATGTCCATTTGTTTATATGTGAATCAACGAATAGAATCAGGAGATTCGCTTGCTATTTTTGTCAAACTGTTATTTGATATCTTCTTAAGCAACAATTAAGATTTCTTGGAAGAAACAGCGTGCTTGTATACCTAGAAATCCTTCTGTGCGGACTTCCGGATTATCCGGTCCAACATTCACGTTATAACGACAGATGTCGAATGCAAAGTACGTATAAAATACAGTCAGTTAAATAATGCTACAATGCTATCGATAAAATTAAAAATGATAATAGAAGAACTTAGAAACATTTGATTTTCAAGTCAAAGATAGTATAATATAGAAATATTCATCTATTTTAAAATGTAAGACAAATAAAGCTTCTTCAATTTAGTTTTATTATTATTATTATTATTATTACAGTTATACATTCATATTCGTGTTTTATTTCTATTTTACTTATAATGTAAAACATTAAAACATTTTTATAAGAAAATATAAACACTGTTATAATAACATTTGTTATAAAATATACAAAAAAAATAAATTTTCAAAATATTTTACATGGTTTACTACTTTGCAGTTCTCTGAAATTAGTTTTCAACCAAATATATTTTTTAGTGTATTATGTATATTTAGATTTATTTATATCTATTAAGTTAGAAAACAAAGCGTATTTTTTTTTTTTTCCAATTTCTGCAATCTGGATCGGTTTCGGTTCCTTCGAGTGTATATAATATTGAATAGTTTCTGTTATCTATTTGTACATTACATTATTTTATTTACACTATAGAACACTTCTCGTTTATCGGCGAGAAGACGAAATAACAAATCTAACCATGATTACGCCATATCTTACAATTCGTTTAAGACAACGTCCTTACAAAAAAAAAAATGGCAGGATATAAATTCCTGTTATAATTTTATTTAAATAATAAAAAACAAACTGATCCCATATGAATGGAACTTTCGTTGTAATTGATAAGCTAGTATATGCAATGGATGAACTATGAGTAACAGTCCAATGTTAATGAAATATTGAAGAATTGTATTTCCCAACGTCTTTGTGCTGTATCCAAATCCATTAAGGAATTAAACTACAGGAAAGGAGAAAAAAAATATTATTTACTATCTAACGTATGCCCTGAGGAAACCTTTTCGTAATTTGTCTTGAGTTCCCAACGATTCATTTCTTAGGAATTCTTGAGCGGAAGTGAGTTTCCTTCCTAGCCCAACAGATGGCGATCGAGACCTTATTCTTTCCTGTCCTTTCATCTTCGCCCACGAGAAGAAGGTAATAAGAAAGATATGAGAAGAAGAAGAAAAAAAAATGTACACAAACAGAAGAAAGGGATGAGAAAGCCAGGAGCTGATTTTGATAAACAGATTAACGATGAAGTAGAAAAAAAAAAAAATAAACACTTCCGGACCAACTTGATGAGCGAGTTCAATTGGAAGGCTTACCTATCTGGTCTTACCTTTCATGAAAACAGGATTTTATATTTTCTTTGTATAGAAAGATTATCCAATAGATTACCATCGATATACAAAAATTGATTGACGAATTATTTTTTTTAGTGATTTATTTAAAAAAAAAAAACAGAAATTAAAAACGGAAATTTGAAAGACATAATTGCTCTGTAAGAATTCTTTCATTTTAACGGAATAACTCATTATTTTAAATATTTCTTTCGTTTTTTATAATTTTTAATCGTAGCGTTTCTTTATTTGCAATTCGGAGTGTAAAAAAATAATTATTAACTTGTTATTGAACTGAAACTGCGTTTAAACTTTTTTAATTTAAAAAAGTATATTTTTTTTTATAATGATTGTATTATAAGTGTTCTGCAGTTTGCTTTAAGTATAAAGAAATAAGTTAACTTCTTTCATCTGAAGTTAGAATAATGAGGATATATTTGTTAGGATAATTTAGAAGTTCTCATTGTATCTTGTAAACTGGTATCTACTTTTTTTTATATATATTTTACAATTGTTTTCATATTGTATTTACAGGACTGGGAGTTGCTGGTCTTAGGAAAACTCGGCTGGGACTTATCAGCTGTTGTCCCCACGGACTATTTAGACTATGTTCTACACAACTTACCCGAAGCAACGAACAGTAAAGTAAGGCAGCATGCCTATACGTTCATCTGTCTGTGCGCAACAGGTAAATACATGTCTTTGGTACATCCTAGATTTAGTAGGTTAGGTTCGTGTGAAAGTTCATTCGTTTCATTTCGTTAAGGCATGAAAGTTGTCTTATAAATAAATATCCGATTGTCACTGCTAACCAATAAGGCGCCTTTTTTGCAAAAAAGTTTTTAGCTACTCTTCCCAAAATAATTTTATTTACTATTTTTCTTCTAATGAGAAACAGGGCGTTGATTAAGATTAGACGAGAAGTGTGGGATAAGTAAGAATAACGTCCCCTTGTAGCGACTGTATTTCGGATGATTGTTCTTTTTTCATTACCTCGCGAAATAAGATGTTATAAAATGTATCTATAGAGATTTTTATATCATTGTTCTTTTTTCTTTTAATTGCGCTTGCAGTATTAATTTAATTTTTATGAAAATTTTCCCTTTTTTGCAAATTCAGTAAATTTGTCATCCGGCGTTAAATCAGGTGAATGAGATGGATATGGACATCCTTTTGATTTCATGAGCTTTCAAATCATTTCCAGGGCTGACTCAAATCATACACTAGCAGCGCTATTGATTGCTTGAGTGCAAGTACATTAATCTAATCAGTATATAGTATCTTTCATATCACAATCCACAAGAGCATATTTTGGTGGGGGCGGGGGGTTCTGAATTTTTGCTTTGACATAAGAAGAGGTTCTAAATTTTAATCATTTTGTTCCTCATAGTCATCGTGTTTGTGCTTGTGGAGATGTTTTGGATGGAATTATTGTGTTAGTTCTTTAATTACATCAAAGATTATATTTTTCGTTTTATATTTACTCATAAATAAGAATTCACAAAGCAGGCATAAAACTTGGACATAAGGTTACGTAGAGGTTTAAAGATACGTAGGTTATTCTTTGTTTTTCGAACCAAAATGGCAGAACTTTCTCACGAACCTAACACGAACAAGACAAATTTATCTTGTCCTTGTTATAAATATTTTTAGTTTTCTAACTTAAAATACTAATTTCCTGATACAAAGTTTATAGATTTATTGTTGTAAATGGATTTTAACATTACCATTACCTTGAAATTATATGTCGTGAAATAAAGGGTGATAAATATATAAATCTATCTTCCATCATTATATATATAATTGTTGAATGTGTAACAATTAAATTCATTTCCTTTGGGGCAGGTGTGGACTGACTTCCAAAGTTGTTCAGGGTCACGTGATCTTGTCTTATCTCCGTAAGGCTCCAATTTATGCCTGTGGGAATTAAGACGACTTGATATTGCTTATTTTTTTTTCCCCTGTCTCTTATAATTGATTAAGTATCTGAGCACGCGCTTAAGGGCAGGTGGAGGCATTTTAGTAATTGCCGTACTTCTGGAAGCCGTTGGTTCTTAGCGGCCTGTATCTTAGCCAATCAGCGGACGCTACGTCACGTGGCCAAAGGAGTAACGGAGTGTTCAGCACTTGGAACTACGGTTCGTTCGTTTTTTTCCTCGTCCCAACTTCTTCAGCTGCAAGAAAAAGCACCTGCCTCCGAAGGAAAAAAGGTTATCCCGAGTGTAATTAACAAGTCCGCCGACCATGTTACCCGTCAGACACCAAAAATCGGCGGTGTCCAGCGCCTTGTACGTCAAGGCACCGTGACGTCACACACCCATCTCCGCCAATCACTTGTCGGCGTTGGCGAGAAGAAAAGTACTTAATAACAGTGGTATTGATGGTGTGGCACGCGCTTGGGCTACATTAACACATAAAAGTCTAGGGGGTGTGCAAAAGTTATGTCATTTAGACAGCAAAACGAATTCCTTAGTTGGGTTATTATATAACTTCTTTTTTTTTGGAGAAAGTGTTCTTCATCGTCTGTCTGTCATACATATTCAGACACGTTGAAGGTATGGCATGAAATTATTCTACAACAATCTTTTTATCATGATAAAGATTCAAATAAAAATGGTATTCAACAATTAGACACACGGAAAGTAGAGGTAAACATCTGTCAGATTTATTATTAGGGCTTTTGTGCTCGTTCAATAAGAAGACAAAAGTTTACGTTGCACAGGGTGACAAATAAAAGCAATTAATAAAAAATAGTTTCCACAAAGATATAGTGATAGTTAGATATAGCGATATAGAGACTTACGCCCATGAATTACTCGTTAGTTCATCTTGTTAACTTTCTCTTTATCTCATTTGTTATTCAGTTGTTTTGAGAATTTAAATATTATTTTAATTCTTTTGACCTAAATTCTTCGGTACAAAGGATCGCCGCCAACCATTTGCCCAACGATGTAGAATTCGTTTAACCATGTTTTGTAATATCACAAAATAATTGTAATTCCAAATCTCTGATGTAAGAATGTGCATCTATAATCGATTTAAAAAGAACTTCAGTATTTCTTATCTTACCCATTAGGGTAATATTGAGTTGGGATTCAATTATAAAATTTTGTCTTACCACAAAAGAGCTGGAGTAATTTGAGGATCTGTCAGCTTTTAATTAAAATATAAAAATATTTTAGAAAAACGAAAAGTAAATTCAATTAGAATACTAATGCAATTGAAGAAAATATAAATTGAATTGTTGCAGAGAATTCTGTTTTCATTGTTATTTTCAATTTAGAAGTTTCTTGAAGTTCATTTGTATGGATATGTTCTTATTCCTGCCTTTGTGTATCTGTTACTGGAACATTCCATGCAGATCATTTTTAGTTGTCTGTCGGTAGCCAATCGGAAAGGGGCTGCCAAATTACATCACAGCCCAAGGGTGGCAGGAGTGATGTTATTCGGGCCGCAGATTCCCTCAATTGGTTCACCCGGGGACTATTGTAGCAGTCTCTGTGGTTTACGTCTGCTAAAAAGGGGGTGTGAAGTGGACAGAGTCATATCAAGGGGGTGGATGTGTGCAGCTGTATGCTGATAACCAATTCCATTGTAATGGCACGTGCGACCCGTTCCCTTAGGAGTTATAATAGGATGTTATTTTAATCACAAAAGATAATGTAGTAATTAATAAAAAAAGAAGGAAGATATGAAAAAAGTAGGGGATGGGGGGTGAGGGGATTGATATTTCCAAAAGACCACATTATCCTTGTAAAAATGAAGTGCAAAGACGTACATTATATTAAGATACTTAGGTGTTGTATTCAAACTCATTTTCTAAAATGTAATGGTATCTTTATTTGGAAAATAATTTTTATATCGTTTTGTATACGTGCGCAGAACAGATACATAATATACATAATGCATGCGTTATATTATTTAATATATAATAATGGACAATTGTGTATAATAGAGTCCGAACACAGTAATTTCAGCTATATGCATAATTCATGACCTTTTCATACGAAATTGTAGTCTTTCTGATAGGCTTTTGTAAAACAATTTTACGTAATTTAAATCATATTAAAAAAAATATCGTATTATTAAAATTGAATGTTGAGAATGGAAAGTTTTGTTTATTATTATTATTTCACTTCACTGGACTAGATGGACTGATTCTTCCTTCTTTCTTATTTATTCAGTTGTTCTATTCGTTACCGTGCAATGGTATCTTCCCAGTATACATAGTTTGTTTTATTGTTATTATTGTTTTTCTATCACTGTTTCCTGATCATGGGATCGTTTATAAGTAAATTAGACTCGTAAACTTTAAAATAGTATTCGTTCTCTTTATGCTGACGGAAGATGGGTGAAATCTGACACCGACTCTCCTGTGACTGTTACGAAAGTAAGAGACAATTTATGTGCGCACGTGCCCACGGTAATACCTGAGCCGGTTTAGTAGCGCCATTCATTAGCATCTTAAGAAGCGGCGGGGGTAAGGAAGACCCCCAGACGTCGGGGTAGAAAGGGCTTGTTTTGAATAGACGCGCGTGACTTGATCTCTCACCTCTATAGTGTCTCGGAGAAAACCCTCCCTCCCCCCTTTGCACCGGTTTTTAAAAGGCTTAAAACACAAACACAGGAGATAACCCCCACCTACGACTTCCGGTTCGTCTCCTCCTACTCCTCCCTGCTTTTAATGCAAAAAAAAGGAAAGAATTCACACAAGGATATGATGTAGGCTTAAAGAAGACAGGAAGTAGGAAACAATGGGTATCTGACTACCAGTTTTCTATTTCCAAATAGTTCTGTAATAAACACTATATAAAAACAGATATAACTTTACAGAGACTGAAGTCGATTGTTACTTGCTCATCTAAGTGGCGTAGCGAGCTGGATCAGTGATTTCTGTGTAAACCCTTAACCGCGTAATTTAATTATAATTTGTTTTAATTTTGTAATGAAATTAGGAGTTTGTATAAAGGTTTGTATAACCATTATAATACACCCGTTGTAAGTTGATTAACTATTCTATTGCAATTACTTTCCATTTATATTAGTAAATGTTGATTGACACAAAAACAGATGCAATCTTAGTACAGGAATGTTTCGTTTAGAATTTGTATTGATTATTCATAAATTTAGACAGAACAGCTGCAACTTTCGTGCAAAATAGAAAAAAGGGAACGGTAATGAAAAGTATAAAATGAAATAAAAGCCATCTGGCGGTGAATGACCGAAGCAAAATGACAGCGTAGTTATTCTCTTTCCGTAGGTTTTATGCACAATTCTTTGTCAATTGCTTTTACCTATTCCTGCTCGAGCTTACATAAATATTAATACATTTGTGTTTGCATGTTGATATCCGAAGATTCGAGTGGGCTTATTTAACATTTTCTATCTTATTTGGGTGGCTGTGTCGATGTTTCGTCTGCCCAGATGTACTGTCCCAACTGGAAGATCCGGTAATGCCACCCCTACCAACTCCTTTGATTACCACCCCCGCCAATGTATGCCGTCGTGAATTTCAAGGAAATGTTGGAACCAGTTGCTTCAATAATACCCCAACTTTACACAGACCCATTAAAAGCAGACACTTCGTGCCTTGGCCGCCGGGGGGAGCCTTGGTTTGGGTGGAAGCAACAGCACGTGCTCACTCGTGAAACCCCACTCACCCACACAGCGAATAATTCCATACGAACATAAAGGCCTCCAAGGGGTTCGAATCCATTCATACTTCCTTTCATTGAATCCAGGTGGCGCCTTCCCATCATCCCTTGCGCGATAGGCATCTACAAAGAACTCGTTAGAGAAAAATCCATAATATTAAACAATCCTAAGGCAGAGGGAAGTTTTAATGATAGGTTCCCCCACATTGAGATTGTTTTGAATGGGTCTTATTTAGTTTTTTATATAACACTGAACTATTCAATCTGTTCACGTCATTAAGTTCTTAGGCCTTTTGATCGCAATATTCAGATAATTGGAAATTTTGTTAAATAAAAATGATACGATTCGAAAGTGTTAAGAAAAATTAAGAAAAAAAACATTAAAGTACCCGGGGTTTTTTTTTTTTAATTATTATTATTATTATTTGATTTGTGAGATCTTTCTGCTCACAAACAACATTCTAGTTGTTAATAATCAGCGAGGTCTCGATACGGAGTTCAATAGTTCAAATGTAGACGGTAACAAGACATCTATATGAACTTACAATTATAATAAAAAGCCTAGTGATTCCACGACAAATACACAGTACATGTATAAATGTACAAGTATGCGGTCATGTTTGTATGAATTTATTGTAGTTTTTTTTTTTTAATGTAAATTTATTTTTATCTAGTTCATAGATTTGACGTATGTATATTATTATTTAACATTTAAAAGAAGTTGAATCGATAAAATAAATAAATAGTAAACTTTGACAAGAAGGCTTCGTTTACAGTTACTTACCAATGTATAAATATACATTTTTTTCATTTATTTAATTGAAGAAAAAGTTATTTATATAAGCTTCAAAATCAACGTCTTGAGTAGCTGTTTGGAATATAGACAAAATCTTCATAATTGATTCCAAAGTGAAGCTCCTGTGTAGGGGAGACTTTTAAAGGTGCATCCTGTGAGTTTAAGGGTTGTCATGATTGAAACTGACGTTATAAGGAAAGAATCAAATATTTCTATTCTGTTTTTTGTGTGTGGGGAACCCAATCTACATTTTGGTTTAATATGTTTTGGGTTTTGTCTATTAGCAGCTGCTCTGAGCAGATGAAGAAGATGGCTCTAATTAAGTCGATGAATTTCCTCTGAATGTAGGGGTTGATCCAGCTGCTCAGTGGCCACGCGATACTGATTCTCTCCAGGTGCTTTAAGAGAAGGTCCCGTTAGGTTTCGGCAGTGGTTTCTTAAATGATCATTAAGATCAAGGGATTTTTTAATTGGTCTCCAGGTTCAGTCGAAGACAGACCACTTTGTTATAAACCCACTGGAGACAGTTATGACACCTTGATTGAAAAACGGCTTATAAACATCCCCTAATAAACAGCAACTACATTTATCAGCTAAACTTAACTGATAATATATCGTTTGTCATTGTTTTTTATTTAATAACTTATAATACTTTATTTTCGTAAATTGAAAATTAGGAAAAAGTATTACTATAATTAAATATCTAAACAAATATAAATAATAAGAAATAAATTAAAATTACGATATTATTAAGAATATAAATTTTTTTCTCCTATTAATTTCTTAACAGGAAAGTTAATAATAAAAAAAAAATAAAAAATAAAATTCTTTGAAAAATTTACATTTTTTTTTTTCCTTCCGTTTATTCTTGTTTGTTTCATCTTTCTTGTATCACGTTTTTCACCGTCATTTTCTTCTTTTCCATCCCATTTGCAGCCCACGTGGAATTCACGGCCCTTTTACTATTAAAATCTCCAAGTTTCATTAAAAGGTTTCATCTTTTTGTAGCTTTTTTTAACTGCTAGAAGTAGTTGTTGACTGCATTATTTCTCTTATTCTGAGTGTTGATGTTCATTTGTTTTTGTCTCTCTCTGTTGCCTTCCTTTTGATTGAAGGCCACTTTGGGCGAATTCTTTGCTACCTCTTGGCTACCTTTAACTTGACTCCTTGAACTGGTTTGGCGAATCACTTGCAACAGGTGCTTCTTCTTCTTCTCTGGTTTAAAGGTCTCTTCTTCTTCTTCTTCGCCTTCCTCATCCCCCTCCACCCATTCCCCTCTTCTCTTCTCAGACGTTGCATCGCCGCAGCCACGTGGGTCAGTTTCACCGAACAAAAGTGAATCCTAATATAAAATAAAATACAAAGCAGGAATAGTAAAAAAATATAGCAAATATACACAATAGAATTTACCAAAATAAATAAAGCAGACTAGTGAGGTTTTCTGGGAGATTACTTTTGCTGTAATTAATTTTATTTTAATCTCATTTAACTATTATAATACGAAAATGAACGATCGAAATTTTTAGTAAAAGACAAATGGAATATACATTCTACAAATATATGTCTTTTTATCATAGCTTCAAAAAATATTGTAAATTCCTATTAACGTGTGACAAAGGAAATACCTGACTAAACAAATCAGGACACATATTTCATAAAATAATTAATATATAAAGATAAAAAAATAAAAAACCCTGGACAGTTTCTGCTCGCTAAAAATATGTAGCCATCATCAGCAGCGTATATGTCCAGGTTTTCTTTATCTTTTTATTAAATAATTTTAATAAAATGTGTCCTGATTTCTAAAAGGTTTTTTTTTTTTTTTTAATTTTCGACTTTTCACAGGGATGAGATTTCCTGCAATCAAAGTTTAAGACTTAATAATAATTTTTCGAAAAATTTCACACTCTAAAGACCTATGACGTTATGATGATGTTGAAATTTGAGCGTAACATTTGAAGGCGTTATAAGCAGGAAATAATAATAATACAATAAAAAAAACTTGGAAACATCTACGAATTGAAGATAAAGTAAATTGGATTCTTATCTCCGTTGACTTAATTGTCTGTAGATTTGTTTTTCAGTACAAAGAAGCGTGATTGTTATTCAGAAGAATCTCCGTTTAATGATATGGGGGAGGGGGGTTGGAATTAATCGATTTCTGGAGGGGAAATTCGACAACATATGTCGATGGCATGGCTCGCTGGCTATTCGATTTCAACTAGCAAAGCACAAAGGGACTCTACCTTTTTTTTTCTCTGTCTCTCTCTCTCTCCCGACAATCGCAGCTGTTGCTTTCGACATTAAAAAACTACGTAGCCAACTACAATGTAGTTTCATTACCATTGAATTGAAACAACGTAGCCAGAGAGTGTCACTATTTACTACGAAGGGAGGGCGGCCATCCCTCGTGTGTTGTAGTAATTGTATGGAAACGATCCCCGTTCCTAAAGACATGACATCTATTTACAGAATGAAATAAGGAACGTTCGTAAAAAGATTATAATGTCTTATCAACACACTTGAATAAATATTTAGATTTATTAGCATTTCTGTAAGAATTAGGTTCTAGACATGTTGCAACTTGTTTGAAGATATAAGATAATAGCTGACATCTTGGAATATCACAAAACTACCGTTCTGAGTATTCATTTTATTTTTAATGGAATTTCGTAGATTTCTAAACTACGTTTTTTAAAAGAAAACTGCGTTTTTCTGCGTGTAATAATTATATACGATAGCCGAAATGTAGTATATATTTAGGAAATGTAAAATGTGATAATTGGAACACGTTATCAATAGAGCTGTGACATCCGTCAGAAATGGATATTAATAACGCGAAAAACATTTTTACGTCAGCAAACTAATGGGCAGAAATTTTGCAGTTTCTGCTTTATTTAATGGCGGTTCGACGTACAAGTTTTCATCAAAATGTATCCGTGAGTTAAATTAGTTAAAATACAACAACATTAATTAATTAAGCAGTTAAATCATTTTCAATTAAGTGATCAGAATAACTATCCAATTTTAACCAAACGTTGCCGATAACTTTTATTACAAATATAAAATCCAGTAGAATCGATGGACGAACATATGACAGCTTTATTTTCTTTTAGCAACATAATCAAAAACGATAGTGCAAAAATTGCCGAATAATAAATAGTATTAACGAATAATTATTGCTGTTAACCGAAAATATATGAAAATATAAGGAAATAGTCAATTAGCCATTTTATTTTCTCATAAATAATTACTCGTAAAATGGCTATTTTTGTGTGTGTGTCTATTGGTGTATTTTTATTTCACTTCAAGATTGAAACGAGATAAAAAGTCTTTTAGAGAACTTGTGACAGTGACTCAGTATTACTTGTCCGACCGGTGTTGCTTTTATCGTCGATGCCCACCAACAACTTCTTCGATCTGTAAACGGAAGTAAGGAAGTTTAGATTTTAAGGTGAAAATAAGGCTCGGACAAAGGTGGACTGACGGTGATATGCAGAGGCATTTAAATCATCGCGGCCATCTGCCGTTGATTACTCGAGTAATAACGATACAGCAGCAGCGCCTCTGAAGGCATTTTCCTGCAGCTGCCTGCCATGTGCTTTTGTTTGTCCCCGGCGATTTAAAAATGGCGGAAGCACACCTGTATGCTAATGCGCCAACGGGAGTGCCTTTTAAAAATGGCGCACGTGGTACTAGGAGGGATGCTTCCGGTTCATAAAACACCCTCCTTCGACCGATTCACATTAGATAGACAGTATTGTATTTTTCTAAATAAATAAAAAAAAAAAAAAAGCTTATTTCTTTTTCTATATAATTAGTCCATTTATTTTCCTGATTACTTTTTTCTTTTATTTTTTGCCAATTGAATATTTACTGAGTAAAAATATTTTAGATGAGGAGTAGAATAATTTATATTTAACAATATATATATATATATTACAAGTTTTTTCGAAATTAATTATTTACAATAATTCCTTATTAAAATAAAACATATTTTAAGAGTTAAAAAGTGTATAATGATTCTAGTAAAGTGACGATCTATTCATTTTATAACTTAACAAATTTTTAGTCCATCAATTAGTCCTTGTTTTTTTATATTCAGAGTGAGAAATAAATAAATAATAATAATAAAATATTTTTTTAATTTTAAAATAACATATAATCAAAATAATATTTTTAAAAGGAATTTATCGATTATTTTTGTTTGGCTAACTAATTTTGATCCATGCTTTAATCGTATTAAATTCGTAAAGTAATTGAATCATCCGTCTTCCTCTCATTAGTGCAATTTCTAAACTTGCCAATCAAATCATTTTCTTTCTTTTATATGAGTAAATGCACTAAATTTATCGAGAAAATCCATAACAAACTGTAATAAAATGACAATGAAGAAATATAGGATTATGAAATAGTAGAAATTTATAATCTTATTTCGAAATGTTTGGAATTTTATCGTTTCCAGTTTATTAGTTAACTAAGTAATGGAACTCCTCTTTAGAACGATTTAAGCGTGAGGTTCAAGAACTTTAAGGAACAGGTTCTTTACAAATTGCGATACATTGAAAGCTCTTACAGTAAATCAGTAGATCCTCAAGTATCTAACTACTGAACCACTTCGCTACCTGAAGAACCTTACAGTCAGATTCAAGAAACTATCCTCAAATATATATAGACTGTAAAATGACAACATTTTTCTGGATATATTTATTTATTTATTTATTTATTTATTTATTTATTTATTTATTTAAAACAAATCTATCGGATTCTTGTCTTTTTTAAAAATATGTATATATCTTCAGGGTGTCTACAGAATCAGGGAAATCAGGGAATCAGGGAATTATCAGGGAATTTTGTTATTCTGGAAAAAATCAGGGAATTATCAGGGAATTTTGCAATTATTACTTAAAATCAGGGAAATTTATGATCTTTTGCCAAGCGCGAGCTTTTATCTTAAGGGAGCATTCAAGGTCACGCGTCACGTCGATCCCCTCTTTCCCGCCGGCCGGTCTAATGGTGTTGAAAAGTGACGTCATATTCTATACTACAATCCCGCCACTGAAACTGAAGCCGAAACTTACTACGAGGAATATTAGATCATCATCATCATAAGTGTTCTGTCGTAGACAGATCCAATGGCAAGCAGCAAATAAGGTCAGCAATGTCTCTTCCTCCAAGTTGTTCTATTTCTTGCCTCCTCTTTCAGGCCTTGATATCCACTTGTAACCAATAGGTCATCCAGGATCATTTTTTTCTTTCTTATTGGAATATTAGATATTGGTGTACAAAGACAAATGAAGTAAAAACAAGATATTTGAACTCTACCTTTCTTGGACGCACTCGTGCAACTGATTTGGTGAATTCGTTTGTTGAGGCTACTAAACCTCTGATTTGAAGAAACTTCTACAAATCTCGATGGATGGGCCTAACGTAAATCAAAAGTTTTTTAAAGAACTTTCGTGCTCTTTAAAGGAAACTAAGGAAGATGCTGAAGTACTGAATATTGGCTCATGTGGACTACATGCATTGAACATAGCTTTCAAAACAGGAGTGTCAGTTACGAACTGGAAGATTATGGAGTTTCATCGAGCTTTATATTACTTGTTCAAAGATTCCCCAGCAAGAAGAACATTATATACGGAATATACAAATTCACAAATATTTCCAAAAAAGTTTTGCTTTGTTAGGTGGGTTGAGAACACTGGTGTAACAGAACGATCATTGCAGCTTATCCCATTGCTAAGGAAGTTTATAGAAGGAATAGAGAAGGACAAAATGGCTCCAAATTCAAAAAGTTATAAGGAAGTTAAAAAGTGCTATTTATGATTCTCTCTTACCAGCAAAGCTTGCTTTTTTTCATTTAGTTGCTTCCGATTTTGAAATGTTCTTAAGGGAGTACCAAACAGATGCTACCTTAATACCATTTCTTTATTCTGACCTAAGTAATTTGTCACTAAAATTCATGCAACGCTTTCTTAAAAAAGAGGCATTAAGCAAAAATATTACAAGCATAGACGTGGAGGACAAATCAAATTTTCTGCCAGTTAAACAAATAGATATTGGTTTATCTGCTCAAAGCAATTTGAAAAAGGCGAAAGTATCTGATTTGCAAATAGCTGAATTTAAAGTTGACTGTAGACGCATATTGATTCAATGTTTACTGAAACTCCAAAGTAAATCTCCCCTTATTTACAAGCTGACTAAAGCAGTGTCCTGTTTTGACCCTAAAATAGCAATAAATGAAAATATATTTTCATGTAGATTTGTATCAAGTCTGTTGGTAATTCTTTCTGAAAAAAACTGGATATCATGCACTTTAGCTGAGAAAGCTAAGAATCAATTAAAACAAATATGTTCACAGCCATCTCAATGTTAAAGATGTATAAAAGATCGACTGCACGTATTGATAATTTCTGGTGTAGTTTGATATCTGCTGAAGAAAATGGAGCAGCTGAATCTATGACAGTGATACAGTTAGTCATGGTATTGTCGCATGGCAATGCAAGCTTAGAAAAAGGTTTTTCTATAAAGATACTTTAGAGCAGAATATCAAAGAAGAAACTATCATTGCCAGAAGATCCATTTATGATAGTGTATTGTCTAAAGGTGGCATAAATAACATTGAAATTACTAAGAAGATGGTCCTTGATGTAAGAAATGCAAGAGCTAAGTATGACGAGGCAATGGAACAAAAAAAGAAAGAAAATCAAGGATTGGCAGTAGCTGTTAAAAGAAAAAGAGAGGCTGAACTTGAACTGAAAAGGCTTAATGACAAAAAAATTAAAATCTTAGAAGCAGCACAAAAGGAATCTGAAATGATTGAAAATGAAATTGCTGCGATAAAGCTTTCAAAAATTTAAATAACCAGTATCATGCTGTACATTTACAATGAATCTTGAATTCCGTTGAGTTTAATTTTGTGTATATTGTTGCAATAAATCTTTTAAAAGGTAAGATATTGTAAACTCATTAATTTATAATTTTTTATTTCTCTTCTTTTTTTAAGTATTTCATCATTACTGTTTTTATAGAATTTTTTGCTTATTCTTTTATTATACTTAGATAAAATAGTAAATAGTTACCAAGCAGTTAAAATCAGGGAATTTTTCTCTTATGATCAGGGAATTTTTAAGAAATTGTTCGTGAAATCAGGGAAAAATCAGGGAATTTTTTTTTTCAGATTTTGTAGACACCCTGATCTTTGTAGTATTACTACAGCTAACTTTTAAATTGATTACTAATAGCGAGTTTATAATTATGTAATTATAATGGAAATTAAATTATTTATAGTTAAAATATATTTTTTACAAAACCTTAAAAAAAGATTTTCCTCTCCTTGTTTTTTTTTTTTTTTTTTTAGTGTTTAATGTAAAGTTTATTTTCTTATTTAAATCTCTTTAAAATTTAAAAGTAAAATGTAATAGAAAATCTATAGCGTAATTCAGTGCTTACTTTAGACTTGCCTAGTCATGGGAATTCATGCAATGCCGTAATCCCCGACTTTCTCTTACCCCTGTAAGCAAGTTGAGGGAGGGGTTTATACAGGGACAGCGACGAGAAAGAGGGGTTATCATTGTTAAAGAAAAGAGGGGATGAGACGAAAATTACCACCTACGCGCTATATTCATGATTTTTGCACACCCCCACAGGGTTATTAGAGATGGTGTTCACCTCTCAATGGGACCTTCGGAATGTTAGAATTTAATGAAGTACTTCACACGGGAAAGGCCCCTTTATTCTTTGACGGGAACCAATACAATAATGCGCTAATGCCTGATTTCATAATTACAACAATGATGTCTTTGTAAACTTTTTAAATCCTCGACTCTTTTTATTTAACCATTCTTTTTCTTTTTCTTTAACAGAATATCAGTTTCTGGCGTACAGTCCATCTGTGGTAGTGTCTGCTAGCATTGCCACTGCTGTCCGAGGTCTCGGTTGCCGAAGCCACGACTTCGAAAACTTCATGACGAGGTTACAGAACATTCTGGAAGTTGACCAGGTAAGAAAACAATACACCAATAGCCTTTCCCTAAAATAAGCCCTAACAACTTAAAACCATTTCAGTCCTTCTGCAATGCATTTCGCCCCCCCCCCCCCATTACGGTATATTCCACGATTAGGGCATTGTTCAGAAATATTAATATATGCCAGAGATGTCCTTCGGTTCGTGCTTTGACTCCTTGATGACACCTGTTCCTATTGAAGATAATTATTTTTCAAAGCAGTCCAGAAATCCTCTCAGTGATGATCCTGACATCTGGTGGTGTAGATGGACAATGCCCTAAGTGTTGCTAGCAGCTGCAACCATCTTTTAAACAAACGCAAAAAAGGAAACAGAATATCCCTTTTTTTTATGCTTTGTTCTTCAGCTAGTAATTCATCTTTTCCCTTCCCCTTTTTACTCTTCGATTAACTTTTTTCTTAATTATATATAATCCAAAAAAAAAAACCCAAAAAATTTCAAGTAACCCATATCTCTAATAACAGCATTTTAATTCCGACAAGCTGCAAGTTTCAATTTTTAAAATTAATTTTTTTTAAAGTTAAATAATATTTATTAATTTTGGATTTTTTTCTTATAAACAGAATCTTCTGAAGACGTGTTCGAACGAAATCGAAGAGTTGTTGACATCGAGTTTAATCCACCTACAGCAACAGCAGCAACTCGTGGCGCAAACCAACAAAATGATGAACAACAATAGTATTTCCGGTGGCCCAAAGATAACCACTTCCGGCGTCATGGAAGACTTCGAAAAACCAGAAACACCGACAGATATCCAAGACATTCACTTCTAAATATATATATTTATATATATATAAGATTTATAGACTTAAGAACTATAAAAAAAAATAAGAATTCCTCCAGTTTTTATTTTTTTTGTTCCATTTTCACAAATACAAAAGCCATGAAGACTTGAAAAAAAGAAAGACGATTTTCTAATTCCCCGGGAACTTGTCGTCCAACTCATTAAAGTCAAGAGAGAAATATTTCCGCGAACCTAAATTGTGAAGTCGATCCAATGCATTTAGAAATCAAGAAAAGCGTCATTTCCCCCCCGCCCACATATCACACAGTCGTATTTATTTCATCGAGCTCTTCAGGGACCCAGTACTTCAAGCGTCTCACTGTTTGTTCTGATAAACTTCAACGGTTTGTTTTGCATCAGCTGAGATACCATATCTCTACACCAAAGACAATCATTGTACCCCTCCACCAGCGCCAAGTGACTTGCAAGAGATCTCAAATCATTAAAAAAAAAATAATAATAATAAGTATTATTTATTTGTGTATCATCTCATTCTCGTTGAAAGCATTTCTTTTTAAGAAAAAAAAAAAAAACAACCTTTTAGGTTTAAGACAATGGTATTTGAATCATCAATTCATTATCACTTTTCATGTATATACTGTTTGTACCTAAAATATCTACTTAAAAAACTATAGTAAAACTGTTTACATTTTACTGTTTCTCTATACAAAAAAAAGATGTTTTGATAAGAAGATTTTGATGCAGAAATAATAGTTGTAACCGTATTTACCCGTGTATAAGACGCACATTTTTATATAAAGATAATATTATTGACGTTTTCTTTTGTCATTGTCAACTTGGTTTATATGCAGGCATTCTTCAGAAGTCTAAAGAAAGCTATAAAATATTATTAAATAGAAATTACCAATATTTTCCCAATTTACAAAAAGTTATTAACAAAATTAAAAAAAAAAGAGTACCACAATTTGAGAAGAAACGTTTTTTGTAAATAAAAAGAATGTGTCTTATATACATCAGTAAATTCGGTATTTGTCATATCTAAGATCTCTGTTTTTACAGTATTAAATTTGTGTTTGCTTTTGAATCTTTACGAACTTTTTAGGTTTTGTTTTTTGTTTTTTTAAAAACAAATCATCTATTTTGTAAGTATTTACTTTTCTAAAGGATTTTAGTGTAAATGTAAGAAAAAAGTATAACATGTAAGATCTGCACAGTATTACCTACGTATAATCGACAAATTCACTATTTTTGTATGTTGTGAGACGTACAAAAGCTTTGTACTTAATAAGTTTTTTTTTGTTTTTGCTCAGAAGCAATCACATTCCCAGATGTATAAAATGTAAATAAGTTAAGATATATGATTTTTTTTTTTTTGTTCATATTCTTCCAATTAATATTGGAAGCTGCTTTAAGATGGAGATTATCTCCTCGTCAACTAGTCGATTTTTTTTTATTGATTTTAATATAAAATAAATAAATAAACAGTATTTTCTCTACAACACTGTATTTTATGAATACATTTGAAGTTTGCAATATTTATATGACACTATACTGTTAATGACACATCTGTACATATAAAAAAAAATATAAAAAAAGATTTTTTTTCTAATAAATGACTATTATTAAGAGATTTTTTAAATGTTTTATTAATTTTATATCCATTAAAAAAAAAGATATGCCCATCAGACATTTATTGTATATTTCTTGACGTTTGAAATGATGTATTTTAGAATGAAATTAAAAAATATATATATAAATTGAAAATCTTGTCTCTTACTGTTCTTTGTTTTCTTATATTTCTAATGATAATAAAAAATTCCATTAATATAATAATATTAATAATGACAGGTAATGGAACTTAGATCAGTATCTTCTGCTGTCCATTTCATGGCAGCTCAAGCGCATCAACGCAACGAAAGACAAAAATAAATGCTTATTATTTTTTACTTAATTAAAAACGATTTTAAGAAATTGCTATAAACTTATAATCAAGTTTCTTAATGTATATGATATTTTTTTAGTGCTTCAAAAAAAAAAAAAAAAAAATCAAAGAATTTGTTTAAAAAATTAAACTCTTGACTGAATAATGAATATTCCATATTAAACTTTGCGTAAAGTACATTAAAAATATGTGAAAAGCAATATAAGATACTAAAATATCAAGTCTTTATTTATATAATTTAAAAACAGAACGTACTGCATTAGAGATGTGGATTTTATTATATAAAATCATTAAAACAGGGCCGTGGGCACACCCCACTTTCATCCTGGGGGGGGGGGGGGATCTATCATACTAACCCTATTAGGTTTGGAATACTCTTCGGTGCCATAGACAGCGGAAGAAGTAGACAAATACAGGAAAGAAAGCAACATACAAGCCTGACGCCGGGATTCAAGCCCAGGTTCCGATGCATCTGCCTCGTGGGAGGTCGCCGCCTAAACATCAATTTCAAATATTCTATGCATTTATGGAAGATAGTTGAAAAGCAGTTTTACAATATTCGCATTTACAAGTTTTACATTGCAATGACCTAGTTTAGTAATTACAATTATGAACATTTTATTAAATTAAGAATAATTAAGTTCTGCATGAAGACTGGTTTATATTATATTAATTCAAAATTATGCAAATATAGTTAATATTTTTATTAATTATTAATTGTATTTTTAGAAATATACTTCTAGCTAACTTCGGATGTGAATGTTATGTCCAAGATTTCTTTCTTGTAATATTTAGATTTTGGGATAAAGAATTTCAGCTATAACTCGTAAATTAAGATTTAAATAGGCTAAAGTTTTTTGCTGAATTTAAATACATAAATGATGAATTAAGCAAAAAAAGACTGAAGTTGTCTGTCACGATGGCTGTAGGTGATATTTTGTGCTTATGTAGGTCAAGGAAGTATTCGAAATAAGGTGTTTTGTCTAACGTAATCAAATTTCAATTTTAGACAAAATGATAATATTTAGGTATTTTTGTAAGAAACTTTTGTCTAATGGAAAATTATTGAAGCAAATAATAAAAGAAACAATAATAATATTAATAAAGATCTTTTTTCTTGAAGTTTGATGATAAATAAAGGATTTATTAGAGTAAATGATTCGAATAGGAAATAGCAGTTCTTATCACAGTAAGTTTGGAAGTAGAATGAGACACGTTCGCAATAGAGCTGCCAGATGAAGAAAAGAAGCAGAACAAATATATCACGATGCTTCAGATGAAATTACATCATATTAAACATTATGAAATAATATAGAATTTAAAATATATAATAATTAAAAAAAACAAAAAAAACCCTTTATCTTTATAGTTGATTTCAAATGATGGCGTAAACTGATTAAAACATGTAATAATGTACCATTAGATGTGGAAATTTTCGGGTTTTTTTTATTTTTCATAATTTTATAAATCAAAAACTTCATCCACTTGTTAATTACGCGCACCACCGGTTGAGAAACACTGCTTTGTAATATAGGCTAGGTTTTTGCAACATGGGTTGCTTGAGGTTTTGGAATGGAATAGAGTCGCATTCCACGGACGTGATGAATTCGATTATTTTTTTTAATACGAAATTTTGTTACAAGTATCAACTTCCATATATAAAAAAATATATTTAATTTTAAATTTATTTAGATTTCATAATTTTGGCAAAAGGGTGCCGGGTTTTCAAGTTCGGGATTAAGATGTGCAAGTTTTGAGATTTAAGAAACTGAACCCAGGGTGAAACATAATGTTCTGAAAATCCAGGTAATAGTTGTAGTTATTATTATTATTATTATTATTATTATTATTATTTCACGTGATTTAACTGAATCTTATGTAACGGAAATAATGGCGAAACAGCTGTCCTGAGATATTAAATAGCTTCAATATTTACTAAAATAATCCCTTTTTTTAAGAATTAAAAATAATTAATGAGTAAAAGAGCTTAACAGACTTATTAATTTATTTATTTATTTGACTTAATTGTCACCTAAAAATAACAATTGTTTTTTAATTACCTAAGAACTTGTATTTTCTAACTTTTTCTTTTACAAAATAATTTTTAAATTTATTATAATTGGGTTTAAAATATAATGACAACAACTTCTTTTTGATTTTAGCTGCTATTCGTTGCCTTCTTTTTTTCCTATGTTTATTTATTGGATCTCAGTTGATCTTTTATCTTTCCATTCCTTTCGAAACAGGAAGTTTCGTTCATATTTACTTAAACTATTGATATATTTTCTCTTGTTAGCTTAAAGGATTTAAAAAATAAGAAGACATATCGCAAAAATTATCATTTAGAAAAACAGAAAATCATTAACAGAAGACAAATTCTACTTTTGCTTTTGTATAATATAATAACAATTGATCATTTCATCATTTGGAAATTATGGCTGGTAAAAATAGCACTTTTTAAAACTTTATAGAATACTAAGATCTACCAGAAACACGGTTGACTCTCCTCGGTCGGGCTGGAGTGAGAAAAAGGTTTTGTTTTGTTCGTTCCGTCAAAACGAAAATTTTATTACAAACGAAACGAAATTTTTTTACAAGGAACTGATAAGTACAATGAAAATGTTAGTGATTAGTAAAATATTTCCTGATAATTTCTGACAGATTATTAAGCTTAGAATTACTATATTTCCACGTAAGCATTGTTTCCTTTTGAGAGATGATATTGGTTTTATGAAAATAAATTTAAACTGTAATGAGAACTGATAAAAAGCGGAATGGATGACGCAATAGTAAACGCGTTTTAATTCTTCAGTTCAATTGGTTGAAATTCGCGTCTAATGTTGATTTCATCCAAATTATTGGATGGCTATAAGAATTCAACCTGAAAACAACTTCTTCAAATCCTCTAACAACAGCGAATCAATGGAAGTTGGGACAACTTCGGGGGAAAGTTTGATCGTGTTAGCTAGCCACCCTAACCTATTGACAAACACTAACAAGAGGGTTTTTCATTTAAACATGTTCTTCAGTACTTCTCCATTCAAAACAGAACTTTTTTAGAAAGAATATTCACATTTGTCCGCACGAATAAAATCGATTTCTATTGGTTCATTCGAATGTAAAAATAAAATAAAGGATGTTCGCATCTGTGAAGAGAGATGGCAAAATATCGGTCGTTGGGACAGGATTTTAGAGTTAAAATTATTTGTCAATTTTTGTTTTTGGAAAGCTAAATTCTTTAATTTGTTATTTAAATATAATTGTAAAAATATTGCAGCTCTCACCTTTATAAGAAACAAATAAGTAAATCAGTAGGCCTACATCCACTATTAAATAATTTTAACTGATATAAATTTAAAAATATATATACAGGGTGTTGCAAAATTCGTGTGTAATATTCAAACCACGTGTATGGGCATGGCTAAGGATCAATATATTCCTAATGAACCCATGTCAGAAAACGCCCTTTTAAGGCGCTAGGTGGTCCGAAAGTGAGCCTTTCTGAGAGAACATATCCTTTGCTACACCATAAGAAAGGTTTGATCTGGAGGTGCTATTTTTGTTTGTTTCAAAAATTGAAATATACAACGACTACTATATAATTATAGGCCTATTGTTTTCGAAACCTATGAATCTTATCTATAAGCTTATTTGATTACAGTTTTGGAAATTTTTAATCATACGAGAATTTAATTTTAATGTTTCTCCTCCTCAAGAAATAGGGTAATGCAATACGAACGTACAAAATATAAATTCATCAGAATTTAAATGAGGAATATTTCTAAAAAAATGTAATTATTACTAAGACAGCCATTGAAAACTTATGACACAACAGAAAATTCAAAGTCATTGAGTTTCTTCTAAATGTGGAGATTAATGTTTTCTAAGTAAATAAATCAATTTATGCGTTTTTAATAAACGAATCCCATTGAATTAAATTAAATTCCTTCGTAAGGAAATGTAAACATAAAGTAATTTGCATTGTAAAGGAAGTGTTCCAAAATTAAAACCATAACAGCCTTTCTTATTTTTAATTCCAATTACACCTTGGTTACCTTTTTCAATGAATTTAATGCAAAAAAGAAATAGAACTTAAGACACGATAATTATTTATTTCATTTCATTAAATAGACCTAATTTATTTTAATTAAATCAAAAACGAATTACGAAGTTCGAGGATATGATTGTAGCGCCGCCCTGGTGTTGAGCATGTAGATGCCATCAAGTCATTCATTATGATGAGGTGAAAAGGATAGGATTACAGATTCGAATTTCTTTCGAAATTTATTGAATCTCAGTTAAAAAAACTATAGAATTTTCATTGCAATCATGAAAATATGTGCTTGAAAAATAAAATTAACCTTTTTTGAAAATTAATAAACAGAAAGTAAATATTTCTTTAATGCTAACATATTTATTATTAACTAGTGATAATATAGGACGCCCCGTCAACAATGACGGGATAACAATGTGACGGCTTTTAGTTGAGATAGAGTTACTCTCATCATTTGTAATTTCTTCATTCATGTCGAGATATGTCTCTAACAACTCTTCAGGTGGTTGCTGGAAAAAAATGAACATTGAAATTTAAATTTTAATCTAGTAGGCTAAAATTAATGAGTTATTTTCTTTTTTCTCTGTCTCTTCTCTCATTGCGTCACACAACACACAAAGGGAGTGATAAGAAACAATAATTTGAATGTAGTTCCCGTGGCCTAATGGATAAGACGTCTGACTTCGAATTAAAATGTTGCAGGTCCGATTCCGTCGCGAACGTTTCATTGTAGTAATTTTTTCACAAGAAATTAACCATTCCGCCAGACAGACAGACCAGAGAAATGAAAGATTTTAGTAATATAGATTAAATGAATACTGGTAAATTGAAAGAAAAGTTGTTATTGCTCATTTTTTACAGGAAATTTCGAAAGAAATAAGAGAAATTTGAAGGAGATCGATATAGATAAATAATTAAATGCGTTATTTTTATTAATCTGAAATAAAAGGACATATAGTGTGAATTTGGTCTTCCTTAGTAACATCCTCACTTTTATGGCGAAGTTTTGTGTCCTCCGTTAGGCCTAATTGTGAATTTGATACTGCAATTAGGAATAAGGATTTTCTAAAATTACTGAGGTATATTTTGAAAAAGGTTAGTTTAGAATATTAAAATGTTTAGTTTTTGTTAAAAATTAAAGAATTTATTAAAATGATTAGACCTTTTTAAAAATTTAGTTCAGTTTTTTAAAAACATTCTTAAATTTATTAGATTAACTAAACATTATCGATCGTAGGTTGTGAAGATAAGGATTTTTTTTCTTGGAAGTATTTCGTTTTTAAATCGGCTCGTATTACAAGTTGGTTAGGAAACCCTTCTAATGTATTATCCTTACATATATTATTCCAATACGTCATATGAATTGATGAAATAAGCTGATGAAAAGAGGTGCTCATGAATTCAATATTCTGATAATGCATTTGTCTTTCAAACTATTACTTATGTTTATTCAATAAATTGCTTTTGTATTTTGCGTTTCTTCAGCACAGTTTTTAGTGCATAATATGAATTGTTGTTGTCCGTATTTCAGTAAAATTAAAAATTTCAGTAAGGGAGACTTTAAATTAAATGTCAATCAATCAAACAGAATGATTTATTTTGATTTTTTTTTTTACTGATAGAATAAATGCCTATTTCTTCTGTAATTAAAGTCGTGCAATTTTAGAAATTAAATTGTTTTTATTTTTTAGAATTTCCATAATTTACGAAATTATTGATTTAATAATAACTACGACGAAATCATAATAATTATCACGTAAAGTACCGGGTAATTACCCATTAAAAATCCTAATTCATTAAAAATATCCAAATATGTATATAATTAATCAATATAAATATTATTTATAAATTTATATGAAATCCATTAAGTATTAAATTACACAAACCCAAAATATATTCGATTCTGTTTAAACGAAAGTAATATCCATTGATGAGATGTATAGTTTACTATTTATAAATATAGCTATATATTATGAATATAAATGACGAGACTTCTGTTTATTGGCAATTGTTCATTATTTCCTTTTGGATGGTTTTGTGAGCGTGTGATCGTCACTCAAGCGAGTGTACAGTTATTTAGAGGTCAAACCAATTGTAAAGGAAGATTCCCAGGCAGACCCTCCCCACCGATGCCCCTCCGACCCCCTTCCACTTCCTATACTTCCACGTGAATAACCAACCGTGAAAACAGAACTGTCCTTGTGATCTCTAAGGCAAGGAAAGCAATCAACAAAAGCTAACAATCCAATTGGTCGTTGATCGGTCAACAATGCGGTGATTGGCTGACGGCACAATCAACAGATAACACACTTATCCACCCGCGAAATACCTTCATCCTCTCCAATAATTCACTTTACTTTTTTGTTTTAATTATATAAACAATTTTCAGTAAAGGAATGTCAGTAATAATAATAATAATAATAATAAAGTTCTTTTATCTTAAAGAGTTTTTCTACTATTACTTTAGTATTTATTTTTATTTATTTATTTTTTTTTTCGAAAATGATGATCTTTTATATTTGCTCAATTAAATTTTGATGAATTTTTTTTTTTTAAACGCTTCAATTTTTGACAAAATTGAAGTTTGGCAAAAATCGGTCATTTTTTTTAACCTCTCTTCAATTGGTGTTTTTTTATTAATAACTTTTACAAAATTCATGAATTTTCTTTTTAATGTTTGCCAGTCCTACTACGTATGTTTTTAGGAAGAATACCTGTGATGTAGGTGCTGAATTGATTAAGCTAATAGAAAAAAAAAAAAAAATATAAATTAAAAATGTAAAATTAATTTCTAATCACCTAAGTCAGATTTTAGTTGAATTTTTTTTACATTTTTAATTTTTTCAAAATTATAATTTTTCCAATTTAATTGACAAAATAAATCGTAATTTGTTTTATTTTCTAATCGTTGACCAAAATTGTTATTTAATTTTTCAATTTGAAAAATTCGTAACCATCAATTTTGTCTAGTTGTGTTTTCCTCATTATAATTGGTTTTCACCTTGTTGACATAAACGTTATTTTTTTCTAAAAAGCGAAAATGTCCAAAGGAATTTCTTAGGAAAGTACCCATCTCAGCGTATCACCCCTCTGCGGAGTAAAATCGTCCGGCAGCGGTGGCTCTGCCTTTCATAACCGCACAGTATCTTAATTTTTTTACTAATATTATTTTTTTTCTAATACGGACATTTTATTAAAGTTAATATAAACATTATCAAATATTTTTAAAATTAATTTATTTTTATTTTTAACTTTTTAACTTTGATTTTTAATTTGATAAGTTTGTTTCCATGTGTGGAAAGTTTCTGGTAGTCCAAGTCCACATGTAACTGGATACCTCACCTATATTGCGAACAAGCCTCAATGTTTCCGTTTTATGTATATTTCCCAACTCATTAGTTTTTTTGTTTTTTTTTATATTGTTGAGAGAAATGGATTGACTAATTGTTGGACCAAGAGCAAAACAATAACAATACTGAACTTCATAGTTTAAAACTCAATCCTGTAATGTTTTAGATATCTGGGGAAACCATTACAGATGGTTAATAATGAGATTGATTATGTTTTATTCTGTTATATTATTATAACAACGAATTTTAATTATCTCTATTCATCGTTTTTGGCGGCATAGTAGAAAGAAAGCATACGTCATTGTTAGCACTCAACCAATAATTCATAAAAATCTCCTGAAACGGATAATTGTTATTATTATTATAACTTTCTTAATATAAATAACAAACAATCCTGCCCAGTTCTACAAGTTATTCAGAAAGAACATCAATCTGAAGGTGCAGAGCAAGATTTATGAAATTATGAGTTTATATATATATATATATATATAGGTACTCCTCACTTTACGACCGAGTTCCGTTCCGACGACTATGTCGTTAAGCGAATTGGTCGATAAGCGAGGAGCTTGCGCCGAGAATGTAGGATCGTTGTATAAAATTAATAAAATTATAAAAATTATGCAACAAACTTCAAAGTTATTCATAAAAAGACATGCCTATGTACATATTATCATTTGTTTATTTGGTTATCTGGAGCTGTAGAGGGTCCAGGTAAGGGAGATGACGACGATGAAATAGAAGTTGTACCTTCAAAGGCAGAGGTCGTCAGTGCGAAGATAGGTCGTAAAGTGAGGAGTATCTGTATTGTTTTACACCATATAAGAATAAAAGTTTTGATTCATTAACATATTAATATTTTTTTTAATCAATCCATTTAATTTTTCCCATAATTATTTTTTCTTATAACAAATTTTTTAAAGTAGATATTTTTTTAAATTTTTGTCATCTGTAAAGTAAATTGATGAAATATTTTATTTTTTAATCTAATATTTTTTTCTTAATCCAAAATAATTTTTTGGATAATCAAAATCTTGTTTTTTATACAGTTTATTACTTCGTATTAAATTTATATTTCTTTCATAGTTATTATAACACATTTTGTAATAGTTTTTTATGATTAGAACGTAAATCACACAATTTTTCGATAAAGCTACACCTTCAACACCTCTTCTGTTAATTTTATTATTCTGTCCTTTCTAAACTTCAGATTTTTTTTTTTTTTTAGCGAATTATTTTAAACTGGAATTTAAATGTAAATCATCGGTCTCCAATCTTTTTTTTTTTTTTGAGCGCGACCCTAAACCAGCAATGTAAACAATCACAAGAGAACGAGAATTTTGGAATGGGATAGTAATATGATTGTCGTAGAAGGTTCAACGAAATAAAATAAATAATAAAAAAAAAAGGATCCAAAATCTTGGATTTTTATCGTTTTTGGATTGAACATTTATTCATAACTAGCTTCGCTCCGAAACTTTTGCAAACTTAGCATAAAAAAAAAAAAAATATTTATTTAACAAATTAATATCGAGATCGAAAATTTATGAGTTCCCAGCCTTCCCCGGATAACTCAGACGTATTGCGGGTTGGCGCCACACACCTGTATATCGATAAGGCAACTTTAAAGCGAAAATATAAATCCTCTTTGCTCCCTATCCCGTGGGAATTTCGAAAAATCCGGCCTTATTCCTTGTCTACATCATAAAGGAAGCCTCTGTGCAACATTTCAGCTTTCTAGGTCCAAGGGTTTGGGCTGGGCGTTGATGAGTATGTCAGTGAGTGAGTCAGGACTTTTCTTTTTATATAGGCAGATATCTTCTCGGGATTCTAACTCAAACCCATGGCTTACCTGAGATGTAATACAAATTTGTACGTTGTGAATATTCCTGTTGGTCACGAAACGCTGGAAGTTTTATCTTCCGCGATCCCAAGGGCCAAATAGACCTATAGTGTGACACTTTAACTTACCTTAACATTGCGAATATTCTGCGTTCTGGTCAATTGACCAAACTCATTAATTTTTGTCATATCAAATTTCATGGACACTGACACTATTAATTGTGCTTGGTTCGTTACACAAGAGCAGACACTGGTCGCCATTTTTCCCTTTAAAAGTGGACGAGTCTTTCATAAATTGTTTTAATAGTGTAAGCCGATTTTGCTTATTTTTGTGTAGAAATTTGTAGAGGAACCATTGAATTGTTACGCGGAGATCTGTCAGCCAGGAATTCCACCTGGAGAGTAAGAAACAAATTGAAAATAGGAGGTGTTTTTGAAAGATTTTTCAAGAGATATGAAGCTATCGCAGATAACTCCATATGATAGCTGAATTGCTATCAATATTGAGTTGATAGCAATTCAAGCCACTGAGATTGAAATATGTTACAAGAAATCCTCGTAATAGTTACGAACAATAGAACAGCAGTCGTAATCCATCTTTACGGCGCTTCGCTTCCGCTTGTACAATAGTTTTCAATTGGTATCATTCCGATTTTGCGATAGTTGATTCGCCAATACGTCACTTTGCGACATGATACTACGGCTTAATCGTCCAGATGGCACCAGTTTGTTTATAAACACGGTACGCGCTGAATGTCTTGAATTAAACAGTGATAAAGTGCATATTAACCTGTTTATATATTTTTTTTTTTTTTATAATGATTACCCTTTTTACGCCAAGAAAGTTGAAGATGAATTTTAAGACTAAAGGCGTGGATGCAGCGCATGATTATAGGTTTATTTTAGTTGTAAATGCTTGTTTATTTACTTCAATTAGGCCCATATCTGACGATTGCAGTACAATCCGTGCATAAATAAGTAAACAAAAAAAATAATAAATAAATAAATAAATAAATAATAATACGTCACATTCGACAAGTTTCCTTTACGACAACTGTCAGGAAGCTAAAATGTCGTAATATCGGGGTCCGATTGCACTGACGAAAAGGATATTAAATGAAGATTGGGAAAGCATTCACTCGATTCTTGCTGTCTCCTATTCTAGAATTTACAGTTATGGTATGCAGTTCTGATTTTCAATCCACTGTAGAATTGAAATAAACTCTTCAGTTTTGTATGCAATAGTCCTACGAAACTGCGGCTTTTTATATCCAAACCTTCAGCGAAAAATATCGAACCATATATAATAAATATTTTCTTAATATTTTCATAACTATTTAGTTTAAAAATTGCACCACATTAAGATATCAACAAAAAGATTTATGAATGAAATAGAACTTTATTTAATAATTCACAGCAACGATACCGCGAAGGTAAATAATGCTTTCACAATGATAGCAACCACGTGACAGACTGAGTCGCGAGACGAGGAAATGACTGACAGAGATAATTCATGACACCGCTCATACAGGAGGACGTAAGAGAAGTTTACGAATTAAAATTTACGAATTCGTATTTTTTTTTTTTATTTAATATTTTTTTCAAATTTCGGATCCGGATACCGATCAACCCTTTTTTTTTGCATTCAAATTAAAAGAAAAAAAACATACCTCGCCTAAATAGCTATAATAATATTTCGAACAAATAAACAAAATTACAGTGTTACAGACTTAATGAATATGGTAACAGATGATGATATATACGCAAAATAACATCAACAAACCAACTGATGGTCTTTCAAATATCTCCAAACAAAGCTCAGTAACACGAACATAAATTTTAATTAATTTTTTTTTCTTTTTAATTTAAGATAATATGCAAATAAATGTAGTCAACTTGCTCGATACTTTTTTTTCCTTTATTGTAAAATGTTTTTCCATTTCCCTTGCAAAATAATTGTTAATTGTATTGCTATATTTTGAAAATACAGTGAAACCTCCACTAACGGACACTCCCTAAAAGCGGACACCCCCCAATAGCGGACAATTTTGCAATCCCCAGTCCCTTAATACAGACGTTTCCATGTTTTGACTTCCGATTAGCGGACACTCCCAATAACGGACAACATTCTACAGAAAATGAACGATCTTGTGTTGTTTTTCAAAAGCAATAGAATCAGGCTACAATAATACGTAGCGTCCAGAGGAAATTTTGAAATTATGGATCACGAACTTCAATGAAAACTCCAAACACATCAAAGTTCGAAAACGAAGACAACTGCGATCGACTCTATTGTCTTCGATTGGTTTTGCGCTGCACGAGCAAAAAACATTCCCATTAGTGAGCCATTATTGCAAGAAAAGGCGTTGGAAGCAAAGGGGACTCTGAAGGCCTTGCAAAGTTAAACGATATAAATATTCATATTGAGAAACATGTTTTCAATGCAAAAAAGAAATGTCAAACTCTGTTAACTGATTACTTTAGTTAATAAATTTAATTTTCTAATCCGTTGTCTTACTTAAAATAATGACAAAATTAATACTGTAATTAATTTTATTATTTTAAGACTAATGGATTAGCATTCATTTAAAAAGGAAAATAGTAAACAATTTGCAATTGTTCATATTTTCTCATAGGGCAATGTTAATTGTAGAAATTTAAGATTGTTCGTAATTTTTCATTAATGACATGCTATAAGCTAAAAAATGAAAAAAAAATAGTCCTCCCAATAGCGGACACCTCCCAAACATGTTCGATAGGATTTAGTCTTGACTAGCAAACCCAGAAAAGTTTTAGTGATCACGTGACCTTGGATCCTGAGGTCATTTTCTCAGTCACGTGACCTTTGATCGCGACCTTACTACTTGTAAAAAGTTCATCTCCATTAGAGGAACAACTTATCTCTCATTTTGATTATCTAAAATGAACGGTTTAGAAGTTGATCTTCAGTCACGTGACTTCCAATTTATCCAAGTAGATGAAAAATAAAAAGTAGCCATCCTCAATATTACACGTAACATTTGACATCTTATTGGTATTTCTGTATCTTATGTTTCGGAGAAGTAGTGGTCAGAAAAAAACTAATATTTTCTTTTACATATGTAGAATATTTCAATTGTGAAGTAACAATTAATTAACAATTTAATTTAGCTTCAATTACTTGTTCACAATAATAAAAAGTGAGAAAAAGCTTTCATATAATAAGACGGCCGTGCTGGCGTGGCTGTGCGGTCTCGGCGGCAGTCTGACGTGGCGGCCAGTGCGCCAGTACCTGGGTTCGAATCAAGGCAGTGGCATGGCTGTTTCAATTTCCTTTCCTGTGTTGTCCAGCCTCTTCTTCACTTTCTCTTCGGTCTGACGTCATTCCTTAATGGCGTCCTGGGGAAGGCCACGGGAAACCACCCCAGTATCTTTCCCTTGAAATTCTCGGGAGTCTGCTAGGGGTTCGCCATCTTGGGAACACTAGCGCTCCCTGGAACACGGAGGCTTCGGATACGAAGCTCGCACTTCGGTGCGTACCGGCATCAACAAACATAATAAGACGAAATTAAATTAGAAAACAATTTTATATTTTCCTCAAAAAATAGAAATTCATTCAAAGAAATTCTTTCTCCTTTATGTTTTAAAACCGTAAAAACAATACTAAGATTAAAGTTTCCTTCAAGTCTTAGTCGTAACATCCATCAAATACGAGGGGTGATCAGAAACTAAGGTTACAAAGCCTGCAGTGAAACGTGTACATTTTATTTCTTACAACCAATACAGCCGACTGATAGTACATATATTAGGTTATTTTTCAACATAGTCTCCATATCGGTTTAGGCACTTGTCGCTTCGTGGTATGAGTTTGAATATTCCCTCCTGGTAGAAATCCTGTTCTTGAGTGTTCAGCGATGTTGTCGCGAAGTGTTTCACCTCCTCGTCTGAAGCGAATCGTCGGCCTCCTAGATGCTGCTTCAAGCGAGGAAACAGGTGAAAGTCGCTGGGAGCGAGGTCCGGGCTGTCGGAAGGATGGTCGATGATGTCCCAGCGAAACTGCTTCAACAGCGTGGTGGTCTTCTGGGCTGTATGAGGTCGCGCATTGTCGTGAAGGAAGATGATGCCCTCGGTGAGAAGTCCTGGCCGTTTCCTTCTAGGAGGCACCTAGGAGGCCGACGATTCGCTTCAGACGAGGAGGTGAAACGTATCGCGACAATGTGGCTGAACACGCAAGACAGGATTTCTACCACGAGGGAATATTCAAACTCATCCCACGAAGTGACAAGTGCCCAAACCGATACGGAGACTAGGTCGAAAAACAGCCTAATGTATGTACTATCAGTCGGCTGTATTGGTTGTATGAAATAAAATGAACACGTTTTACTGCAGGCTTTGTAACCTTAGTTTCTGTTCACCCCTCGTACAATCAATCTATTTCAAATTCGACTGCTTAATTTAAAAATTGATTAAATCCCTAAATTCTTACGTTAAATGCGCTAAAATTAATTAATTTTAATCAAATCGAAGCACGCGCTAATAATATGGATTAGTACGAGCGATGACAACCCACATTATACCCCGTCAATAAGAATTAAATTTTTCGTTCACATTCAAACTTTTTGACAGTGAGAAATACAATATTAAGGCAGAATCCATACGTATGCATGTTAAGTTTCAAGATGTGTTTTCAAAAGTTATAGGGAGAAAAGGGATACATGTATAAATACATACAAATGTATTGCGTAAATGTCTTCCATTTCTTTGCGAAATAAGCTTAAAAAAAAAGAACATCTGTAAAAGTTAAATAGAAAGTAATGAAATATAAGAATAATGATGATAACTAGTACTATATATTAAGTGTAAAAAAAACATACAATTATTTTAAAAAAAATATGATATTTAATTAGTTACAGTACATTTACATATTTACAGATATTAAAACAGTCAGATGTTATTCACAAAAATAACAATAATAAATGATATTGATGAAGATAATAAATACATTCTGCAAGGAAAGACGTCTAAAAGAAGGAAAATCATATTAGAAATATTATATTTTCAAACATGGATAAGGGAAAAAGAAATAAATAAATGAATAAATAAATAAAAGCAATTCTAATTCATGTACATACAATTATATTGCCATGTAATACTGTATGTACAATACATACCAAATCTCTATTTATTTGTAATAAATCATTACTTTACAAAGAGTACAATAGTTACAGCATTACACTACAAATAGGACAATAATTACATGTGCAATAATTGCAATAATTACAGTTGAGTGCAATAATTACAGCATTACATTATAATCAGACAACAATTACACATTAAACTACAAATTAGACAACAATTACATTACAAAATACAATAATTACAGCATTAAGAACAACAAGTACATTACAGAGTACAGTAACTACAGCATTACACTATAAATAGAACAATTATATTACAGTGTACAATAACTACAGCATTAGACTACCGATAGGACAACAATTACATTACAGAATACAA